>AFRD01000004.1:0-245407 GCA_000222875.2 Periglandula ipomoeae IasaF13 | reverse complement strand
GTGTTCATAGTTCCGCTGGCCCAAAGGAGCGCCATCGTGAGCTCTTCCGTCCAGGACACATCCGTCTTTTCCTCTGGGCGCTTTCGTACTATGGCGTCAGATTCTATGCCCAGCTTGGTGTCCATCCGCGTTTCTATGCGGCGAAGCTTGGCGAGAATGCCTCGTGGTTTTGACGTTTGGATGTACTGAGACTGCGCACCGTCTGCGCCAGTTTCCGAAACATTTTTTTTACTCGGATGCAATTGGGCACTGTGGCCCTTTTCTACATCAGGTGTCATGGTTGCGCTACTTCGGTGGGTGTTTGGCTGCGTTGTCGTGACAAAGACCCGACAGCGTTAAAGTAGTCAAAGGACGAGGTCCTGGAGTCGTCCTTGGCGAATTTGTCTTGGCATATTCCGACTTTTTGACAACGATTGACGAGACGAGATGCTGCGAAGTCCAGGCTGTGATTCTAATGGCCTTGGAACTCAGCTGTTTGTTCACGAGAACAGCAATTCAGGAGGATCACAGCCCCGCTCTTTTATCTAGACCAATCCCATTCGGGGTCCAGGATACGGAGTTTACTAAGTCCTGATATTCCAGGTGTTAGTCTTTAAACGTTTCTAGTCTTTTTACATCTAAAATACAATTTCGTATCCAAAAACTTGCAAAATGGCGACAATCATTCTTCAACTAGGTTGCGTAGCTGCTGCAACAATTCCTCTCCGGCCTCAAACGGAATTGACGCCTTGTAGACAATATACACCACTTTAACATGACAAGTTGATGAATGAAGTGGTGCCCCAGGGGCAAGGTCAAAATAAACAATAGGCGTTCATGCCATAATCATAGAGCAAAGAGAATCGGAGAAAGACATCCAACGGCCATCTGAAATGTCGCTACTACCCTGCATCAGAGTAGTCCCTCACCGCCTACTATAAACGCAAAATACTGCCGGTACCACCCATCAGAGACTGCCACTGAAAAGCCACGGCCGAGAGTATCTTATACCGAGCTGTCGCAAGGCGCATTCTCACGAGCATTGCGCAGCGCAAGATTGCCAAAATGGCTGAAAAAGAGCACTACAATGTGCGCGTGGGCCCGTCTCACGCCAAGTCACTTGGAATTACTCACCGTACTACACCTTTGTCATGTTCATGGACAGGCGACATGAGAGTAAGGTAGGCTTCGACTCATTATTTTTGCTCTACATGCCAATTTTGCGCAAAACGACAACTTTTAAAAAAAAAAAAAAAAAAAAAAACAAAATTTTACTAACCATATGATAGATTCTCTGACTTTCAAGTCAACGAAATTGGAAAAGACGGTTCAGTACTCCACCTCCACACACTGGGTCTTGAGAATGACAACAAGGTGAATTCATCTATAAATCATCCTTCACATAGAGACCAAGACTCATGCTGACTTAATGAATCCCTAAGGCGGCTCAAACGCAACCGAAGGCAGCATCAAAGCCAAAGGAAGAAACCAAATCACAAGATGAGCCTAGCGCCATTAAGATCGTCCCTGAAGACGTTTCAGCTCTCGAGAACCTCTCCAGCCATCAATTTGCGCAAGACCTCGTTCAGCTCTTCAACGGCGGCAACGGACCGACAGGCGAGCAGTCCAAGACGGCAACCTCATCGCCGCTAGACGACAAGGCCAAGCGCGCCCAGCTCCACGGCGAAGTGTGCCGCATCTTCAAGTCCCGCATCGACACAGCCATGGGATCTGAAGGCGCCATCGTCGCAAGCTACATCCCGCCCAGGAAGAACGCCAAGAAGAGCCGCGGTCGTCGCGGTGAGCCCGATGATGAGCCAGTCGGGCAGTATCTCCATTTCACGCTGTACAAGGACAACCGCGACACCATGGACGCAGTCAGCCAGATCGCGCGGCTGCTCCGAGTCAAGCCGCAGGTCATCGGGTACGCAGGCACCAAGGACCGCAGGGCATCGACAACGCAACGCTGCTCGGTGCGGTACCAGCGCAAGAGGGCCATGGCCGGCCTCAACGGCAAGCTCTGGGGCATCGCGACGGGTGACTACGAGTACTCCGATGAGCCAATCTACCTTGGCCAGCTGCAAGGCAACGAGTTCATCATCACCCTGAAGAACTGCAAAATGGCCGGTGAAGACGCATCGCTCACACCGCGGGAACGGCTATCCCTGATGAAGAACAATGTCGAGTCGGCTATGAAGCACATGTCCTCCCACGGCTGGATCAACTACTTCGGCCACCAGCGCTTCGGAACCCACGATGTAGGAACCCACGAGATCGGCAAGCTCATTCTCCGCGACGACTTCGAGGGCGCCGTCAATGCCCTCCTCCAGTACGATGCCGAGATGGCTGCCAAGGCAGAAGCCGGGCAAATCCCTGAGGAGCCGTCCAAGCGAGACGAGTATCTCCGCCATCAAGCATGCATGCTGTTCCAAACCGGCAAGGACTACGACCGAGCCGCAAAGCTAATTCCCCGACGGTACGCAGGAGAATCGTGTGTCCTCCGCCATCTCACGCGCTCGGGCAAGAACTCCGCGCTCGACTTTGCTGGCGCAATCACACATATCACGCGCGGCCTTCGATCAATGTATCTGCACGCCTACCAGTCTCACGTATGGAACCACGCAGCCAGTCTCCGGTACACGCAACACGGCACGACCGTGATAAAAGGCGATCTCGTCATCGTCGACGCAGAAGCCCAACCGCCCGCCGGCGAAGCAGCCAAGGACCAAGACGGCGATGAAATCATCAACCCCATTGAAGATGAGGAGGATGCTCCTCTGCGTGCCCGCGCATTAACCGAGGAAGAAGCCTCCTCCGGAAAGTACACCATTTATGATGTAGTTTTGCCCTCGCCGGGCCACGACGTCATTTACCCGGACAACGAGATTGGAGAGTTCTACAAGGAATTCATGGGCCGTGAAGAGAACGGCGGCCTCGACCCACTCAAGATGCGTCGGTTGCGGAGGGAATTCAGCCTGCCGGGTAGATACAGGAAGCTCATGCAACGATTCTTGGCTGAGCCCAGCGTCCAAGTCAGGTTGTACGAAGATGATACCGAGCAGATGCATCCTACCGATTTGGATCTGATAAAGGGCCAGGCGAATGGCCTGGACGGCGAAAGCAAGAGAAAGCGTGATGATGCCGACGAGAACGGCGATGAAAGCGCCAAAAAGGCCAAGACAAACCACGATGATGTCAAAACGGAGAGCTTAAACAACCCGGTCGACAATGAGCAGGCAGAATCTAACAGCATTGATAAGGAAGTATCACTGGAGCAGACTGCGGAGCCTACTAAAATAGCTGCCGTGGTCAAATTTCAGCTAGCAAGCAGTGCCTACGCAACGGTCACGCTCAGAGAGCTCATGGGCGACCGCCCCGACCGCGACCGCGACGAGAATCCGTCTTCATAAAATTTGGTTCTTCATATTGGAAAGAAGTATGTAACAGCAAGTAATATCAAAACCGCCTGCTAGCAGAATTGATGCTCCATTGTCCAATTGTCCAAATTTTGAGTGCAATAATAAAGTAAAATAGCCCAATAAAATGAAGAAACCGACGATGATGACCCAAGCTCAATCTCCCAAAAAGCCAACAAAAGAAAGTCGAGGAGACACAAGGTTGTCCCACTGAAAGAAAACAACAGAAACAAAATTCAAGCATGGACAATGAAGACTTAGATGCAGACAACAATGATCTTTCCGTATAGAGTAATAGTCTCGCTTGTGCAAGCATTCGTGAAGATGTGATATTTGCCATACTTTCATGAGTTCTCGGCTGTGTATCGAATAAATAAAAACCCAAAAAAAGAAAAAATTGCCAAGTTAGTCGCTTCAAGGTCTGTGCTCCTGGTTTTGCATGTCATATGAATACATGACCTCATTCGCTGTCCAATCCGTGGGTGCAAACTCTATTACATCGTGACGCTGTTCGTATATATGACTCTTTGCCATGCAGTTGAATGAGGTTCGAGGGTATATGTTGGGTGGCAGAAGAAGGGATACCAGAGATGGCGGGGGGCATTCATGCCGAAGCTTGCTCTTCATCCCAGCCCCATACAAAAGAGAGATACTTGACCATGTTCACACGCTTGGCTCGCATGTCCACCATCCATGGGTGCTCAAGCATTTTCCATGGGCTAGCCCGACGGTTCGGCTGCTTCTCCAGACTAAAGATAGTATGTTAGCAAAGTCGGTTTGGCACTTATGGAGCATAGTGGCTAGATGGAGTCCTACCAGCACTCAATAAAATATTTGAAGTTGTCGCTCCAGTAAACGTCCATTTCAGGTTCATCCCTGAGCTTCGGTACGGGTTGCCGGACAATATATGTCAATAAGTCGATCAAGCCGGCTCGTGGCTGCATCTCAGTTCCATCGGCTGGGAAAGGGAAGCGGTGCTGGGCGACTTCGAGCAATGTCACACCCGTCGACCAGACATCCGAGGTTATCGTGTACGATTGGCCCGTGATTCGCTCAGGAGCCATGTAGTAGCTTGTTCCGATAAAGGTGTTAGCCTCGCCCTTCGTTCCGAAGTCGCCAGAAACCCCAAAGTCGCACAGCTTCACCGCTCCATCTCGGCATAACAAGATATTGGAAGGTTTGATGTCGCGGTGTATGATGCGTCGCGTGTGTAGATAGGTAAGTCCGCCCAAGACGCCTTCGGCGATTTTGCCCAAGACTTTCTCTCCCGTACGGCCGCCCAACCGCTTCACCTCTTTGTAGATGCTGTCCAGAGAGCCGCCCTCACAGAACTCCATTGCAATGGAGATTGTCGAGGTAGATGGATCTACAAAAGCACCATAGTATCGACATATATGCTCCGACGCACACTCCTTGTTGAAACCCAATTCTCGCACTATTTGCTTCTTAACATCTGGGTCTGGATTGGTAGTGATGACCTAGGATCTGTTAGTTAGGACGCTGAACATACCACCCGTCACAACCAAAGGGTGCAACTCCTCACCTTTAGTGCGAAAACCGTTTTACCGCTTTTGAGGATGCATTTTGTAACGGCGCCACCTGCTCCTTCGCCCAGGTTTCCTAGTTCGACGATTCTCTTCTCCATGCTTGCAATTCTCCATCCTTCGTCATCAAGCTCCTCGACATCCGCGTTTCTGGCTTTCTCCAAGCTCAGCTTGTCAAAAGCATCTAATCCTTGTAGGCTGCCATCCCGTTCCATGGAAACACCGCCCTCGCTTCTTTCCGATATCAAAGAGCCCACTGCTGATACAGGGTCTGGGGTCCCTTGAGCACGAGTCACAGGAATACCAAACTGAGAGGCGAAGGAAAGGGCAGAAAATTGGGATCCCGCCGATGTAGGGTTGCTAGCCCTGCCATCAAGAGGACCGAAGCTGTCAGACCTCGAGTGAGCAGCACTACTTTCGCTGCCACCATCAGCCGAGTGACCAGGCTGGGCGCCTTGTGATCTCGGAGCATGCTCGTATGGAGCCGTTTGGCTACCCATGGGAGTGGCCAAGGCTAAGGTAGGTAGTGGTGGTCGAGAGGGAGCGGCTTGCGCAGCCTGGCCGCCTACAGCCTTCACATTTGGAGACGGGGGGATAGCCAGGCCGAGTCTCGGGGTTCGACCACCAGAACGGCCACCTGGTATGGCTGGTCGCAGAATTGGAGCTGGAGAGGACATTTGAGGGACGACGTTCGGAGTAGGCTGAGCTATTACTGGTGCGGGCGCTGCAGTAGTCGATATTGACTAATCAGAGAGAGAGTAATGGTCAGTCCATCATCGATGCAGTAGACAGTTGTGGTTCATAGAAGTTGCCCAGAAGTACCGCACTTACGTTCTGAGCGGCTGATTCAGAGCCTTGCGGCTGGGAGCTGGATGTGTCTGTCATGACTACGACACTTGGTAGCCAAGACAGCCAGACAGAGTCTGATGAAGTCCAGTTTGCTCGTATGTGCTGCCTCGAGCGAGAAAAATTGCTTGGTTGGGGCGAAGGAGGCGGCACCAATGTGCGAGGGGTGAAGGAGCTGCAAATACCGTTCTGGCGGCTGGTCGAGTTCGGGCCGAGTTGTCGTGAAACGTGATTTTGACGGCAGTAATCAGACACTAGAGAGAATCCACCGTCGAAATAACCAGTAGGGCCTTCACGATGAAATGCTAAGGAAAAACGAGGTCAAAGCTGGTCTCGAATGACGGCCTGTGGGCTCTTCTGATGAAGAGGGGACTAAGCTACGGAAGTGGATTTCCGAGCGTTTGAGTGTAAGCGGCAGATATGAGAATAATTGTAGTTCCAAAGGCTCACAGCAAATACGAATAAGAAAGCGTAGCAGTTTTGCAATATGTTTTCCTGGAAGAAAGGGATGTGCCAGGCAAGGTGGCCTGTGAGCGAGAAGAGAGTACGACTCGATGAAATGTGCAAGCTGGCTGCTCAAGGGTCAAGTAGGAAGGATTATTACTGCATGAGCGGACGTGCTGGAGTGGTGTGGGCGATGGAGGCGACAGGCGCTGGATTGGTGGAGGGTGGCAGCCCAAGCACAGAAGTCCAGCAATCCCGGTGGGAGCACAAGAGTCTGGCTGGCCCGGCTGACAGGACCAGACAGGACAGAACAAGGCAGGGGAGGCGAGACGTCAAGACCCAGACCCGCCCAAGCCGCCTGGCAGTTTCCACTTCCGCCAATATTTGACATTTGGTGACTAGAGCTTTCCAACTTGGTCCATGTCGGCATGTCCAGATGTTTACACAGCTCCCCGACGTTTCAGTCGTGGCACTTGTCGAGGCTTGCCATAGTCCATGGCCAGCAACTGTTTAATGTTTTTACCAGGCCAAGTGCGCAGCTGAGCACGGTTCGCTATGTGGATTTTGAACCTTGGTTATGTGCTGGGTGAGGCAACATCGAAAGTGTCCAGCTTGACACGAGATGCCTTTCTTGCTCCTTGCGATCGCCAATCCAAGAAGACTAGGCATGTTTCATAGTTTTTTTTTTAATCCCTCTGCATGTCATAGTATTTTTGCAGAGTGAAGCTTGATGTCGCGGCTTACCATGTTTTTCTCACTCCCCAACTCTGCTTGCTGCGCAATAGCACGGTTTTGGATTGTCAATGTCTGTGTACAGAACTGGTAAGGATTGTGGGTGTGCCTAGGGTATTGTTGGCGAACAATCACGAAGTTCCTAGATTGAACTTCTGGCAAGGGCTGTTTCGAATGTATCTCATTCTGTTGTGGATGCTGAGATGGGCTGGCCGGACTGTTTGATGTCAACGATGGGGAATTGAAATCGGACACAACTGCTGAAGACGCGGCTCCTCTTTCATCGGCACCACAACGATGGACACAACCGAGTGCCTATGCCTCCAATTTACTGGCCAGGAAGGAGCGCTAATCTGCGACCTGCATCAATCAATCAATGCTCCCTAGTGGACACTAAAGACCATTAGAGCTCTGCGGGCGGCACGGGCAACGCCGACAGGTGTACAAGGCTTTGGGCTTTGGGCTTTGGGCTTGAAGGGGTTAGGCGACTGAGGAAGCTTCTGACAGGCAGTGACAGTACCTGCGAGGCCCACCGCCCCGGATTGACGAGGGAAGCGCTTCGAGTCAGTTGGCACTTGGAAAGCCGCCGTCGGGACTTGCCACGGGAGACAAACAAGTGACGAGTTGGCATCAGTCACGGCATTGCATCGCGCTGGTGATTTCGAACAATTGAATTATTGAATTCGGCCTTGGGCGGGCCGCCGACAGCATTTGCGTTGGCGATACAATTCCTGGCAGAATCAGACGGAACTGACGGCAAGCATTTCCGGGCCAGCTCAATCCGATGTGCGCTGCCGTCACATATCCAGCCAGAGCATCATCATTCGGCCCACTTGCAGAGCTCTCAATGCCGCCTCCCCTTCGTCTTGAGTGGCCCTTCCCGAGTCGTCGCTCACGCACGCTTCTGCCCATGTCGAACCAACATGTGTCCAGGATCGGCTTTCCTTGCTGATTTGGCAGGCTCGCATGCGGCCCAACCAACGAGACGTGCCGATCAGGGGAGCCCGCCAAGGATCCCTTGGCTGATGGCTGATGGCAGCTTGCTGATAGGCGTGAGCTGTTTACTCTCTCCCTCACACCTTTGCGACTAACAACTGGTGTATGGAATAGAGGGGCAGGCCTTAGATATCACCTCTGATGCTCAGTGGTGGTCACATCTCGCTGCTTCGTTTCGTCTGGTGCCCGAGCTCCCCGGTGAGACCTGCTTTTGCCGTTACCGATCCAAGCTTGGGCCTGGTTATATTAGACATGCCGACATGAGTGTGTACACTCCAATCCCTGTTTTATTTTACAAGGGGACAAGACTAGGGGGGTTCTCTATCACTAAGAAATGTACTTATAAATTAAGATCATCATAAAATAAACCCATATATAAATATATTTTTATATATTTCTGTATATATTTCTATAAATTTTGTAGTTAAATCTGGTAGTATTACGTGGCGCTGCGTGCTGCAGGTTCCCCGTGTAAAATAATACAGGGAGTGATGTGTAGAGTTGGGTGACGCGGTGCAGCTTGATGCGTGTCATCTCGTTCTGCGAAAGTATGTATCATGATTGCCCACACCGCTTGGCAGGTCACTACCACCTTTGCGGATACTCACGTGAGTGACAACGTTGCATACGGTTTATGCTCAATTATTCCTTGGCTGGTGACGGTGTCGGTGTCGCTCAACGCCATCGAGGACAAAGGTTATTTCTCTAAGTCTGTCTCAAGTAGCAGCTCGCTCGTTTGCGTGCTCCAATGCAGCAAGTGACATGCAGGAGATGCAGCTAGTGGTCTGCCGAACCATGGTCTGCCGAGCGGTTCTTGTGCTGGGAGTGAAGGGCTCGTCCGCCAACGGGGCATCAGTGTGATGTTTCTTACGGTGTGATCGTCGGCACTTTGTGCGTCCTTTTTGTCCAGTTTGATGTTGGTGGGCGCCACCTGTTTCAACATCGTGCTCGTCTCACCACAGCTCACAAATGCGCCCTGCGACATGGTAACTGGCTCATGGCAAGTGCTGGCGAATCTGCCGAAAACATGCCCAGGTGCGACATGCATCAGGTATCAGCCAACCAGCGACGGCCATTCCCGCCTGCAAGCGCGCGTCTATGGCCTGCCTCGTTGAGTGGTGTACGCTAACGAAGCGAGCTCCCGAAAGTGGGTGATCATCCACGCAAACCATGGTGGTACGGAAATGCAAGGTCAGTCCTTTAATTTGGCCTTGATCCTCCTCGGGAACGAACTGTGCTACATGTACGCACATCACTCCGTGACTTCGTGCGGAGCCAGAGGCTTTTTTTTCCGTGGTTTTTTCAATTTGCGTGGCCTGAGAGCTGCTGATTTATGAGCACTGGAAATGAAAAAGGCGACAACTGAGTGCTCGTGCGAGACCTGACTTTGCAAAGCCGTATGCGACGTTCCGTTATTCACGCCCAGGGCTCATTCACATCCAAAATGGTTCACTAGCTATGCAGTTGAAAGCTTGCCCGTTCGAATGCTGCTCAGAGTTGATATTCATAGACAAGCTAACGACACGATAGGACTAAGCTGACAACTCTTGGCAGGACGCTGGCGGCGCTCGCCCCACTTGACGGGATGTGCCCCACCAATGATCAACACCCAGAAACTCTTTTTTTCCGTTTCGTCTGCAGAAGCATCGACAGATGGCATTGTGACGAATCGGCGCAACACAGTTTCATTTCTGCGGCACGAATACGGCAAACATGCGGCCGCCTTCCTCAAATTCGGACGACTTGGCTTCTGCAGCAGAGCGCGGCGAGCTGTCTGGCGTCGATTCCTCCGTAGAGTCCGATTACCTCGATAATCCAGCTTCGAGAAAAAGACGGCGAACATCGCCTTCGGCCAATGATGCGTCCCTGGACCCCGAGAAAGCAGAAGGTCTGAGCGATAATACAGAAGATGAGGAGGAGCACCTGAGGGCAATTTTGTCGACGATCAAAGCTCCGTCCCGCGTAAAACGAGCAGCACCCAAACCAGATCAAGACGACGACGAAGCCCAACCGCAAAATCCCATTCTTGCCCCTACTGACCCGAACACGACTTTTTCGTCTTTGCAAGTCCGGCCATGGCTTGTGCAATTTTTATCGAACATGGCCATCAGAAGGCCGACTGGTATTCAGAAGGGCTGTATACCGGCAATTCTAAAGGGCAGAGACTGCATAGGTGGTAGCAGGACTGGTTCTGGTAAAACGGTCGCCTTCGCCGTTCCAATACTGCAAAAATGGGCAGAAGATCCCAGTGCCATTTTTGCTGTTGTTCTTACACCGACGAGAGAACTTGCACTACAGATATACGAACAATTCAAAGCCATCTCTTCTCCTCAAAGCTTAAAAGCCATTCTGGTGACGGGAGGATCCGACATGCGAGCGCAAGCCATTGCTTTGGCCCAACGACCACACATTATAATAGCGACACCCGGACGACTCGCAGACCATATTCGGACATCCGGCGAGGACACGATATGCGGTTTAAGGCGAGTTCGTTATGTGGTCCTTGACGAAGCAGATCGACTGCTGCATGCCGTTGGTCCAGGAAGCATGCTTCCTGACGTCGAAGCGTGTCTATCCGCCCTGCCTCCGGCTTCTGAGCGGCAAACCCTCTTGTTCACGGCAACGATAACCCCCGAGGTTCGAGCACTCAAAGACATGCCGCAGAAGCCAGGCAAGCAGCCTGTCTTTGTGTGTGAGGTCGACACACAAATGCTAGCCATTCCCACTACCCTGCATCAAACACACATTCAGATCCCGATTACCCACAAGGAACACTATCTCCATGTCTTTCTTCTGACAGAAGCAAACAAAGACAAGACAGTCATCATCTTCTGCAACAGGACGTCCACGGCTGATTACCTACACCATCTCCTGCGGCTTTTGGACCATCGCGTTACCTCACTGCACTCCAAGCTGCCTCAGCGACAACGAATCGACAACCTGGCACGGTTCCGTGCTTCTGCCACTCGAATTCTCGTCGCAACCGATGTTGCCGCTCGTGGTTTGGATATTCCGGAAGTTAGCCTCGTTGTCAACTACGATTTACCTCGAGACCCGGATGATTATATCCACAGAGTTGGTCGTACTGCCCGTGCTGGACGCAAGGGTGAATCCGCCACGTTTGTCGGACAACGAGACGTAGAGCTCGTGCTGGCGATTGAGAATCGGGTGGGCAGGCAAATGGACGCATGGGACGAAGAAGGTGTCAATCTGGAAACCCGAGTCATTCGTGACGCGCTCAAAGAAGTGAGTGAGAAGAAGAGAGAGGCTCTTCTAGAGGTTGAGGAGAATAGAGAAGTGGGCGGCAAGAGAAAGCGTACGAGATTGAAGCTTCGGGCAGAATGATCGCTCTGAACTGCCAACTCATGGGAGAACAGTATGATAGAATGGATAGCCATGCTACATCTCAATGCGGGCGGCGCAGCGGTGTCTCCTTATTTCGATTGATATTTCCTCTAGTTACATTGCATCCAGTGCCACATAGCCAGTTGAATATTTCCCTTTATTGCAATTGTTCTTCTCGCGACACGTGTAGTGCCTGATTTCTCTTTCTTCCTTGTTGTCGACTGGTAATTACCCTAACTCACAAATTGCCCGTAGCCAGATTTGAAGCACAGATAGGCAACCGAGGAATGGCAACTGCTCGACAATACGACGAATGTTTCCCGGAGTACTCAGTCAATCTATCTAAAACTGTCTCCGGTAGCATCACCAGCTGCCGCTTAGTCACCCCAGAACCGGTTTCCCGGACCGTTTTGAGATCAAATGATTCCTTTCAATATCAGTTACAGCTTTCAAACATTCAGCACAGCGTCCGACACCACCGTCACCGGATTCAACACAGCAGTCACTCCCATTCTTCCGTTCCGGTCTCAAACCCCTCGGCATCTAGATAGAGCCAGGGCATCGTCACAAGACCAATAACCGGAACACAGCACTACTTATTAATCGCAATTGCGAAAGCTCGGCAATCGCCAGCCTCGTCGAGTTCTTCGGGTCCATCGGAGAGCACGGCAGACCAACCTCATGGGTCACGAGGCTAGAAAAGCGCAATGCCGGCTGGTCCCGGGTTGTGTGTCCCAAGAAACCCTTCAAGGAACCCTTCTAGAAGGAGTGGACTCATGAGGGAGCGAAGACGGGACGGAGAGGCCTGGGCTTCGGCTTCTCGGGAAGCACATACTAGATTGCCGTTGCAGATTGAGGCGGGAGGACGGCCCTGGCTCACGGTTGGTCAATTGACCGCTTACATAGACCAGAATGAAGCACGGAGCACAGGATATCATGGTTATGTGCACAGGTAGATGAAATCATAGTCCACGGCATTTGCTCTATTGAGCTTCTCGAGCCGTGACTCCCGGCCACGGAAACGACAGATATTCACCATTCGATTTTTTTTTTTCACCAAGTTCGCTCTTTGCTCACAAATGGATCACTATGATACGATGGCGTTTTAGGAAAAAAAAAAAAATTAAACCATCGTGCAATTATTCCCACGTGGGCCCTCCGTCATAATTCTCGTCTCATTTTCTCACAGTCAGGACGACTGGCGGACGGGCGGGGATAACGGAGCTTCCAGGGGGGCGTGAAAGAAAAACTCATGTAGCTTTGTAAGGCGAGTCGGCGGACGGAGGTTGCAGCAAACGCCGACCGATTGAGCTTATTGTGTGGGGCGGGCGTTGAGTGAGCAGAGAAAAGCACGCCCGCTGACAGATGGGAAGAGCAGTCTCGGCGATTAGATCTAGCACATTCGAATATGCCGAGACGGAAAGTAAAAACTGCTGGAGACTGGGATTGAAAATGCAAACCACTATGGCGGACGCAAATGGGATAATTTGCGAGGGCAGCCGAGTCAACAAGATTAGATGATCTGTCCGGCGCGGACGTCAGGCATTGCCGTCTCACGTATGTTGGATTGCAGGGGCATTTGGCATGGAAAGCAGATTATCCTCGTGATCAGGCTGACGTTGCGAAGCACCATGCGCTTAATCTAGGGGTCATAAGGCAGGGAGAGCAAATTGAACGCTACCGGGGCCAAGACATAGTCAGGGTCTGGTCGTCAGTTCAAGGAAAAGGCAATGCCTCTTCCGCTCGTTAATCCGCAAGCAACATGTAAAGGGAGGCGGAGACCATAACCATTATGTCGGGCGTCGTTGTGCAGCGCTGCGGATTTGAAGCACGCTGCGGCGGTCGCGGTGGAGGCTGTGCGGACCCGAGAATTGTACGACGACGCGGCAGCAGCAGAACATTACAGTGAGACACTGCGTCCGCTGATGGACATTCAGGGCCATTTGCCTGGGGCCGTAGGGCAGCACACCTGGGACCTGAGCCGTTCATCTCGCATTTCGCTGCCTGGGCGAGAAAGCGAGAGCGAAAGAGCCACGACGCCAGCACGAAAATTGCCGAAAAGAGACTAAGCGCCGGCGCTGCCATGCCGGCTACCCACAGCAGACGTGGCTTTCGTGCTGGGCCAAGAAGACCAACTGGGAATGCGTTACGATGTGAGATGAGGCGCAATGAACCACCTTGCGTGTTCTACATGATATGCAGAGGCCAGATATGGAAATAATTGAGCACAGATACAATTGGGAATAACGTCTCGGCTCTCGCAAGGGGTTGAAAGAGTTGGAAATGTCTGCGGAATGCCCGCTGTGCCCTGTGCGGAGTTCATACTGCACAATGGCCTGTGTCTTAGTTGCGTGCGGAGGACAATGCCTGGAATTGGTTGAATTGCAGAGTCATCAGCTGAATTAGTGAAACAGAGAACTTTACACCTGGAAAAAATCTCGAGTTGACTCTGAAGCATTGAAAAATAAAAAATACAGTCGAAAGCATCAATGAATTGCTGCTGCTGATTCGCCAATGGCAGAGATTTCGACGCGGTATGAGACGAGATGAGTCGAAATTGGAGCCCCCGTGTCTGCCCCGTACCACGCCCGTAAGTTTGAGGACTTTCACTGGCACCGACCTCCGAGTCGCAGCGGCTGTCAGTGGGTCCAATCACAAAATCCAACTGCCTGGGTGGCTTTGTCCACAGCGAAGGAGTCATCGTCAAGCTCAGCCCTACTGCGGCATCCCTGTCAGGACGGCACCGGGCACCCTTCGATGCTGTCGTAGCCGTCCACGTTGGCCGGGTCAGTCGCTTTCGGGTTGGTCGCGTTGTCCGGCACCAGAGATGGCTTGCTGCTGGATTGGGCAAACGAGCGAAGCAGGTTTGCTGGCTGACGCTGCGAATGCGAGGAATGCGGCCGTTTGATTCGACCCTGACCGACCCTGATGAAGCAGCATGTGCGACGAGTCTCTTGCGATCTCCAAGGCGCAGCAAGGAAAAAAAAACACTACGAAATGCACACCCACATAATTTATCACGATGAATCACTTGCTGTTTACGGGAAACGAAGCAGATAATGTTGCACTGCACAACCACATCTGTGTCGCAATCTAAGCCTCGAGGCGGCGTCGACTACGATGACACTTGACGATCAATAGCGTGTTTGCATGTTCGTCCGTGATGGTCGCGCGGAGAATGTGACGGAATGACAGTGATTATCAACGAAGCATCGACTTTGAAGTCGCCTGTGATGCGGACATTGGAGATAAGGGCGTGCTTCATAGTCAGACCTCGACTAGGGATAGCGTCGCGCCTTTGCTGAGAAATGAACAGAATGGGTTGGAAATCGTTTAACGGGGACGGAGTGCCAGTGTAGTGCAGTGGACTCGCCCTGAGGACAACAGCCGGGCGTAGGTGGACATAATAGTAGGGGACACAGTTTATAAGCAAAGCCGCTAGCCAGCGTCAACGGTGACTGGATTATTCAGTGACTGACCAGCAGCGTGCAAGCAGTAACAGTCGAGTGGCCGCAGCGACTAGGGGGGGTGTGCACCCATTATCAGCCGTGGACGAAGTGACATGGAATCATGCAATCGTAGTTTTACAGCGTTCGTTCAATCTGATTAGGAATACACTTGGGTCCTCGATCGCACGGCATGCGTGACTGCTTCACTGTCCAGACATCTTGCTAGCCAGCTGCCCAGCGTCTCGGACAGGAGCACAGGAAGCGTTAATCACTGTAAACATGGCGTCGCGCCTTCAAAACTCTACGGGTTGGAAAGTCTAATCGTCAACAGTCAACAGCGGACTGTTGCTGCTGCTGTTGCTGTCACGGCGCTGTGCCAGGCCAAGATGCCGAGCCCGGAGACAAGAGTGAGCCCGGTGTAATCTTTCGCGCGAAGGTACCTGCCCAGACAGTGGCTGTCTCGGCGAAACTCCGTGTACCGTTTTCGGGCTTGAGACCCAGCCGCTCGACGCCCTGGGCTCGCTCCTTGGGTTTGTCAGAAGGCTCGGATTTAGTCAGCGGTTGGTGCGGACAGTCGATGGCGCAAGCCCCGTTCCTTACGCTTTGTGCAGAATGATGAGGCTTGCTCGTCGAGCCACACCTAAGCAACACGCCTAAGCATGTTTCCCCACCAGGATGGGTAGATTGATTCATCATACACACACCCCTGGGGCACCGGGTCGCTGTCGTGCTCGCTCGGGTCCGCGTGCAAAGTCCGCTTACAAGCGTGCGTTGCGTGTGTGCGTCGTCGGCGTTGTCGTCGTTCCCAGGCTCGGGGTGCGGATACTTGCCAGGCTCCAGGCCGGACGTTGTTGATAAGGTATCATGCTTGCCCACCCTTCAATCCCGAGGAATTTCAGAAACACCAGATCCATCTTCAATACGAAAGCAACTGAATCAACCTAGAGCCTCTTCCAGCAACCAAGAGCTTCCTCTTCCAACATACCAACAAGCAATTGTGTGATCTAGTTACATGCAACTCGACCTGCACTCACACTCTCATACAAGCACATCATTTGCTCCGTTGCTCTCATCACCGCCTTTGGTAGCCGCACGCACCTGTTTCGACACCCCTGCACGCTACACCGGCTATCCGCAATCGGGTCTTGAGTCACTCACGATCCACCCATCAAAGTACAATCAAGGGACAAGAAAAAAACTAGCTTATTAAAAGGATACCTTGCCCTCCATCAAAATGTCTACAGCAGCAGTAGCTCAGCCTCAACACCACACTTTCCCATCTGCACACTCTCAGATCCGATCTGCTCCCAAGAAGACCATGTCTATCACGCAGACCTACTGCTTGGCTCACAAGGCCCGGGCCAAGCTCTCGCGAGAGGCTGCCCAACCCGACCATGATCTCCGCCTCCTCGTCGGCCACGCCAACCTGCTCGATTCCCTGATGCTTGAACTTGCCGATGCCGAGCGTGAGCAGGAGCGATGGTTCAACCAGTCCGTCCGTGGTGCCAGTAAGACTGCCGACCGCCACGTCCAGTGGGCCGACATGATTGTCGAGCAGCCCGAGGAGGAATACGACTTAGACTCATCTGATTCAGACTCTGACTCCGACTTCGATGAGGACGATGTCGAGATGATCAACACCATCACCGCCAGCCCATCACCAGTCGCCATCTCCGTCAGCAAAGTTGACGATGAGGAAGACATGGACGAGGACGACCTTGAGGAAGACTACGCACAGCTCGAGCTCGTGCGAACACCCTCACACTCCAGCTCACCGCCCGAGCTCCTCATCGACCACGACTCGGAATCTTCAGACGACGAGTCCATGCCGCCTTCGCCTGCGGATGCCTCGCTGGAATACAACCACAAGGAAGCCAAGGAGCAGACAGAAGAAATCTTCCAAGACGAGTATTACCACTCACGACAAGCACCTCAGGGCTTAGTATCAGCCATCTCAGTATACTAAGCAAACCCTGATGTCTCACGGTCTACTCTTCACGATTTCATCTTAGCGACTTGATTTTCACTACAGCGATGGCATAGCACGGCGTTTCACTCATCTTCATTTCATGATACCATATTCGGCATAAAGGGTCTATTACAAAAAAGGCAAGGCATTTTTTATTTGTTTTCATCAAAGCATCACCACTCAGGATATACAGAACAAAGAGGAGGATTCTCAGGATTCGGCATTGCATACTACCCGCTCCCAAGGTCATTGGTCGAGTGGGTTAGAATACATATGTAGCTTCAGGCCTACGGGCTTAAAATTGAACAAAGTTTCAAAAAAACATATTCACTCATTCGTCTCTCCATTCGTGACAATCTAAACATGGTGTTTTCCCTTTTTTTTTTTTCTTTTCACATCTCCACCGTGAATTTGCATGCGGCACACACCAAGCCGTGATCCATGTCAGTGTTTTACAAGTAACAAAAAAATGGGGCGATGTCGGTCCCGGCATGAATCATGGCCGACCGCCTTTGTCAGAGTAAAAGGAAAAAAAAAAAGTTAGTTGACAAAGCGCCCCGCTTCTCGGCATCTCGGACTGCTGCCGTGGTCCTTGTCAGGGCGAAGGTACGTATCTTTTGATTCATCAGCTTCCGCAGGACTTTGACCAATGAGAGTGGTGGACTGCCGCTCGGCGTGCCAGTCACGTCAGCTGGAGCATGCGTGTGCTTTCTTTGATCACAAATCGTGTGTATGGCGTAAACTATGCTTTTTTGTCTACGTTAAATGGAAAGTCCCTGTCCATGGAGATCAGTATCTGAGACGGAGAAGGCATGTGCTCTCTTGTCGGACTTTTGTCTACTGTCGCAGGGGAATTTCATTGTTCACGGAGCCGGATGAGTCGGTTTTTTTCTTTCTAGACAGCGGACATGGACGGACAATTAGAAGCCTGGCGCTACGACTGACCTGGTAAGGAATTCGTTGGTGGGGGTCCCTCAGGGCCCATGGCGTGCGCTTTGGCAATCACCCGCGGGTATCACGGGAACCGGCCATTCACAACCCGGATGGACGGGGTTGATTTGAGGAAAAAACATGGAATTGCCGGGGTTGAGTTGAATTTCAGCAGTGGTTGATACAGTGTCCTTTGTTTCCTGATTTTGCATGTGGAAAGAGGAATCTGTGAGTGCAACAACAATCAATGCGGGGGGGGGGAAACCTGGACGGCAGATCACTTTTACTAGGCGGATTCAACGGCTCACGAAACCGATACCTGTATCTGATAACGGGATCTGCGTGCGACACTACCAATGGGATACAGTCCGGTCCATGCCATGTCGATAACCACTCTTGTTTGATATCTGACTCTCGATCCAAGGCTGCAATATTAAGGCTACGGCAGAAAAGAGGGGGAAGAGCAAAATATCGTCGCCTATGAATTGAGTTGATGCCTAGCTCCCATACGTGGTTGCCTTCAGGTACAAAGCGATAAAGTTTCCTCCTCCATTCCTGCAAAGCTGGCCTTGGCAAGATAGACTCCGGGGCAATACGTGTCAGAATGCAGGACTTACCACGTTCACTCTGAAACCAAAATGCACTCGCCGCATCCTAAGTGCTTGCCTGGTTCGACCCCAGCAAAAAGGAGTCTTGGTTGTCATGGCATATTTCCTCCCTACCTAGGTAATCTACTGGGATCATGCCTTGGCGGGCATTGCGCCTCAAAATTGCTTTCATTTTCATTTCATCGCAAGACTTTTCATCTTGCTTGGCTGAGGCTTAGTTTATCGAAAGCGATATGAGCCGATCTGTAGAGTTGCGGCCAAGAATATGATACCATGAGCCCATCATTAGAGTCGAGGCCAAGAATATGGTACCATGCCAATGCTTGTCTGACGATTTCCCAAAACGGGCGGGCTCCATGGACTCCGAGGCTCGCCGAACGCTGTGCATCACGGGACCATCACATCTTTTTTCTTGCTGCCCCTCCCCGCGTCGTCCCGGGCGTGTGGCCCCGAGGCCGATATGGGGTCTCGGAGATCGATTACACGCCCCCCTTTTTTTGCGTGTGAAAGGCGCGCCGACAGCGGGGCCTGGTTGTCGTGAAGTCATCATGTTGCGGCGATGATCGGGACTGTTTGAATCGATGTCGGAGGCTTGTTTGTTGCGGCTGTTTCGATCGTGACTGATTGATGGTGATGTGATTGGTGCGACTGCGTGGCGATTCGGGCAGGATTCATTGTTGTGTTTCTTACCGCTTTGTTTCCTGCTTTACTTGGTGATACACAGCTGGGCTTGCTTTTTGCAAGCATGACGACACGAGTGCGAAACGTCATGGAATGAGGAAAGGGCTAATGGACATAGTGAGACACGACTGTGGTAATCAGGATTATCCTGTCGGGCGGCAGGATGCAATTGGGAGCTTTCCTTGCATTTGATGTTAGATTGCATGCCTAACGGTTGACGAGTTGCCTTGCATCACAAGAGGCTTGAATGTCTCTGGGCTGCAGATCTTGCGGACAGATCGCCTTGGTCTTGCCTTCGTTCATAATGACCCTACAAAATTAAGCCATGGCTGATAAAACCAGATTGTGCTAAGCAAAGCATGGTTAGCCGCACCGCGACGCTATGCCGTCGTACAAGACCCGTCTACAATATACGTTTCATTACAACGCTTGCATTGTTTTCTATGCCAATACTAACATCTATATGCTGTGATGATTGTCTGTAGAGCGGCCCATGATGTTGATTATCAATCGCTGCCGGTGGTGGTCCCACCAAACATGTGCGACGTCACAGCTCCGGGGAATTTTTTGCTGCTCCTCGAGCTCCAATCGAGCTATGTAGCTTGTTCGTCGGAACACAAAAAAAAATCATTGCCAACCCACGACAACGGCACACGCAATCCACTTCGAGATGCGTGGCCTCGCCAACCGCGCATTCGGGCGCGAATGGTCACCCCGAACCCTCATCTGTCCCAGCTGCTCTCGTGCCCAACAACGCCGCCAGTTCGCAAACTCCGCACCGTCCAAACCGCCCTCCGCAGGTCTCGCGGCGCTGCCCTCGAGACAGCTCCTCTCAGTATCTGGCCCCGAGGCCACCAAATTCCTACAGGGCATTGTCACGGCGAATGTGACTGGATCAGATGGGCTGCCGCGGACAGATGCCTTCTACTCGGGGTTCTTGAACGCTACGGGTCGAGTGGTTCACGACATCTTCATATACCCCTTCCAGAGCAATTCGGGTTTGCCTGTGCAAGAGGATGGGTATCTAATCGAGGCAGACGCCAGCCAGATGGCTCGGTTTGCCAAACATATCAAGCGGTACAAGCTGCGCGCCAAAGTGACTGTGCGCAACATCTCGCAGGACGAAGCTTCCGTTTGGCAAGCATGGGATGAATCATCCACGAACAAACTCGACATCGTCCCGAACGAGTCTCGAATGGTCCTTAGAGATCCAAGAGCACCAGGATTGGGCTACCGCATCATCCAGTTAAGCTGCAAGACCCCCGAAGTCGATCTTGACACCGCCTCCGAAGACGCCTACACCATCCGCCGCTACCTAAACGGCGTACCAGAGGGCCAAGATGAAATCATCCGCGAGCAAGCGCTCCCGCTCGAGAGCAACATGGAGTTCATGAATGGCATCGACTTCCACAAAGGCTGCTACGTCGGCCAAGAACTCACCATCCGCACAAAACACCGTGGTGTTGTGCGAAAGCGCATTCTCCCATGCATGATCTACGACAAGGACAAAGCGCCGCCTCAGGCACTTATCTACGATCCCGACTGTGGCAGCCCTGAAAAATTGACGGCCGATATGATCCCTGCGGAGACCAGCATCGGCAGATTCGGCAAGAAGGGCCGCAGTGCGGGCAAGTGGTTGAAGGGCGTGGGCAATATCGGGCTGGGACTGTGTCGGTTGGAGATTATGACGGACGTGGTTCTGCCGGGCGAGCAGGCGGCTGCGACGTTTACTCCGGAGAATGAATTCGTGCTGGAGTGGGGGGATGAGGAGAGCAGGAGCGATGTCAAGGTAAAGGCTTTTGTGCCGCAATGGTTGAGGAGTGGATTGAGTGGGTTAGGTCCACATGTAAGATGCGTTTGAAGCTGTAGATTTGTAATAGTAGATTTGTACAATCAAAAGTCGTGTCTCCATGGCGTCTTTACTCGGGAGTGATACTGTGCCAGTTCATTTGGGGTTCGAATTCTGGCATGCGCTCTATCATTGCCGAGGAATATCATTCCGTTACAATTAAGAGCTGCTCCGAAATTGGATTTCGCCCAGGATACGAGGCCTTGATGGGGGTTTTGGTTGTCATCTATAGAGTGATGCTCCACTCTGCGGCAATAGCTGATATCATGTCATTTCCGTATATCAATCGACTGCCTAATCTGTATGTAGAACCAGAAGGCGCCTGCAATAATTCTCGAGCATGCTTTCTGTATTATGGATTCAGCAATCCACTTCGACTTATCCTTTCGCAGGACACACCGAGAACACGTTTCTTGGCGCAATCAGAAGCAGCTGTCTGAGCTGACGTGAGCGGCCCCTCAAACTATTTCTTCGGTATTTCTCAGCAACAACGGGACTTTATCGCGACATTTATCCTAATATGTTTCTACAAGTCCGCCTTTTACAAGTCCGCTTAATCTCATCTCGATTCTCCGCTCGCTTACGAGATTGATGCATCGCTAGTCGCGCTGTAAGTCAATATATCTAACATGGATCTTGCGTACCCCTCACCACCAACTCATACAAGAGCCGAGGCACATCCAGCTTACACTGATGGGTTATAATTCATAGGCAAGACAACGAAAAGCCCAATTTAACTCTCCCACAACGTGAAAAGGGCAAGAAAATGGCCACCGTTCAAGGGGACTGCGATCCCAAATTTCAAAATGTCAAAGATCTTCTCCAACAGTATGTGGCTTCAGGGGAGGAACTAGGCGCATCCATCTGCATCAACATCGATGGCAAGACCGTCGTCGACATTTGGGCGGGCTACTCCGACGTTGAGCGCAAATCGCCCTGGGAGAAGGACACCCTGACAGCCGTGTGGTCGACGACGAAATGCATCACCAATCTTGCGGCATTGGTGCTTATTGATCGCGGTCTCCTGGATCCCAACGAGAAGGTGGCGAAGTACTGGCCTGAGTTCGGGGAGAATGGGAAACAGGATGTCCTGGTGCGACACGTCCTGTCACATACTTCCGGTGTTCCTTCCTGGGAACAGCCCATCACCACGCAGGATATCTACGATGTGCCCAAGGCTGCCGAGAGGTTGGCCAAGCAGGCACCGTGGTGGACGCCGGGCACCGCATCGGGCTACCAACTCATTTCACAAGGACATCTGGTCGGTGAGATCGTTCACAGGGTCAGTGGGAAACCCCTCAGGGAATTCGTCAAGACTGAGATCGCCGAGCCTCTCGGTGCAGACTTCTCCATCGGAGCGGAGGAGAAGGACTGGTCGCGGATCGCGGAGTTGATTCCCCCACCGCCACCAGTGGCACCAGGGGACGTTGATATGAGCAGCATCATGATGAGAGCGTACACAGGGACTCCAATGGTTGGTGAGAACGCAGTGACGCCTGAGTTTCGAAGAGCCGGTCTTGGTGGAATGGGAGGTTTCAGCAATGCCAGGGCCATCGTTGACATTTTGTCTGCCATTTCTCTCGGCGTTTCTGCAAAGGGCAAGAGGCTCTTGTCTGAGGACACGATCAATCTCATCTTTCAAGAGCAAGCAAGCGGACCTGATCTAGTGATCGTGGCGCCGCTCACGTTTGGTATCGGTTTCGCTCTGGCTACAGATGCGAAGACCTCTGCGTGGGTTCCACCGGGACGAAAGTGCTGGTGGACGGGCTGGGGTGGCTCTGTCGCCATCATTGACTTGGAAAACAAGGTGACGATTGGGTACGCTATGAATAAGATGGGAGAGGGCATTGTTGGATCCTCTCGGACGGAGGCGTATGTGAAGGCTATATACGCGGCTCTGTCTGGGGCCTGAGGAATGAATTCGCTGTGAATCGTCGAAAATGGAAGATCATGGCCATTTGAAAACGAATTCTGCAGTTTAAGCTGCCTGCGTTATCGTCCCCGAAGTTTGGAAACCGACGACCTTTGGCACTTTGCACTGATGTATTTACTTGGCTTTAGCCGCATAAACGAATCTTCGTAAAGAACACGTGGAGTCGCTCGCAAATGGCTCTCGATTTGATGTCCTGGTTCTTATCATGGTTGAGACTAGTGCTTGGCCAACGACTGTTATCAACATGCATTTTATTATAGACGAAACTTGCATCAGACCCCTGCAAAGACCTTTTTGGATTTAGTTGCGCACGTTAAGATGATACTCCTCTAAGGTCCCACTTTTCAATCTTCAACTATGTAGCTTGAATTACTCAATCATGACTCGTTGTTCTTCGAACGCGGCTTATAGGTAAAATCAGAATTATCCCTAAGTTCTGCTCGACAATTCAAGCTGTGTTCCTCGTCGGAATGTGGCCGAGGCGTTGTTGGTCTGGTTGCTTGAATTACGTGTACACGCCTCATTTTGCCTACGGCTCTCGGCAGTCGGCCATCATCCGACCACTTATAAATATCCTAACCATGCAGCTTACACGGGGTCCCTTTCCTTCCATCATCAGCATCATCATATTTCATCAAAACAAATCACTTTCATCGAATCGCAAGGACGCATAGCATCCCTCACCTACTTACACGCAATCAAGACAGCATAATGTCTGATAACCCGCAGCCCCAACATCCGCTGGAGATCAGCACTCCCGGCTGGCATGGGGATGAGAAAACGGCCGTCGTGGACGGCAAATACTATGACCGTAAGACAGGTGAACTGCGGACCGCAACTGGCCACCATGAATACTCTGGACCACCGGCTGTCGATATCATCATCAAGAGTCAGGAGGCTGAGACTGTTGACTGCTGCTATCGCTCCGCACGACCGTTCCCTGTCACCGCATTGGTTTGTCATATTATGCGTGTTATCGAGGAGAAGGAGCTGGAGGTTGATTCGCTGATGGTAACTCCGTATGCGATTCGTCTTATTCTCACGAATGAGATGACCAAGGATGAATTTTATGAGGCAGCTGATAAGATGTCGAATGGAATATGGGATGCTTAGGTTAGAACAGGTCATGGTGAGAATAGCTGCTACAAGAATGTGTATTCATGCATGAACTGGCATTTATCTTGGACGTCCGGTGAAGCACATCTGGCTGAGGAAGCTGGATCTCTGATCGAGCCTCTGACTCCTGCATACATTGGACATGCGCGCTCCGCAGAAAGAAGGAAGAACCAAGTTTGTAAAGATGGGAACAAAACGATTGATAGAACAAGAGAACAAGCAAGTATAAGAAAATAAGAACAGCCCCCTTCGCATCATCAAGGAAACAGCGAGTGCGAAGACGAGGACAAGGCTAGCTTGATGAGACGTGGTTTGGTGGCGTAGAGGTGTGGAAGTATGTTATGCGTGCCATGAAGCCACCATGGTAACATTTCATCCAGGGTTCCGAGTCTTGGCTTGGAAGCGAAATGGATGTTTTGGAGACGCGACCGAAAGTTATAGAGGATTGCGATGTTGACTGTGAAGATGACGGCAGGAGAGGACGCTGAGCAAGGAGGATGAGATCTCGATTTTTTTCTTTTGTAACTGCAACAGATTCGAATGCATCATGATGTGCGAGAAGGAGTGTGCTTCCGTGGTGTTTGTCTACATTGTGAATTATTCAAGCGAATGTGAAGGACGACGGACATAGAAAGTAGTTGCAGAGGAAAGTGCCCGGCATTCTGTAATTCTCTTGGTGAGTGCATCGATTACCACAAGGGGGACGGTGGCGCTAAGACGCAGCGGGCCGCTGCCCCAGCCAAGCCCATCCCCGTTCAGCCCGTTCAGCCCAGCTCGGTATCCGCTTGGGCTCTGCTGGGCCAGGCAAGTGAGACCTTTGAACCCGCAATGCTGTGTTGAACTTAGATATCAATTGATAGTTTCTCCATGGCAAGTGCCCCATTGTTCTGTACTATTTGTGTCTGAATCGATTCCCGCATGGGCCAATTTTTTTTTCCCCCTCCCGCCCCAGGTCCTTAAGAAATTGCGGTCTGCCTTTGAGTGCTGTAAACTTCGTATCGTGAAGCCACTGTGAAACAGCATTGGCAGGGAACAATGGGGACTGACGCACCATCTCCGGAGTTCCACAGCGTAGGAGAAGCCCACACGGCGCTGTATCACGAGGAGCTGAGTGCGACATAGAGGAACACTGCGGCTGGGCGACAGGGCGTGGAACTACCAAGGCACGTCCGGCAAGCCCCAGACGCATCCAGCGAAGCAACTGCAATACAACGCGGTCCTCCATCTTCGAGCCAGGCAACCATCCGATGACCTCTTTGCCATCAATGATGCATGCCTCGCTCTAAATTGACTCGCCTTGCGTTTTTGTCCTCCCAGAAGGCTGGCAGTCGGGCTCGCGAGGCTGGGCGGACACAACTTCACCCTGGTGCAACGGCCAACCCGCAGCTCGTCGTTGGCCCTCGCAAATAATTTGAGCAAACCAGAGTCCTTGGCGCGGCTTGCATTTCCAGCACAGCTCCGCGTGCTTTCGCATCCCCAATGCAGTTCGACTAGACTAACCTTCGACGGCCGGCTGCTCGAATACTCTCCTGCCGCCTACGTCCTTGCACATATGCCGCCTTCACCAGCATCATTTTGACGGAACTTTAGCACCCCGACTGGCCTCAAGTGGTTGGGATCGTTTAACATGGCTGCCACGTACGGGACGGCGCAACGCCAAAGGAAGCGATTGATCGTATGCTGCGACGGAACTTGGATGAACAGCGACTATGGCTTCGTCAGATCGGGTCTGTTTGGCAAGAAGGGCACTTTGCAGATTCCTTCCAACGTGACGCTCATATCTCGCTGCTTCAAGCGACGCTGTTCCAACGGCACGCTGCAAATCATATCGTATGAATCAGGAGTTGGCAGTGGTAGCAATACTCTTGACAGCATCACAGGAGGCGCATTCGGCGTTGGGCTAACCGAGGTAAGTTATGTGTAATTTGAATTGTTATAACAAGCGAATACTGATAGCTGGGAAGCGAGTTCGTGAGGTATACGCCTATCTTTGTGCCAACTATATGGATGGCGATGAGATCGTTCTTGTTGGATTCTCACGCGGTGCTTTCACTGCCAGATCTGTAGCGGGCATGATTGGCAACCTTGGATTGTTGACGAGGGAGGGCATCGAGCATTTCTATCCCATTTTCAAGGATATGCAAAACTGGCAGAACGACGACTACGATGACCCTTTCCCAAACGTCCCTTTCAGGGACAAACCAAAGGGTGCGAATGCCGATGTTGAGTACCGAACGCGGTTGGAAAAAATGGGGTTTACGCGGGTGTATCAAAACACGAACCAGCTCATCACAGTCAAGGCTGTGGGCGTTTGGGACACGGTGGGATCTCTCGGCATCCCTAAAATCCCTTGGCTGGAGAAGATTGGCGTTCGGCCATTGAATGACGAATAAGTCTCCCCTTGACCTTTCTGTCCCTCCCAACTTACGTTAAGCTGACTTTCTGTGAACATTCAAGTGGCATGATACAGCCTTGTCAGATCGTATTGAGCACGCGTTCCAAGCGCTCGCTCTTGACGAGACGAGAGCACCATTTAGCCCAGCTGTTTGGGAACCACCCAAGCGAGACAGGCTGAACACCGATTTGCGTCAAGTATGGTTTCCTGGCAACCACGGCAACTGCGGTGGAGGTTGGGATGACCAGGGGGTCGCGAATTGCTCCTTGGCTTGTAAGTTGTGCCCCGAAGCAGAAGATCGCTAAATCTGATAGTCAACAGTCACTAACTGGGCTCAGGGATGATGGATCAGTTATCAAGTGTCGGCGTGGAGTTTGATTCACCCTCACTGAAACGTATCATCGAGCAAACCGATGACTTTTACGAGTTTGGCGTGGTAGAGGGCACAAAAAAAGCCAAACGGAAAATTCGACAATGGGCAGTCGACCCCATTTACGAAAGGAACAAACCATTTCGGCCTTGGGGCCTCGGAGCTATCCAGAAAACAGGCGGGCTCCTTTATTCAGTATCTGGAGAGGCCACCCGCACGCCGGGCATGTACAAGCAAGTCGACCCGAAGACCGCGCTATGCAAAGATAGGTACCTGCAGGATACAAACGAGCGAGTTCACAGCTCCGTGCGCATACGACTGGCGTGTGAAGGGCTTGGGCTCAGCGACGAAACTGTCTGGGCGTGCGCTGCTTTATCGGATTGGAGATTGAAGCGAGCAATTTTCGAAGTGGACGACGACACCAGATATCAAGACCAACGGCCCTATGACCGCTACCGTGAACGACCCTCTCGCGATGGCTGGATCTGGAAATATGTCGGTGTGGAGCGTAATGCGCCCAATCAAAGATTCATGGTGGAAGAGTCTCTCGGCCCATACGAACGTTATTTATTGGATTTGACCGGCGGGAAACCTAATGTCTATGCTTTTGCCGAGAGGAGAGCAAATAGAAGCAAGAGGCGGAGTCGGTCAGAGCGGTCGAGAAGGTCGGTTCCTCAAAGCGCGTCTCATACATACTAGACGACAACGTTGAGGACCCATGGTGTACTATACTATACTAACTGCTGGCGTATATACTTTCACATAATTCTATAATTATTTAATGGATACCACTCTACAGTCAATAAATTTGATCAGTTGTGTTTGACCTGCACCGGTCTTTGTTGACGTGTGTAGGTGAAAGTGGGTCACGTGGAGCCCATGTTGCCTAGAAATTCAACGACGGCAAATTCAACATCAAACCCTGACATTATCAACAGTGTCGGCAAGGCTGCCAAATTGGTGCATAAATACTCACAAACTCATCTTGAACATAAGGAAACTGGTGTTCGAATTTCTAAAAGGAGCTTCGACCAGTGCAGCACACACAACTCTGAATGTGCGGCCTAGAGAAACCTCGCTGTCAAGATTCGACATCTCACTTCCATCGGACCGCACTTCGTTCAGCCTCTCAACGCCCTCAGCTGGACTGGAAACGACATCTCGACTTTTAAAACATGAGTGAAGACAACAAGGATCTCCTGCGCTTCGCAGGAGAGTACGCCGAGCAAGATGTCGATCTCTACGAACTGTTAGGCGTGGACGCGCTCATTCCCAAAGAGGACATACATCGTGCCTGGAGGAAACTCTCAGTCAAATACCATCCCGACAAGGCGGGTGACAACTTTGACGCGGCAAAATGGGAGCTGTTTGAGCGTGCGCGAGACATTCTCTCGGAATCCAGCGCCAGAGCCGTGTACGACCAGGCGAGCAAGGCCAAGTTGCTGCGCAGGCAGGAGCGCGAGGCGATGGACAAGGAGCGACAGAAATTTGCGGATGACCTCGAGGCGCGAGAGAACGCCGCCAAGAGGGTACGAGATGAGAAGGCGGAGAGTGATCGTATCGTGCTCGAGAAGGAAAGAGAAAGGCTGGCAGAGCAACAGCGTATGCGGGATGAAGAGAATAAGCGGCAAACTGAGGCTGCTCAGGAGATGGAAGATCTTGCGGAGGCGCGGCGCAGGTTGAAGGAGAAAAAGGATGAGAAGGCGAGGAGAAAGCAAGCCAATGAGAGTATGAAGGCAACGCTGGGCTCGACAGGGAAATCGACGGGACCGGCAAATGGCGCGATCAACGTTCCTGGGGATTACATCGCTGATGCTGGGCTGAACAAGCAATATTGGGAGCTGGTCTGCGACAAATTACGTGCTGTTCAGGCAGTCAGGAACCTACAGAAGGAGGAGACGGCTGCCGAGGCCATCCGAGAGGCGGAACGCGACGTTCAGGAAGCTCGACAACGGATTCACGAAGCAGAGATGAAGTACCAACGAGAGATGCCTGCCGCTTAAGGATTCGTCCAGGGTCACAAAATCTAGTTCTTCTTCCTTCGCGATGGTGGTATCACCAGGTGACGACGCTATCTATTCCTCCAGCCTAAGAATTCGGATAGCGTTTGAGCCCATGATGGCTTTTGCCTCGGCTGACCCTTCGCCAACTGCCTTGGCCACAGCCTGGGCGTTCAAGCTCACACTTTCCCACTGACCCTGTTCATCGCTCGTAATGGGCGGGAAGAAGGGATGATCGGTTCCAAACATGAGTCTATCCGATCCACTAGCGTCTATTGCAGCCTTCAAACCTACTTCGGAATAAATGACGGCATCCAGATAAACCTGCTCCTTTAAGACATCCCATACGGTTCGGCGGGCCTTGCCTACTTTGCCTTCACGGACGAGCTGTCCATCGTGTAAAATGCAGCTCTCGATTCTCCCTGCCAAGAAGGGCAAAGTTCCCCCACTGTGTGCCAATAGCATACGAAGATCGCGAACCTTGTCGAAGACGCCGGCCAGATACATGCGCGCCACGGCAATGGTGGTCTCCATGGGAAAGCCAAGGGCGAGTGGGAGAACATGGCCGTACTCGCTGGCACGGGGACCATAGACGTCGTTTGGAAGACCATAATGAGGATGCAAGAAGATGGTGAGGTTCGCGGCGGCAATTGCTTCGAATATGGGGAGCAGGTTAGGGTCGTCGAGGCCCTTGCCGAGCCCTGATGTACCGAGGATGACTCCTCGACAGTACTTCAAGCCTTTGAGATGCGTTATCGATGCTTGAAGTGTCTCGAGAGGTGCCGTCAGTGGCAGAGTGCCAAAGAAGAAGAGACGGCCATGGTGTTTGCCACACATGTCTGAAAACTCGTTGTTGACAGACTCTGCCAGCTTTCCAGCCTGTGCTGAATCGACAAAATCCAACCAAGGGTTTGCCAGGGAGATGACGGAGATGTTGATGTGATGCGTATTCATGAAGTGAATCTTCTGGTCGAGGGAAGCAAAGTGAGAGGTCAACGGGCGACCAGGAGGCTTGGCGGACGAATCATTCAAGGCCTTCTCTAAATCGGGGAGCTCTGACTCGAGCAGGATGAGTCGTGGTTCTTGCGTCTGGGGAAATTTGCGGACGAGGGGGATAGTAGATCTGGATTCGAGGATCTTGATGTACTGAGGCGGATACATGTGAGTGGATGTCCACAACGGTCAAGTTGGCGGCCATGATGGGCAATGGATCTCCGCTAGGGATGGATGCAGAGGGACACGGCTTGGAGGATGTATTTTCTGATGAAAATGAGAGCGTCGCTTCCGCAAGTCGAGTTGCGAGAATGAGTGTTGTCCAGATTGTGCTTCTCATTCTGAGAGGGAAGCAGGCCGGCCAAGGTGCGGCCCGGATGGAGTAGATGGTGGCTGCCGTGCGGGGGCCGATTGACTGCCAATGGATTTACCCTCCTGCCCTGAAGCAGCAACTTACAGGTTCCTTTGGCAGTGCTGCGCTTGAAACACTGCAGCTGTTCTGCTCGAATACGCGGGCAGCGTTGATCTGGGTAATGGATGCAAATGGTGAATGGCAACTGATTGTAGTGAACAATAAGACTTTCTGTTCCCAGCTTTGGCATCGAAGGACTACATTTATACTACAGTGTTTTTCACAGACCGGGTCAACAAGCGGACTATGATGCCCAGTCAGCACAGCTGCGTGTCTCATCACCACGCTCTATCCAAATTTTCATTACATGAAAAGCTGCAAGAGGCCACTTGCAGGGCACGCGTGAGGCAAAAGGACGCGGAGAATATGGTACGCATCCACAGATTGTCACCCGTCCTACATTAGTGCAGTGATCCTATATGCCCGGGACAAGGGTGAGGAGTGCATCGTGGTGTTACTCGTCTCGCAGGGCACGTCATGGATGGAACGTTGGCCTTGCATTTTCGGCCGGGTCCGTCCTGGGCATTCTTTCTGGTCTTACTCAATTGTCAAGAAGGCATCGTATTTTTGTATCTTGTGCTTTGTTTTCTGAAGACTTCGTCCGTGGGAGCATGTGAGGACATGATACAGCATACACGCCGCAAGGATACTGATAACATGCTGCGAGATACAGCGGCGGCAACGCTGATAGTTGATAAGTTGGACCCCGCTGATCTGGCTTGGCGGGGGAATGAGGTGGGGTTGAGGGCCTTGACGGGGGCCTGACGGGAGCCATCACTGGCCGATCGAATGGGGCTGGGCCGAGTAGTGGGGGAGCGAAGCCCAGATTGCCCTTTTATCATCCTGCCAGTCGAGGAGCGTCAAGGGACGGAGATTGAGTTGATTTTGTTGGTAATTTTTCGAGGCCGTTCTGGGTACCTAGGCGGGCGAAGCGAGCTGCTGCTGCCCACATGCAAGTCATGGCCCGGCGTACATGTACTTGTTGTTGGATGGAGGTCTGGTCCGCCTGCCATGGCGTGTCATGCCATTGCAACGCCAGCGGCTGGCAGCTGCACGGGCTGTCAACGAACCTTGGAGCCACTCGCATCGGGGAACCAGACGAGACCCTTGGAGGCGTTCTGGTCGCATGAAATCATCCGGGCACTTGCTCGGCCAAGATACTTTAGAGCTAGTATCCCATCTCATCGTTGATCCAAGCACTCGATTTACATACACTCACGTCTCATCTTCACCCGGTCTACTCTTTCATCACATTGGGCAATCACTCTGCTACTCTCCCAGTGCCGTCCTCTGGCAAGAGTACCTCGCACACCCAAGACTACTCGCTAGCTTCGCCGGTATCGACCATGGCCGCCGACGCAGCTGTCGCCAAAGAAGGTCTCGTGATACCCGTAAGTTCATGTCTCGGTGGAACACCTCATACTCCTGTCCCATGGCCTACAGATCCAGTTAAATCAAGACAATGAAACCCCTACCCAGTTCTCCCACACCACCTGTTACGGTGGTGGTTCTGCGCGACGACATCTCACACCTCGTCGTCCTTATGGCACTTCAATCCTACTCACCACCAAGCTAGCTCATCGACTTCTCCAAATTCCTCAATGGCACCCCCCAAGAGCGCCAGTCCACCGCCCAAGCCATCCTTCACGGCTTCCAAACCGCCGGCTTCATCTATCTCAAGAACCACCCCATCCCCGCCGACGTCCTAAGAAACACCTTCTCCCGCTCCGCCAACTTCTTCGCCCTCGACGACAAGGACAAGCTGAAGCTGAAATGGACCACGCCTGAAGCCAACCGCGGGTACTCGTCGCCCGGCCGCGAGAAGGTCAGCCAGCTGCTCGACATGGCGGAGGTAGAAAAAGTGCGTAGTGCGGCACCGGATCTGAAGGAGTCTCTGGAGATTGGTCGTGATAACGACCCTGAGTTTCCGAATCAGTGGCCCGCGGAGGATGGCGGCGCCAATGCCAACTTGAAGGGATTCAGGAGAGATATGGTGGATTTCTTTGGGAGGTGTCAGGTGTTGCATGCGGAAGTTATGAGGGCTATTGCTCTGAGGATGGGGCTCGAAGAGGGTTTCTTCGACCAGTATGTCGATGTGAGTGATAATACGTTGCGGCTGTTGCATTACCCCAGGGTCAAGGCGGAGGTCTTCAAGGTGAATCCAGGCCAGGTCAGGGCTGGAGAACACAGTGTAAGTCCTCGAATACATCTCTATCACAGACGCCGTAACTTCTATCTCGTGATTCTTCTCTGTTTACAAATGCTCACGCTCCTGGACAGGACTACGGCTCCGTCACGCTCCTTTTCCAGGATAGTCGTGGCGGCTTGCAAGTCAAGTCGCCCACGGAGCAATTCGTCGACGCCACGCCCATCGAAGGCACCATTGTCATCAACGCCGGCGACCTGCTAGCTCGCTGGAGCAATGACACCATCAAGAGCACCATCCATCGCGTGGTCGAGCCACCGAGAGAAGAGGATGAGCACCCTCCCCGGTATAGCATCGCGTAAGTTAAAACGCCGCTATCTGCTTTCCTTGCTTTCGTTGAGCTGACGCATGCTGTAAGATACTTCTGCAATCCGAATACCGAGAGCTTCATCGAGACTCTGCCGGGAACTTATGCTACTGAAAAGGACAAGAAGTATGAGGGCGTCAACAGCGGGGAGTACTTGATGCGGCGATTGACGGCAACATATTGAGCTCGTTGAAGCAGGAGCAAGGACTGTCGTCGGGGGCGACGTCTGTATCAGATCTTGGGAGCATGATACAAAAGTTCAATCCACTGTAACTGAATGTATAGCAGAACACGTGTAATTCTGCGCGTAAAGCGGCTAAAGAACTGCCTTAGATGGCCAATTGGCGTCGTGGCTTGCCCGCACACATGCAGCCTGCGAACTCACGCAAGCCTTCCCCTCACTCAGAGGGGTCGCTCTTGTCAACGTATTTGGAAACTCAATTTCGCATCTCATCCTCTCATCATGTCCGCCGACCTTTCTCGACAATTTGAATCCCGGTACCGAGTGTCGCAAATGGCGTGTCTTCAAGCTCGTCGATCCACGACACGATGTTGGTCGACGTGAATCTCGTAGATGTCCCATCGTACGGGGTCCATGACTTTTTCGCCAGGAATGGCTTCCACTATGAAACGAGGGACGAATGTCTGCGGTTCGCGAACCTTACGTTTCCGGAGGAGATGGTCCAGGAGGCGGACGTGCAAGGTCATTGCTCATACAGCGTTGCCATATCAAGCACGCATCTCTTGCAGTTTCGCCCCGAGCGCTTCAAATTGAACATGGAAATTTACAAAAACGCCCGCCGTATCTTTGAACACCTTGTCGCCGAATTGACATACCTAGGTCCGCTTGGCGGAATCTCGTATCATCATGACCCGAATTCGCAATGGTCGGTAGACGATCCGCCGATTCTACACATGTATCTCATTGAGAAGATGGCTGGTCAGCTGCTTTCGAGCATCCAATCGCGACAAGGCGAGAAGCTTTCAGCAACACTGGATTTCCGGGAAACCCTCGTCCAGGATCTCGCGCGGGTGTTCGCGACGTCCTACCACCATCGCAAACTGCCACCTGAGGACCCTCTCAACATCAATATCGACTCCTTGTCCCCCCACGGCCGGATCGGTTCCTCGCTGCAGAGACGAGCAATTCTCCTCACGGGCCTGAAAGATAAGCACCTATCCGACGAAGCGGAAGCCGTAAAAGACTACATCCGCCACATCGAGAAGCTCCCCTGGTGCCTCACTCACGGCGACCTCATCCCCAGCAACATCATGGTCGATCCTGAAACAGGACACATAACAGGGCTCCTCGACTGGGCAGAAGGCGAGTGGCTACCCCTCGGAATAGGCATGTACGCCATCGACGAAGTCTTCGGGATGGACGACCCAGAGGAGGGCTTCATCTACTTTCCGGAACATGCGCAGCTGCGCATCTTGTTCTGGAGAACATTCCTGAGCATGTGCGAGGGTTGCTGCGCGCCGCTCTATGAGCGAAATACCCTTCGAGAGGTTGAGATGGCGAGGAGGATGGGACTGCTACTTTGGAGAGGGATTGCTTTTGATGGTGGGAAGCTAGATCGGCTGGTGCAGGAGGGGAGGGATGATGGCGAGTTGAGGAAGTTGAGGGTCTTGATGGGTGCGCCGGGCGTGATGGAGTATTTGGTCTGGGTTGAGGGCATGGGGTTTGCGGAGGACGTTGGCAATTGGTGGTATTGGGGAAGGTGGTTTGAATGCTTGGCGGAAGCGATGCGTGGGAGTACAGGTTTGATTGATTTATTCCGCAACCTGAGACCATCAGCGTGTTAATGGAATCTTCCGGCTGTTTGTATTTTAGATGACTTTGTACATGTCTTATGCCTGTAACGAAGCTGCCACAAGCTCCCGCCAAACCCACACCACAGCTACCGAGGCCCCACGTCAGCTTCCAACCTCAACCCATCCCAACATTTTCTAGTTCCATCTCATCAGTCACCATCAACTGAATCGACGAGCTCTCAGCGCAGCGAAACAAGTTTAACCCAATTCCGTTCGTTTTGCATCGTAATTTCCCATCATGGCTGGAAAGACCAAGCCCGCAAAAGCGCCCTCCTCGCCCCTCAAAACGGGCTACCTGATCCTCTACAACTTCGCGTCCGCCGTGGCATGGAGCGTCGTCCTCGGCCGCACAATTGGGTTGCTGTACCTGCGCGGTCCGTCGGTCGTGTACGCTGGCGTGGGTGAATGGACGAAATGGACGCAGACCATGGCTGCGGTGGAGATTCTTCACTCTCTGCTTGGTGAGTCTTTTGCCCCCTTTATCCTCTGTTTCCTTGAATCAAGTCTTGATCAAGTCTTTGAGCCGTCATAAGTGTTCGATCAAGACCAATTGCTAATTGTTACACGTAGGAGTTGTTCGCGCCCCAATCGCCACGACAATCATGCAAGTCTCCTCCCGCCTCCTCCTCGTCTGGCCCATCGTCAACACATGGCCCTTCCTCGCCCTCTCGCCCTTCTACTCCTCCATGCTCATCGCCTGGTCCGTCACCGAGGTCATTCGCTACTCGTACTTTGCGCTGTCCCTTGCGGGCTTCCTGCCAGACGTGTTGACGTGGATCCGCTACACGACGTTCTATGTGCTGTACCCGCTGGGCATTACGAGCGAGTGCATGCTGATTTACGGGGGGACCATCCCGGCTGCGCAGAGGAGCAATGTTGAGGCGTACGCTTTGTATGCCATTTTGGCCATTTACGTTCCAGGTATGTCGTCGAAATACGCCAAGATCAAAGAGAAAGATGTGGGCGCAACGTTGTGTGTTCTGTGCTGACTTTGCAGGCTCGTATATCTTGTTCACGCATATGATGAAGCAGCGAAGAAAGGTCATGCATTCGCTCAAGGCCAACGACAACAAGTCTCAGTAGATTGGCTCGATACTATTTGAAAGACGGCGCGTGAGGTGTCGTTGTGGAGACATCGGACTGGAGATAGATACAGTTCTGTTCTGGGATCTTTGAGTAGAGGAATGGCCCGAGTGTTTACTTCAAAAAGGAGAATTGGTAATAAGACAACAACATAGACTTGAATTAATGATAATACGCAATCACGCCACAGCTACAATGTAGCCTCTACATTCTGCGCCGCCGTTTGTGCACCCTGCCCATCCGGCTCTTCCACCTTTTCAACCTCCTCCGCGCTCGTTTCATACCACTCATTCCGTGACCACTGCGCTATCAGACCCGCTGCATCATGGGATAGCTTCTCGTATCCTGGGTTCTTCTCTTCAAACATGGCTGTCATGAGACAACACGTTAGCAAATCAAGACTCGAAAACATCATCCAAAGAGCAAATACGTACTCATATGCGCCAGCGTCTCATCCGTCGCCTTATCGTTCACAGCCTCCATCCAGTCCCCCGCGACCATCGTCTTAGGCAAATTGCAAAACGTCCTATCCTTGCCCAGCACCGTGCCCACCATGCTGATCTTCTTGGATGAAGCCGCTTTGCCCAGCCTCGTGTACAAATTGGCGTACCCGACGCCCAGGTCCTCATGGAGCTTCACCATGCATCCCACGCGCTTCTTAAGCTCCTCTGCCCTAGCGAGACATCCCACAAACTCGAGATGCGAAGACGCCCACGTCCACCCTTCCGTGATCTGCTCGCGGTTCATCCACGCTGCTGCTCCGCCTGCCGCCACTGCGCCTGCCGCACCGGCATACATGGCTACTTTGCCCCATTTTCCCCATCCTGACGGCGCTGCTTGTGTCGTCGATACAGCTGTCGACGGGGCCTTTGCAGCGTTGGATCCCCAGAGGGACTTCAGCCCGCTTAGCTGGGATAGCGTAGCCGCCGCATTCTGATAGTGTCCCTCTGCGCCGTGCGCAACCACACCAGGCGATATCCCCAGGTACGGCGTGTCGAATGCCAACACGCCCTGCACATATGGAAACATGAGGCTGTTGAAGATTGGTTTCTCTTCCTTCTCGATCCCGTCCTCCGAGTAAATGGGCTTCTCGGATGCCAAGGCGATGACCAACTCCGCTGCCACGATGCCCCCCATCGAATGGCCGATGAGGATTGTGCGAACAAACGGGTCAACTGTCGGCGAGGGCGCGCCGGCAGCAACCTCCAGATCTATGACTTTTTCTTCCAACCTAAACTCTGTCGATAAGAAGTTGCGATAATGAGATGATACAAATGAAGAGGAACGTACCAATCGCGGAAGCGACTCACGCACTGCCCTAGATCCCCCCTCGTCTCATACTTGGGGTATACTAGCACACGCACATCTATCTTCGGTAGTTTCTGGGCAACAATGTCGCGCAGATGTTTTGTGAATTGGTAGTCGTTTCCAAAGGTTGGTTCTCCGCCCTAAAATAGTTAGTTACGATCTACGCTGTGGACATCATTTACACTTTGTCGGTGACGTACCTTGAAGCCATGAATGAAGCATAACACGAGCGTCTTCTTCATGGTTTCACTCTTGCGTCCACTTCGCAGTGGAGGATCATTATCGTTTTCGTCTAGTGTCTTCCTCTCCAAAAAAGATACGCTTGCGCGGAGTTGATTTGGATCGGTAGTGAGATGACAGGTGAGGGATGCAAGTGGCAGAGCGGCAGCCACATGGAGTGGCGATATGAGATGCACGGTGGATCAAACAACGTGGCCCGCCACATTGTGTGGTTTGTAGATCCGGGCCTCGCTCGTGCTACACATGCTTGGCATATGCATCCCATTTTCCGTACTACTTTTCTCCCCATGACTTGTTATTCTAAATATGGCTCTATACGTAGCATTCATGCGATTGGCATTTGACATCCATCTCCATGTGAATCACCCGCGCAATGTCTCGCTACCTTGTGTTTGTACAATCTTCTTCACTATCAGCCTCTACTAAAGTACATTTTCTTCCTATCTAAACATGACCAAGAGTGACGGTGCTCTGCAACGCAGTTGCGCTCTCTGATGCCTGCTCCTCACCGAGTGCGCTGAAATCACCCCTTCTTTGCCGTGCGCTTGGTATTGAATTTCGCCCCCCCAAAGCCACTTCCATCCCTTTGATACACGTTTATAAAACTCCTGCCTCCCCGACAAACGCCGATAAAATGTGTCATCAAACAAATGTAAGAAAAAAAGACGAACCAAAACATATTGCAGCAGGAGGGAAAAACGATTCCCGTGCCAAACCATCACTCCCCGAAAACGAATCACGTCCTTGGTCATATTAGTTATCCTGCGCTGATCACTTCCCCACCATGCCTTCGCTGCTGAATTGTTCGCGTCTCTCGTGCCTCATCATTCTCCATCGCTCTGCGCCGCCGACTTGGTGCCGTTGGCTGCTGCTTCGGCGTTGCGAGAGCTGCTCGAAATGATCTTGATGCGCGTTCCGCTAGGCTGTGGTGTGCTCTCTCCGTTGCCTGATGGTGCAACAGATCCTGCCTTGCTGCCACCTTCTTCCAACTCTTCCAACTCTGGATGTGCCTCTAACTCTTCCTGCATCTTCTTTGTAAAGAACTCCTGTAAGACCACTGTTGTTAGCTCCATTCGCCATATATACATACAGATCAACACGAAAGGACATCCAAAGTACTTACATCCATGGTCTTAGCATCTTGGTAGAGAATGCTGCCATCCTCGTTGTACGTTTGACAATTGCGAATCATCAAGTCGAAATCCTTTCGCAGATCACCTAGACAGGAGTATTCTTCCTTCTTGATCCGCGTGTGAATCTGGTTCATGCAGATTGGGTTCTGGATGATGAGATAGTAGTCCGCATAGTCTCGCTTGGGAGGGAGTTTGATGAATGGTCCGATGATGAAGCGCTTTCCGGCATCGGACTCATCATCCTCTGCAGGTGGCTCAATGTCGTCGACCTCAAGGTTCATCAGTCCATCATACAGCGTTCGAAGGCTCTTCTGCAGAATCTCGCGTTGTTGAGGGCTGACCCGAGAATCAGATGCCGCGCCACCCTTGCTTGGTCGTCCCTGTGGACCGCGTCGCTTTTTGGCTGGTGGTTCTTCGTCGCCGTCCTCAGCCTTGCGTTTCTCGTTCTTGCTGCCAGGCTTGCGGCCGCGCTTCTTGGGCGTTTCGATTTCCTCCGTGCTTGCACGACTGGCTGACGGTGATTTGTCCATCGAGTTCAATAGAGCAGCCTTCTTCAGCCTATTGGTTTCCCGCTTGTCTTTACGGGCTTGTTTGCGGGCGGCTGCTGCTTCGGGACTGTCCTCGTCATCATCCACCGCCATCAACCACTGTTCCTCCGTAAGACCGTCATCATAGCGAACCTTAGTCCGTTCACGAGCACCACGGCCCAGGATCGTGTCGTCTGTCTCTTCTTCAACGACGTTGCCTTCGTTCAGGTAAATTTCCGGCAGCTCATCTTCGCCCATCAGTCTAGGCTTGGCCTTGTTGCCACTTGCAGTGCCATAGGTGGGGTCTTTCGCCCTCTCCTCGTCAATCTTCTGGAACACAGTGATTTCGTCATCATTTCGAGCAAGCATCATGTTGAGTTCTTCTTCCATGTCATCCTGCTCTCCATTTTCGGCCATGTCCGCACTTTCAAGCAACGTACGAAGCATGGCATCTCGGTCGGTTTCTGACGATTTGTTGTCGAATCGACCGGCCTGAATGACCTTGCCGTCCATGTCAAGCTTGAACCTAGCACGCTCCAAAATCTTCTCCTCAACCGAGTTGGAACTGATCAGTCGAAGAATACGCACTTCATTCTTCTGGCCGATACGATGGGCACGATCCTGAGCTTGGAGATCCTGATGCGGGTTCCAATCGGAATCATAGATAATGACCGTGTCAGCTGTCTGCAAGTTGAGACCAAGGCCACCAGCACGAGTGGAAAGCAAGAACATGAAGTACTTAGAGTCGGGGGCGTTGAACTCTTTAAGCAGATCCGATCGCTCATCTGATTTTGTGGTACCATCGAGACGCAGGTACTCGAACTTTCGATAGCGGAGATAATCTTCCATGATGTCCATAATGGCCGTCATCTGGAAGAACATAAGCACTCGATGTCCCGTGGCCTGATACTTGGGCAGAATTCGATCCAAGAGCTCGAATTTGCCCGCTGTTCTCCAGAGCAGATCATTGCTAATACTCATGGGGTTCATGACGTTCTCAACTTCATCGAAGACAAAAGGATGGTTACACAGCTTGCGAAGTTGCATAATCATGTTGGACAAGCCACGAGCGTTGGTCTTGCCACCCTTTCCATCGCTGACAACCAACTTGTTGTGGGTGACCATCTGCTTGTAGAGTTTGGCTTGTAGAGCAGAGAAATTGCATTTGATAACCTTCTCGGTCTTGTCAGGGAGGTCCTTCTCCACATCCTTCTTCAGACGACGAAGCAAGAACGGTCGCAGCACCTTGTGGAGACGACGAATGACGAGAATCTGCTCTTCTTCGGTGAGCTCCATCTTATCTTGACCACCGGTGTTGGCAAATGGCGTGTTGAACCATTCATCGAATGTCTTGACGGACTTGAAGATGTTTGGCAAAACAAAGTTAAGCATGGCCCAAAGTTCGGCCAAGTTGTTTTGCAAGGGAGTACCAGTAAGAATAAGACGGAAACGAGTCATGTAGTACTGTGATATAGTGGCGCTAAGCTTGGAGTTGGAGTTCTTCATACGATGACCTTCATCAATAATCATGTGGAACCACTTGATCTTGCTGAGAATCGGACGGTCCTTGATGATGTATTCGTATGTGGTCAGCAGCACCTGGAATCGACCTTGGCGAATCTTCTCCTGTTGTAGCTTTCGGGCATTGGGAGGACCCTTGTAGACAATTCGGCTGATAGACGGTGCCCACTTCTCAAACTCCAAATTCCAGTTGGTAAGCGTACTCAAGGGGACGATGACAAGATACGGCCCACTTTGCTGTTTGCGTTCAATGAGATAAGTGATCAAACTGATGGTCTGAATGGTCTTTCCGAGACCCATTTCATCAGCGAGAATACCGTTGAGGTTGTTGTTATACAACGATATCATCCACTGAAGACCCTTGATCTGGTACTCCTTCAATGTACCACCGACCAAAATGCTGGCCTGCTCTGTGACCTCTTCCCTGATTCTGTGGGCAACGGCATAGTAGTCGATCTTCTTGCCACTCTCTTCATCGTCGTCTTCGCTCTCTTCTTCCACAAATTGCTCAACATCCTCACCGTAGGCTTCGGCGGCATGACGTTGCTGGGCCTTAACCGACGACGCCAATTGGTGCAAGAAGCCATCAGTTTGCTTGAGCAAGTGCGTAATACGAGTATCCTTGGCCTGGTCGAGGAGCTTGAGATAGGCCTCTTCATCGTTGGCTTTAAGGGCCTGCAGACGCTGCTTGGCTGTTCTCTCAATGCGCTTCTGCTCCTCCTTCTCTATATTAAAGTGCTGGGCGTACATGAGGCGGCTGAGTTTGTGAGACTTGGTTCGCTGAGAGTTGGCACTGTCTTGGATTTCTGCGCGATGATGGCAAATTGCCCGCAAGAAATCAATGTGCTTCTTCTTCTCGCGATTCTCACGGGCATCACGCTGCTGTTTCTCAAGCTTCTCGGTAATACGGGCTTCACGAACATTCTGCTTCTTCATTCTTCGGTAATGAGCTCGGTTTGTCGTCATGGCTAAGTTGTCATAATGCGTCATTTGTCGCCCAATTTTTTCTCGTAGAGCGCGTTGTTTAGCATAGAGCGCTAAGCTCTTCATTTCAATGATGGCTTTTCGTTTCAATGTGTCGTCGGCCTCAAGGGTTTCTTTGGAAGAGTCCCAATGCGCCAGATTGGCGGGCAAATTCTTCAGTTCAGCATATCTTTGGCTCATACGATTGAAGATGACTACTTCTCTCTCATATCGCAGATGGTCAAAGTCGATGCCTGTGGGGAAGACGCCAGGAATGAACCACCGATTTTTGCGTTGTGCGTGATCGAGATATTTAATCGATGGTCGAATCATGCTGGTCCCATATGGCGATTTGACCGTCTTGTATGTGTGAGCCCTGGGCACTGAAAGAGAGTCCTCTTGAGTCGCCACTTCAAGGCCAGTCGATGAAGCCTTCTCAGGTTCTTGGCTAGTCTGCGCGGTCTTGACAGGGGTTTGGGATGCGTCAACAGCCGTGGCTTGTCGGCGCTGGCGCTGATTGAAGATGGCCTGCTGCAATTGAAGTGAGATACCGGCATTCTTGCCAAGGAGCTTGAAAGCATGGATCTGTTGACGCAATAACGCCAGCTGCTGTTGGCTGAATTGAGACGAGGCGGACCCCGTGGTTGGTGTCATGCTCGGTGCCGCTCCAGGGGTTGCAGTTGGAGTAGAAGCTGCTCCCTGGACAGAAGCAGTATTCGGTTGTCCACCCTGTGGAGTACCTTGTAAAGGTCGGCCGCCCGCTTGAATACCATTCTGCATCTGTTGCTGCTGCTGCTGTTGTTGTTGCAGAAATGACTGTTGGTTCTTACGCATGTTATGCTGTTGTTGAAAGGTGTACAAGAACTGAGATGCCTTCATGTACTCTGGGTCCGTACTAGGGACACCTTGCTCTTTCATTTGCTTGAGCTTCTATAAATGCAGTTGTTAGTCACCTCCCCATCAATGCGACTTTTGATTGAACTCGAGAAGCGACGTGATTACTGTTCAGCACGCAGAAACATACCCTAAAAACTTCCTCGGCTTGTTGTTTAGTTGCGCCGGCAGACATCGGCGCGCCTGGGTGTTGCACCGCAGGCGGAGCTTGCACCGACGCCATGATTGGTGTTGTGTTCGAACTTCGTACCAGGCTATCCGCGGCGATGAGCAATTGATTGTTTTTGATCGTTTAGTGATGCTGCATGACGATGATTGCTTGTAGTGTTGAAGGTCGGAGCGCGAGTATAGGTGAGACTCGTGCGTCGACGTGTGGCCAGGGAGTAAGTAATGGCTGAAAACGAAAACGGAAATGCGAAAATAGACGGACCAAAGTCGCGTCAAGGCTCGATCAATGGAGCGTTGCGCAGTGAAGCTGGGCGTCGTAGAGAGCGTGCACACGTCGTGGAGGCGCGTTTGAATGCAATCTGATATGAGCTACAGCCGCGTTGGATGGACTGTAGGTCGGCCGGCGAGGCGTGGGGGGGCTGGACTGGGCAAGGGAAACTGGCAAACTCGCAGGCGTGAAGCCAGGAGACGACGAGGGAGTGGAAAAAGTGTGAAAGCGGTGACGCGGCGCGTCGGGGCAGGTGCCTCGAGCGTATAATGCGTGGGAATCGCGTGCAACACCAAGATGGCGAGGCTTGGAGATGGTTGCTGATGGTTTGCGAGGGGACCTGGCGATTTTTCGGGATGCGCGCGCTTCCTCGCTGGTTGATGATGGGGAGTGAAGACACAACGGACAAGATTGAGCGTGACGGCTGGTGCGGGCTGTGGACGCATGGCCACAGTACTTCTCAGCACGATGCTGCGCACGCACAGTCCCAGGCCCCTGCCGCCAATCGATTGGCGCATCCGGACTTAGGTGGGGACTCACGTGTTTGGCTAAGTGGAGACTTGCGATTGCAGCCTTCAGAAACAATCCAGTTCAATTATGGCCCAATGGAACCTTATTACCTATGTAAGTATGGTTCTGGTTAATGACTGTGCGTAGCGCCAGACAAGGCAGGCTTTCAAATTTAGATATAACCCAGCACACCACTGGATCACCTTTGATCTAGTATCAAATGAATGCCTGCGGAAACTTTGGGTTAAAATTGGGCTGTTTTCGTGTTGCAGACCATCAAGATTGGCGTCACGTCTACGACAGAGGCTGGCTTACCGAACCGTACCTGTTGACGCGAAAGTACGTTGCCACGGCTAAAGATCGAATCCAGAAGCTGCCCCATTCCCAGAAAAGCCGGAAGTGGATTGGCCTATCGATTGAGTTGGTGGCGGCGGGATGTCGGCAGGGGTATATATGAATGTATGCATAATGCTCTGGGTCTCTTCGATTAGAATGGCCCGAATGTCACCTTCGAATCTTCTTCTTATCGGGGCCGTCTTCCTCGTCATCGCTTAAGTCTGCGTATTGCGTCTTAGGCTGTGTTTTGCTCCAGGCCTTAGTGAAAATCGGGTCATTTTGGGCCTTGTCGGCGTATTTCAACAGTGCTTCGCGAGGATCTTCATGCAACATGCGAGCGAGCGGAATATTTTCGGCGACATGTTTTTCATCTGGCTGGTTCTTCTGGAACGGTGTTTGCTGAGGAATGTGAGGGCGGCGGGGATCTTTGGACCGACCAGTTCCTGTTACGCCCGACTTTCGAGAGCCAGCTGCAGCACTAGGCGTGATGATGGAATCACCCGACATGCCTATGCCTTGATCCGTAGTTCGACTTGGATCATCGTCAATATGACGTTTCTTGGGCGCGCGGGACATGACTTCCACGGCGCCACGGCTCGACTTGGTTGGATTGTAAAGAACATGGGTTTCGGCGTTGGCTGAACCTGTAACAATTTGGTTAATTTTCGGATGCCAATTAACAGTAATCAATGCTGATCCTGGCGTTATGGGTGTGATGTGCTCCGGCCGAAGATTGCCTGGATTCAATATGTGCAGGTGACCCGTCTCTGAACCAGTGAGGATGCTCCTGGAGTTGGGAGCATAGCAAATATTACTTGTCGAGTAGTGATTTGAAGTGGATTTGTGGGAAACGCTGACAAGGGGTTTCGTGAATTTCCTGGTATCCCATAGTTTGATAAGATCGTCTCCGCCCCGAGTCACTACCATGCGACCGTCTGACGAGATATCAATGCCGCTGGTCCAAGTTTGTGGTTGATGCGCCTCGCGAATTTCACCAGCGGGCCGTGCAAACGGGCCATTACCACCATACATGACGAGAGTCCCGTCAAGGGCGGCGCTGACCAGGACGTTGTTTCCGCCCTGAGCAGGCGTGCCCCATGCAACCGCCGTCATTTTCGTCCGACCGGCTGATCCAGCAGCTTTTGACTTGAACACGACCACTTCTTTCTGTGATCGCTTATTGTTGATATCCCAGATTCGCAACGTGCTGTCCGTTCCGGCTGTGACGCACAGGTTCTTGTCCGTGGGGTGCCATGTTCCTGTTGTGATTTCGGAAATGTGACCCTTGGTGTTGTTCATGTCTCTGAGATACATATCACCTTTGACAAATTCAGTCACAATCTGGCCATCTCGTGACATGATCTTGGCTTGCGGATGCGCAGAAATGCATAAAAAGACTCCTCCGGAATGCGGGTTAAATTCCACATGGTGAATGGGATGCGATTCAGCTGTAGCGGCTGATTTCTTTGTTTCATACGGATCGACTGTTTTGAATGATCGGAGGGTTGACGGTGTCATGGACGCGAAATCGTAAAAGTTCACCACACAATCCAGTGATGCAGTCAGTAGTCTTCCTCCCGCGGGATCTAAGGACACTGTTGTTACTGCACGACTGTGCGTCTTCAAAACAAGCTCATGTGACGTAGGGTATTCATCGTCGTCGCCTGAGTCGTCTGAGTCGTCAGAATCATCTGAATCGTCATCGCTGTTGCCAGAAGAGCTTGTGTCCCTCGAGCTTTTTGCTGCCGCCTGTTTGGCCTCGATCGGTGTCGTTGTCGGCAAGCTGTCCACCACTCGTTTGCTCCGGTCGATTTGGGCTGCGATGTTCGCTTCCTTGGACTTCTTCCCAAATGAAGTGGGCAGAAAAGATCTCATAGGGTCATCCGGCGCTAGGTCGGGAACCTCAATTTCGAAATCGTCATCGCTCGACATGACGAGATCTTGTTCAAGAAGCTCTTCGCTTCGCGTTTGAAGGGGAAAAGTTGCTCAGAGCGCAAGAGTCTTGAGTTGCGGGTTCACAGAGCTTATCATGGCGAGTCACGTGGAGGTGATGGCGTAGCGTCCTGTCCGCCCGAGTAGGCAGTTTTATTAGACCTTGGTCCACGCATGGTAGTCGCAAATTGAGCAGTATACAGGTCTATGAACTTTTCGAAACATATTGAAGTAAATCTGCAAGCATCAATTCTTGGATATTGCCTTTCATGTAGCACACAGCCGCCAGCCCATGGGATTTTTTATCCGCTCGCCAATCTCATGTGAGGTTGGATTCTTATTTCCATCGAGGGTTGTGTCTTTGGGCCGACATGTGGACTGTCGAATCCGTCAGCGAAGACAGGGAAATAGTTTCGATATCAACGGACTAGCAATACATGGCGGCGTGCACGCATCAGCCTTTGAGCGCCCTCGTGTGACAGAACCTGAAGGGTCCCCTTCCTCGAGTTCGATACAACTCCTTTTCTAGTACAGAGTGACAAGAACATCGAACATGACCACACAACTCAGACTTGACGGCTGTTGGTATCATACGCGCCTTCTCCACATAGCCAACAGATTCAAGCTGTATCACGATTTATCCATCCCCAATCTCATTGAGACTTGTTGCCCTTGTCCCTGATCTCTTTTCAGTGCCGCGGAGAGCCGCCGGTCGAGTCTAAGTCCATATTGACTTGGTTCTCAGGGAGGATTAGTTGTGATGCTATTCCTGAAGTGAGTGCTTCTCAAATGACAAAGGTTCGCTAGTCCCAGTATCTGATCATACGGGGTTCTCCCAGTCGTACTCTGTTAATGAGGCATGCTTTTGCAGCAAGACCTGGAATTGTCGTTGTTGAACTGCGCCAAGTTGTTGCGGGTCGCCATAGGCATGTTTTTATTCATGCTCAGCCAGATCTTTAACTCCCGCCACTTTTTTAGCGTCCCCAGGCAGTGGGCCGACGAGATCTTGTACTTGTGGCAGCAGATCCATGGCATCCATCGGAGCCTCAGCATTTTGTGGATGTGCGTCGTGTTCGAAGACAGTTGGACTGAGAAAGTACCTTTAGCTAGGTACATCATCCCTGGATATTGGGAGTGTTCGAATTTTTCTGTGTCCAGCGAGGGCGGGTGCAGAAACCGTCTTTTGGGCTTTCACAACCGCCTTGTGGCGTTGTCTCGCCAAACTCGGCGAGAAGAATCGCATTTCTGGCATCCTCCCCTTCGGTGTTGTCCTTGGAGATGGTTGAGTGAAAGCAAGGATCTTTTCTGTTCTCGCGCCTGCGTAGAATAGTATCCCAACCCATGCGATCGAGGACGAGCGCTAACTCTATTAGAAGGAATCGTTGGCTTTGGACACGGTTCGGCGGTTGGAGAGTTCAATCGACGGTTACTGCTCATGAGCCGTAAGTGGATCTTTTCTCTTTTTGGATTGGTTCTGTGTCGAGCTTCTGGGTGATTGGCGGTGTATTGTGTGACAAGAGTCCAAAGGCCGTGTAAATCGAACTGAGGAAGGTGTTGAGTGTTAAGCTTCTTCAGTCCACAGGAGACTTCTCATCCAGACTCAAAGCGTTACAATACTGGAAAGATCTTGTTGGCATGAGAATGCAGACGTTGGCCGCATATCTCGCTACGCGAGGCAATCGGGGGGCTTAAGACATTGGCAGAATCAAATTCTGGAGCCGTGTTTGCAATTGATAGGATGCCCAATGGTCAGCCTCGATGTTGAGCTGAAGGTGACAGTACATGGCATTCAGCAGTCACAACTGCGCTGTGCAAGCAATGATTTGTCGCGAAAATAAAGTGAAGGAAAGAAAAAAAAAATTATGGCTCATTTAACAACAATTTTACTCGAAATACGTCTCATGACCAGAAGCTTTCAATAACTTTCCAGTTCATCATCTCTTTCATCTCGGCTACCCTTCTATGAGACACCGCTTGTTCTTGGGCGTAATCAAGAAATAAATGGTCTCATCCATGTCACTTTCCGACATCCCCTCGCGGGTTGATACATGCGCTGTCGGGAACTCCTGAAAGAAGCGCGCAGCAGCCAGCCGAAGTTCGATGTACGCCAGGTGCAATCCGATACAAACTACCGTTGAAAATCAGCAACCCAATTTGCGTTTTCCTGCTTTAGTTTTCAGACTTACTTCTTGGGCCACGGCCAAAGGGCATAAAAGCTTCCTTCATGGCTTTCGTTGGATTCTCCCATCGGTAAGGGTTGAACTCGAACGGATTCTCGAAAATTTCCGGGTCACAATGCAGCGTATAAGCCTGTGTGCTGACCGTGGTGCCTTCCCTGAGCTGGTACCCTCCGATGTCTGCTCCGCCAGGTGGAACGACTCTCGGAAGCGCCGCTGGAGCTGCTGAATATAGACGGAGTGTTTCTTCGATTATCTGGTTCAGTAAGGGTAGTTCTCGCAGATCCCTCTCTGTGAAATTTTGAGGCAACGTTCGGAGCTCCTTTGCGAGCGCATCCCGAAGTGCAGGCCGTTTGGAAACGGACCAGATGAGATAGGTCAATGTATTGGCCGTCGTGTCACTACCGGCAACAATGTATCCCTGGGCGTTGATCAAGATGTCGCCAAAACTGATCTTCCTATCCTCTTCAGCCTTGAACAGTTTGGTGAAGAACGTCTCCTTCGCGTTTGCAGGGTCTGACTCAATGTGAGCCTGGTATCGCTCGAGTGACTGCTTCGCATACCCGACAATACGCTGGATTCGTACACGTGCCGCCTTGAAAATTGGCAACATCGCTGCGTGCCTGGTGGCAAATATGAAAAGGGTGGGGAAAGCTACTCGGTACGCAGACGCTGAAGCAACATTCTCGAGGTCGTCGATATACTGATTTTTCTGCAGTATCAAGAAAGGGTCAGCCTTAAACCGGTCTCTGCTGTGATTAACGACAAAGGGGTTCCCGCTGACCTTGCCTTGCTCTAGCATGCGAAACGATTCTCCGAATGACAGTTCACCAATGACGTCCGTCGCCATGAACAGAGACCACTTGAACACATCTATGACACCTCGCGATTTATACTCTTCCTTCATTCTTTGGATAGTAAGTTCCACAAGGGACGAGATCTGAGGCATGAGTGACTTCAACGATGATTCTGACATCTGCGAAGCCAAGAGCCGTCGCAATTTCCGATGAAGATCAACATCACTTGTACTGAATATATTCGCCATCGGCTGTCCGGTGAGATCCCTGTAAAAACCCGACTTGATATATGTTTCTTTGGTGGTGTAGATCGTCTTTACAGCTTCAATGTCCGCTACAGCGACTTGGTTTGGACTCACGCGGACCACAGGGCCTGATGAGCTCTACAGTCAGAATAGCCGTGTTGTAAGCGCTGTGGGAAAAGACTTGCCATATTTCTGATGTAGGTCATGGATGTAGTGCGTGCGCCTACCGATCATCCATTGATATCTTGACTCAATGTCTGTCCATTTTGTGTACCAGGGGCCAGGGACCTTCGATGTCGGGTTGGTGTAAACTGAGTAGAAAGCCTATTTGCACGAGAGTGTCAGGTTATGACCACAAGTTGGATACGTCAAGATGGAGGCGATCACCTACATAGAACAGAACAGCGATCAGCGCACCGCTGACGAGTTGTGCGGGATGCTCAGCAATATGGAAAGCCATGCTCGCCTGGACTTTAGGTCTTGGAGGGTTCTCTTGACTAGAAGTCTCGAAATTGGTTCAATTATGGAGGAGCATAGTGCCCACAATGGTCTGCGAAGAGCGCCATTTTATACAAGTGGCCGGGCTATCATACCTGTGTCAGATGTCGGACAGCCTGAAATCTGACGGCTAGTTACATCGGAGCACTTCGCGATGCCGGCTGCAACGCTGGCATCAGGTTTTGTGCCGGCCGGCGGCAGCTCAACTAGTGACGTTTCGTCGAATGAGAAGCCACAATTGCAAATCATTGACGACGGACGGGATCGTTAGTGGAGGCCCTCCGCTAGTCGAGCCAAGACGCATGAGGAAAAGCAGGGGAAGGGAAGGACTGAGGGAATGCCCGAACAGTGGTCCTTCCCTGTCGTCACGGAGCCGCGAACCTCCGCTCTGACTCTGCCGGCTGTTCGCCAGTTGCTTGGCGCCGACGGTCCTCACATGAAATACCAGCTGGCGCCAGATGCCCAAGTGCTAGTTCTCGCATCGTGTCTGGTTGTGGGGACACTAATGCTCTCAATCATTAACCAAACACTTCCGTCTAGCAACACGCACGATTGTGGGAGACACACGAGTAAGTTCACGCTGCTGTGAATCTTGGGCGAGAACTTGGTCTTCGCCTATCTCCTCTATCACGTACGTTGCGCTAATAAGCTTGAATTGTTCTCTCAGCATTTCCATCATCGTGCAGACTCAGGGTCACCATCGTCGGCATTCGGTGGTTTGAGTTGTGCGAGAGTTGCTGTGCAAGCGTCATGTCGTCGGCCGAGCCAGACGGAGCTGCATTTGGACGCGCTTTGCGGTCAGGTGATCAGGATCCGCGGGTGTGATCTGCTACGCCATCATCGGAGAGCCGCAGACAAACAGCATAAAATAGCGAACTCCACAGCCCATGTCAGCCTAGTTTCGACGGCTCAGCGCTAGGTTCTCGCCCGCCGTGTTGAGATCACCGGAGCCGAGATGGGTGGGTTTGGTTACGGGGCAGCTGTGGCTGGGGGACAAATCAATCATCACTACTATGAATTCCCACAGGGTTGAAGAAACAGACGATGAAACGTAATCACATTTGTTGCCCGTTGCATTTTGCACCCCTTGTGTAAATGCGTGTCATATAAGACCCTCGTTCTGCTCGAGCTCTAGTCGGATACTTGGACATATACATTGTGTCTTCTAATGACCCGAGACCCAACCTTGTTCACATCCAATATTCCCCCGCAAATTATCAATTGTGGGGAATTACTCGTCGGTTCATGCCGCGACATTATTCGATCCAGTTTGTATCTTCAGGTGCTGCCAAGCCCTGCAGCCTCGAAAAGCATTCCAAAGAGCGAAAGGCGGAGGATCACGCAGGATCACGCAGGATCAGACATTGCTTGAACAACGAGAAGCCAAGGCCTCCAGCGGCAATCCGCGGACGAATGATGTCACATTGCTTGAAGAAGCTAGTACAACTTTCATGCCGTCATGACACAACGTTTTCCACAACATAGCACGATCAACGAGTCCCGTGCAACTAGCACCATGAGGGGTATCTGGCTCGTTGAACCTGGACAAGACTGCAGGCATAAGTCAATCTATCTTAAGGTATTCTATCACTACTTACCTGTTAGGGACTTACGAGTTTCAGGAAATATTCGCGAAGGCCCTACGACAGATGACATTGTGTTCTGATACGCTTGAGAAATACATAATGCACAAGATAGCTCCTAACGCAGACTCAATCAGGGAACAATCGGGGTCATTCACTGCTTCTAGTTAAGTCACAATTATGCAAACTGTTGTATGATACCCACACTTTATTTATCAAGTCTTGTGTCAATGCAGGCACGCAGCAAGACTTAGTTATTTACGGTCCTATATACAATGCTCATTCCTGTCATGATTTTACTTCTCTCCGCTCTCTCAAAGGCTCTTGGAGGCCCAGCCAAGACGGCTGTTACCGCCATCAAGGCGACATCGCCGAAAATGTTGATGCCAATGCCCGAGCTGCTCTGGAGACCACCGAAGCAAGTCTGGTCGGAGTCATCGGTCGGCGCATAGTTGATGTAAGAGCCTGGGATGGTGATCTTGGAGCTGGACACACCAAAGGTGAAGTTGGGCAGGCTGGTGCCGCAATCAAAGGTGTAGCCACCTTGCTGGCTGTCGTAGCTAGCTCCACTAACCTGGGAGTAGTAGGCGTCGACAATGCTGTCGGGCAACAGGAGCAAAGTGGTGCCGGTGTCAGCGATACCAGAGACGGAAGTCTTCTTGAAGCTGCCTGAGCCAACGACGTAACCAGTGGAGGTCCAGGTCCAAAATCCCTGGCTGCTGCTCACGGGAGTATAAGCGATGGAGCCGGTGTACTCGGCGCTATCAATGTAGCCAAAGTTGTATTTGCCATCTGCAAGTACCTTATTAGTGCTTCCGGTTCACGAATCTCGGAGGATTCTCTCTGAAATCCAGTACTTACCGGCGTTGTGGTTCAAGTTGGCAGTGAACAGCTGAGAGTTCAGAGTTGGCTTGGCGTTGTCGAAAAAGGTCTTCTGCTTTGTCGGCGTGACGGTGTTGATGGAGCTGAAAGCCAATCCGAGCAAGCCAGAGGATTGGGCATCGTTGGAGAACTGAGTAGAGACCTGCTTAGCAGCCTCGACAGCCTGGGTCTTGACGGTCAAGCCGCCAACAGTGACGACATCGCTGAACACGTTTCCGCTGGAGCTGCTTCCGTCACCGTAGGTGATGCTCCAGCTCTGGCCGCTGAGAAGCTTGGCAGAGGAGCTCTTGTTGGGGTTGTACAAAGTCTGGCCGTTGACCTCGTTGGAGGCAGTCTCGGTGCTGAAAACCCACAAATCGCTGGAACCAGTGTCGAAGTCCAGGTGAAGAGTCTGGGCAGGCGTGCCAATCTGGACAGGAGTCAAGTACTCGCTGTCATACTGCTGGGGGGTAGTCGTGGCAGAGCCAGTAGCTCGCTTCTGCTGTTGACGGTGAACTGCATTCGCAACGTCCGCGGGAACGGGCTTGTTAAACTTCTTGTAAGCCTTGGCCAAGGCTGCGGGACCGTTGTGCTTAAAGTTTCCGTTGTGCTTGGCAGGAACAGAGAACGCGCCGTTGTGGGTAGGAACCGTGGGGGCAGCGGTAGCAAAGCTGCTAGCCACCACAAGGGAGACGAGGAAGGAGCCGAAAGTCTGCATGGTGAAATGAGTAAAAGTGAGGCTATTCGCGTGCTGTCTTGATGAAACAAGTTGTAGTGTATTGCTCGACTTGGCTGCTGCTGCTGCTGTTGCTGATCATTTCTCTATATCATCACGGCAGCCCTTCATCCTATTTATACTCAAAAGCAGTCAAAACAATCACATTGTGCTTCGGCCAACTTTTTCTACCTTCTTCCCCAATTCGCGCTCATGAAGACGTCATCTCGGCAACTTGACGATATAGGAAGTTGATCAACCTCGACCGCTTGCTCTCAAGCGCCGAGACGTTGCGCAAGCGAACGAAAGCCACCATCAAAAGGTTCCCGGCTAGCAGGTGCTTTCAACTATCGCAAGTTCATTGTTCTAAAGAGACGCGAGATAACACAAACGTCTTTTGGCGACGATGAAGAACTTCCTAATCAGGCAGGCGGGAGGGTGTTGTCGAACAAGCTTGGAGTAGAACCTGAACCTATTTGGTTCACGGGGTCCGCAAGAGGCGTGCCGCAATATCCGGGAATGTGGCGGTAAGTGAAATGAAGTGCCACGGCGAAAGATATAATTAGTCGGTGCGGGGGTGGGTGATGAGGGACAAACTAGACTGCCGTTGGCGAGATCTCATCTAAATGGGCAAGTCGAGATAATATGTTGCCGTGGCGCGCCTCACGCATGGCAACTCATCCAAATAACCCATGGTAGTACATGACATGTATTGGCGCATCAAGCTGATGACAAAAATCTGCCATCGGCACGTTGAGCCCAAGTTAGACATGCAATCTGCTGTGGCAGCGTTGTGAACGTTGATTCGGTACTTGGCCCAACACAACACGAAAGCTAGAAGAGATCTGCAGCAGAAGCCCTTCAGCCGCAGGCCAAGCCATCCAGAAGTCTTCAGAGCCTCACTAGCAAAGCATGATACGGGCATGAAGATGAGCCAGATCCAGATCTTCCAATAGCAGCTGAGCCATTCGGATCCGGGGCCAGACGTCGCACGCACCTCGATATCAGAGCTCAAGTGCTGGTCGCAACCCTCCATCCCCCAATCGAATCCAAGAAGAGCACTCAGCTCCGGAACCCGCCGCCGGGCCGTTACTCAAAGCAGCAGTTACTCGGAAGTCAGATTGCCGATGGTGGAGACCATTTCACCGTTGCCAGCTCCGCTCGCGTGTTAGCAAGGCAATCGCAAGAACGAGATTGGATCGCGCAACAGACGCCAGGGAGGGAGGGAGAAACGCCTCGGTGACAGGTTTATCGTAGTTGAGGGTGTTACAAAGGTTATTTTTGTTCCTGGCGGCGTCTGCCGTGCACTGGTTCGAATCGGCCAATCTCGAGCCGCGTGGCCTACTGAACCGGCTTTTGAGCTCGTGACTTTTGTTTATGCGCAATTTTGGGAGGGGATAACGTGAAGCAATACTCCGTAGACGTCCTGCCACTAGAGTCAATCGCCCGAAGATAAGCTTTCACCCCTGCTTGAAAGATGATAAATCGTAGACATCCAGCAATGCATATTAGCCTTTCGCGCCCGTGCAGTTCTTGTCGTTCTTGATTCTCTTTCATGTGGCCAAAGAGTGAGGCAAAAGATCCCTTCCTAAATTGGATTGGTGAAGCTGAGTTGCAATGTTCTCTGACATCGCTTGCTGACACTCCATGCTAGGATTGGTTCTGGATGCGATCTAATAAGATCATGTTGTTTAAGCGGACAATACTGTCAGGAGGTCAACTGCATGTCTCGAAACACGCCTCCGTGTCGTCTTCCACAGCGGCCCATCATGCCTTGACCACTTCTTCCTTTCCGATATACAATGTACTTGGATCTGAGCAGCTTCAATTCAGGAGAAGAGTGAAGATAAAATCTTGTCCTTTTGTCCCTTTTCTGTTTCTTGTAGTCCTTTTAGAATTCCTACGATGGGAGCGTTGCGCTTGTGTAAGTGAATGCTTACGCCCAGGACATCAGACAGCAGGCATGATTTGAACATGCTTTGGGAAGAATAATGCTGGAAAGGAAAATCAGTGTAGTGCCCAGCTCTGATAAGCGATGTCAACTACAAGTTCTCGAGATCGATATTCTTTTGATTGCATGATGAGAAAGGGGAATGGTCTTCAACTCGGACATTGCAAAGGTGACGAGTCCTTGCGCTGTACAACCCTGATTGGCTGCGCAGTTCCAGGCCCAACACCCAAACCCCAGTGGGTCACTACCAACTATCGCGACTGGGGATCGCGACGTGCTTTAATTCTTTAGTCTCTTCCATCACAACCAAAGCTCTAGCAACATCGCGCCACAAAAATGCCTCCTAATCCAACGCTAGAAGATGAGGACGAGCAGTACGCTTCCTCTGAGGACTCAGACTTTGCCCCCGATGCAGCACCAGAACCCGCGTCCGATGAATCCGATTCTGAAGAAGCCACCACAGACGGCCCGTTAAAGCGAAAGCACACAGAGGCAGCGGCGGAGAGCAAGGGCGACGATGACGGCTACGACAACTCGGGAGACGAAGCAATCATCGCCAAGGGACAGAAGAGACGCAAGAGGGCGCATGACAAAGGACAACTGGATGATGACGAGGGTGGGGAAGGGGGATTAATCAAGACTCGCGTGCAGCGTGCAGCAGAGTAAGTCGCTGTTGATATCCTTCGCTGATCAAGCAGAATGATCTAACGCGCATATAACAGAAAGGAGGAGCGCAAATACGCAGTCAACAATGAGCCCGTAACGATCGACGTGGACGCCGTCTGGGCGCAAATGATGTCTGGAGAGCCAGTGAAGGCCAGCAAGGATGCGGCAACGACTGAGGCAAATGATGATGACGCACTTCAAACAGATCAACCTCCCCAAAATGTCACGGCAGACTCTTCCGATACTGCGCAATCAGACACCATTCGCATCAAGCGAACATACAACTTCGCAGGCCAAGTTCACACAGAAGAGAAGATCGTCGCCCGCGACTCGGCAGAAGCCAAGCTATACCTCGCATCTCAAGAAGGAGAAGCTGCCGCGAATACCGATACATCGCCCACCAAGCGCGCTACCAGAAAGGCCTTTCGTTCTGCGTTCGAGCCCATTCTCGACAGCGGACCAGGCCGCACAGATCTGAATCTTGGCCTCGCCGCGCGGATTCAGGCCAGCAAAGAGGCGCAGGCGAAGAAGCTCAACACGGTGGAGAAGAGCAGGATGGACTGGGCTGGGTACGTGGACAAGGAGGGAATCAAGGACGAGTTGGAGCTGGCGAGCAAATCGAAGGACTCGTATGCCGCTCGGCAGGACTTCTTCGCGAGGAGCGAGGCTATTCGCGAGGACGATGCCAGGAGAGCACGAATAACTGGAAGGGCATGATTGTATATTATGTTTAGCATGTTGCATTACATTGGCGTTTAATTCTTCTTGGGGGAAAGATATGAGGCGGGTTTCGGCGATTAGACTCAGCACCTTGAGTGCACTAGACAGACATAGGATGCTGTTCTTCAAAATAATGATTGTACAATACCAGGCACGCTTTCTGATTTGAAATTCAACCCGCTTTGCTCCTTGACATTCTTTATTCTTACTCAATTCATAGCCTCAGTGCAGAACAACTCGTTCCAGGTGACGGAGGCCATCCGTTTCTCATGCTGATGCCCCACCAAGCGCAATGCACTCAGCCTTCCCAGCTTCCTTCCTTCACCCCGCCAATCCCGCCAATCCCGCCAATCCACTCACCCGCCGACAAGGCTGCAGGACCCTCCAAAAATTTCCCAAACCTCTGAGTTCCAGCACAACTTCCGCTCATCACCACACCTTTCCTCGAGCACATCAACACGAAATGGCCGTCCTAGGCAAGCGCAAAGCCCCCGAGGCATCGACGCCCGAAATCGACGCCAACGAGCTCTTGCGCCGGCATTTTGAGGCCCGTTTCCAACCACTAGAAGAGCGGTCACGTAAATCAATACCCACTAAGGAGGCAGACGGCCAAGAAGAGGAAGAGGAAGGTTCAGAATGGGGCGGTCTCTCAGACGCAGAGGAAGTACAGACCAATGATGACAATGATGAGTCTGAAGACGAATCTGAAAGCGACGAAGGTGAATAGCAAACTCTCACAAAATGATATCATCCATCATACTAAATTTGAGAAAGACCCCCAAATCGAAATAGTAGACCACTCGAAGCCGCAACTTCCCACAGAAAAAGCCATGACAAAACGAGAACTCAAAGCCTTCATGGTTCGCCATACCGCAATCCTCCCCAACATGAAATAAAAATAAGTAACAAAAATACAGTCATCGAGACCTCCCGACCAAACCACCAGCATCACCAAAACGCCTACCGCACCATCCAAATCAACACCCGCCCTCCCCGAAGACGCACCTTCCCTCCTAAAGCAAGACCTCGAACTCCGTCGCCTCATCGCAGAATCACACCTCCTTGTCCCCCACACTGCCACCAAATCCTTCTCATCAGTATCATCCAATGCCGCGCAACCAAAGTCTTTCGCGGCAGGACGTACGCGGCAGAAGGCCACGGATCTGCGTGTCCAGGCTCTCGGGTCCAAGGTCTCCATCCACAAGCAGGAGAAGATGCCGATGCATATGCGCAAGGGGATGATGGCGGCGGCGGACGCGAGAGAGGCGAAGCGCAGACGGGAGGCGAGGGAGAACGGGATCATTCTCGAACGGGAGACCGGGAAGAAGAGGAGGGAGAGGGGAAGAGATGGCGGCGTCGATCGGCCTGGCGTTGGAAGATTCAGGGGTGCAGAGTTGCGAATTAGTGAGAGGGATGTTCGTGGTATCGAGGGGACAAGGGACACATTTGGTCGCAGGAACAGAAGATGATAAGACACACTGGCCATCACTTGCATTACATTCAATATATTATAGTTATAGGTAGCATTTCGCCCTCATCAAAACGGCTTTAAAAGGCAATCGACAACGACACTCGGACCGACATCACTCGAGAGACACATAAATATGGAACAATATTAGTTGGTCATCATTCAGCCGTCCTCGTTGCAACAACTAGCTATGTCCGAACATCGCAAAGGACTGGTCCTAGCTGCTATCCATCTCACTCCTCTCGAGTTAAAATCAGTAAATGTACAATGGCACCACATGCCGCTTCACCACCAAATATCTATAGGCTGTGTCCTCCTTTTTCGCCCCTCGAGGCGTTCCAAGTAGAATGGCAGTGCAAACATGAAACGTATGAAAGAAATCCAGATGAATCAGTAAGATGTTGGAGAGGAAAGAAACAAATAGAGAAGTGCAGTGGTCTGAATTTGGGTAGCAGATCTCTAATGTCGATGGTGGATCTAGATGCCCAGAAATGTCGTAAACAAAATTAGTAAGGAAATTTTTGGTGGAAAATGCCGTCGTCAAAATTTCAATTTCTTCACATCATGCCGCTAGCGTTGATCGTAGCCGGATGGCTGATTGTCATGGGCATGCTGAGTGTTTGCAAGCTGTTGAAAGACTGAGTCTGGCCCATGTTATTGGAGTTCCCGGTGGTTGACGAGCTTGCGACCTCATCAACGGCGCTATTGAGGGAGCCGGGAACATATGCTGCATCGGATGATGGAGACGCTTCCTCAAGAGAACCCAACTGATCCTCGCCGGAATACTCCTCTTCTTCCTCGGCGGAGAGATTAAATGATTCCTCACCACCGTCTTCACGGCTATGAGTGCGCTTGTGCCTGCACGCAAGAAAAGAGTCAGTGATGCTGGTCAAAAACGGTATCATAGATCTTTAGGGATCGTACTGTGCAAGATTGTCAGATCGAGAGAATGCTTTGCTGCAATGTGGGCAGATGTAAGGCTTCTCCTGGGTATGGGTGCGAACATGTCTGCGAGGGTATTAGTAGATGGAGGAACAGAAGCATATTTTCAGATGATCAACACGTACCTCTTCAAGTGCTCAAGACGTTTGAAAAGCCGACCACACGTGGGAATGGGGCAAGAATGAGATTTGTGAGGATATGGTCCTAGCTCCATCACAGTGGCTGAGCGAGCGCGTCGAACTACGCCATTCGGGCCTGATAGAGTGCGACGATGGTCCTTGTATGCACCATCATGTGACATCTCTTCTCCAAAGCCCTGTTGGAGTGCCATTGAGTTCAAGGCTGGGCTCCCGTCGACATTCGACAGGGGAGTACCATGACGAGACAGGTCCACGATGTCCTTGTGTTGCTGGCTGCCCAGGGACATGCCCGACGCGCTGTAAGAGAGACCAGGGGGAGAGTTGTCGGCAGACTCCTCGCCTTCAGCTACAGGTCCGACTGAGGCAGAGACTGATCGTCTCAAGTCTGAAGGTCTGTGGGCTGCAGTATTGGGGATGGGCGCACCGGGAATCGCTGACATGGACGGTGGGATTGAGGATCGACGCCGCCGTTGCTTATACGTCGGCGAGCCTTCAATCACAGAGTACACGTTGTTGCTGCCATACGAACGGGTGAACTGAGACCCAGCAAGGTTAGAAGGTGGGAGTTGGACCATGCCGTTCAAACCATTCATTCCTGACAGATGATCAGGTATAGCAGAGTACAAGCCGGTCTCCTCATTGGCGATGTAGGCTGGCTCTCCTGTCATGCCAAGAGCTTGTTGTGAAGGAGTAATGGGTTCAAATGAGATGCCTCGGTTGCTGTAATCCTCGTATTGAGAAGAGACGAATGAAGGGGCAGGGGAGTACTCGAGGCCATAGGTGGGCATAGAAGCATGTCTCTGGTGGCCGTGGCTGATCGGGACACCGTTTTGGTTGTACTGAACTCGAGTGAAGTCGGGTTCCCTCTTGACTTGAGCCACTTGCTGTGGGACGGCAGCGGCCATGGGCATATGATCGTATGAAACCATGGGATCCATTGCCTCAGACATGGGAGCGGCCATGTTTTGAGGCATCATGCTGGGTGGTGGCATGGAGTCCATCGCGCGCATGACAGGAGAGGTCGACTGGCTCTGAGAAAAAGAGGCAGTCTGCTGCGCGTTGAATGATGATGAATTGGCTTGTTGTGTCTTGGTGAGCTGCTCGTACAGAGACTGCGATGAGTCGTATTGGAAGGACAGGGCTGGTTCGCTAACGGCAACCGTGGTTGCTTCCTGGCCCATTTTCTCTCGCTTCAAATCTCGCTCCAACGCATCGAGGAACAAACGGTCATGGGGAACGCTGTACCAATAAAAGACTTTCTGCTTCTTCTGCGTTCGGATACAGTTGTTCTTGTAGAGGAAATCCAGGAAGGCACTCTTAGGTTCTTCCAGAGAGGCGTCGGTGCCGGACTTGAGATTTCGCAAATCTGAGAAAATGCCTTCCTCAAACTTCTTGGAGTTCTTGACGGGGCGGCCAAAAGCCTGAAATCGGAAGGAGAGACATCGTACAATGTCGGTACCGGAGATGTGGAAGAGGTTGTTCCAGAGAACGCAAGACACGTACTCGCCAGTAGGTAGCAAAAATCGGCGGATGTACTGATCTGGCTGCCAATCCACAGGCGCTGAAATGAGGAAGTATTTCACTGTAGGACAATTTCCCGAGTCAACTATACGAAATCCACGTCACTTAATTGAACGGTTTATGAGTGTGCACTTACAGTTGTCGACTTGCTGAAGTGCAACCTGAGCATCGTGGGGAAGCGCTTGCTGAGCTTCGGTGCTCAATATGAAGGTTTCCGGTTTTTGAGGCGCCATGGTGGCGTGTTGTGAATACATGATGCCGTTTTGTCCACTCAAAGTGGGATCTGACGCCGTCGTCCCAGGTGTCGGGGGCGATTACTTCTAACCGACTGGGCACGATTGGCGAAAGGTACGACGCGCAACCTGATGTGCGGTATGATAATCGCGGTCAGGATGAAATCGGTACAGGTAGAGGCGCTGCCTCTATCGTGAACTGGGTCGGCTTTGCGACTATGAGAGCGAAATAATCGAGACCAGCCCGTATTGTTGAAACTGATGGTTAGCTCAGAAATTGGCCCAGCCTTTGCATCAAGCGAATCGGCAGTGCGCGGCGAGATATCTTGTTCTGCTTGTCGAGGCAAACACGAAAAGGGTGTCGACGACGATAGACGCCTGTACTTGAGGGCAAAAGCCGACCGAATAGAATTAAGGCTGGGAAAGAAAGGAGAAAAGAGCCAAATGATGCACAACACGCAATGTCGCCGGGCCTGTGGAGGGATATACCGTCAAACAGCCAGCTGAATTCGAAGCGGAAAGGACGACTTCAACCAGTGACGACCGTGTCTTGCCAGAGAAGACACCGACGAGGTTGGAAGAGCGCGAGGTAGCGAAGTGGCTCGGGAATGGAAGGGTGAAAAAGAGACGACGCAAGGTCGAAGGAAGGGAGGATGAGAGGGGGTGGGGGATGGAGGACAAATAAACGTAGAAGGAAACAACGGAGAGCAGGAAGCAGGAGGCGAGGATGGGCAGCAGACGAGAGTCGGGGGTTTAATGGCTCGCTCACGACAACCGTGGCGGTGTCTGGGGGGATGCGGCGCCTGGGAGCGAGAGCGCAGGCAGTCCAGCCCAAGGCGACGGGGGACGTGGGCGGGTGGTGGATGGTGGATGGACGACCCCAGCGCGCGCAGAGCCAGCCAGGTGCCAGGCCCGGCGCCAGTCGAGTCTGGTGCAGGCAGCGTGAGCTGAGCTGGCTGGGCCGCCGCTGGATGTCCAGGAACCCGGCGCTGCGAGGGAGAGGGACTGAGCGAACGGGAGAATTGTCAAGCCATGTCTGGACTGAGTCGTCGACTGGGGCGGGCAGGAAGGAATACCCACACCGGCCGGCTCTGATCCTCTCCATGCTCTCGTCCTCGCGCCATCCTGTCACGCCTGTCCAAGTCGGCCATCGGCGCTGGGACGGGCTTGAGTGGAGGCTGGAGGGCTGGAGGGCTGGCGGGCACGCTGGCTCAGGCACAGCCGCTGGCGTGGGCCGGCCAGCATGGATTGGCGTTGCGAGGAACAATGCGTGCATGGACACACGGGGAACAGACAGGGCCCCAGGCCGTGGTGCGCCGGCGAATGGCGTGCAACGTCCGCCGTGGGTGGGCAGCGTCTCTTGGCTGGTTCAATTCTCGCTCGATGCTCACTCAACGTCGTCCAGTATTAGAAGGTGTGGAGTCCGTGGTTGGTTGGTGGGTGCATCCTTCTCTTCTCTGGTGGGCACCGGTGCACAAAGAATCAACTAATAATACGTCTGTGCCTGTGCCTGTGCCTGTGCCTCCGTCTGCGTGATGTTGTGCCTGATGTCAAGTCACCACCCTTACTGACACAGGATACTCCAGCCAGAAGATTGGGACTGACATCGCAGACATATCCGCGATCTCGTTCCTGCTCTGGTTGATCTAGTTGATTGCCGCGTGCGATGCCAACTCTGGCATCGTAGATTGCCGTGCCTGTGCGCAAACACACCAGCGCCCGCTCAAGCACTCATCATGTCTCTCGCCTCTTCTGATCTTTCCAATCGCTTTCGTTGCTTCTTGCACCACTTGTCCCTCCCGCTAGGCCCATTGCAACGTTCGAATCTTAATCTCCCGCTTTCCAATACTACAGAGACTCTGGCCCACTCGACGGCCGTTATGGGCTTCAAGCGAAACGAAGCTGTAGCTGACAGTCTGTTGTCGCTTCTTTGCAACCATCGCATCCATTCGCCATTCCGCGCCATCTCCCCGGGGTCTTTTTTTTTCTTTTTTACTTCTTTTCTCTTCCTTTTTCCATTATAATACATAGCAACAGACAGCCTCTAACCACCGTGTGCATGGGTGGAGTGGATAGTCATTGATATAATACGGTGGGGTGTCTTCATGCTTCTTCTCTTCCTGGAGAACTTCCCTTGGAGCCTGCCTGCCCGCCGGCCTGCATCCTAAGACCCCTGACACCTGCAACGATGCCCAGTGCTTTGCCGCTTCTCGTGGCCAGTTTTCCCCTGGCCATCGATCACTGCTGTTTTGATTGACTATGGACACAGACTCCGTACATAACGCTTACCATGCACGACAGACGACTAGCCCAGACTTTGAAGGCATGTGGTGGTCATTGCGCCGTCCGGTGCAGACCCGACTTGGCAGATCACTTTATTCCATGCACGAATCGGCCATACATGGATAGAAACACTCCAGTCTTGAATTGCATAGCAACGATTCCACCGGACTATCTCTTATCATGCCTGCCCGGTCGTGAGAGCGAGGCTAACATGGAAAGGCTAGATTTGCTGTGCCATCAATTCAAACTTAGGCCAATGTCAACTGTCGAGGTTGCCGGACCATATTGGCCAGGCAAAATCATGGAAAATAGCATCAAAGACGGGAAAATACAAGACGTGCTCAACGTCCATATGTGGATCCACCTCGTCTTGACTTGCACTACATAATAATGATGATGTTGCAAAATCGGTCCAAGATCTTCTCTGGACTATGTTGCGAAGAGATATAGTTCTATCTATAGATTCGCGAGGCATTCGTATCACCATCCGCAAGGCCGGCGGTTCTTGATACTTGGTCTCTGGCCAATCCGCTGGGTGCTTCAATGGAGCTCTACCTTTCAGGCACGCAGATGTGGTGTCTGGTCGGCCACCAAGGCGGCCAAGGACGACGGCTCGGTATTTGCGTTTGTGGCAGACAGAAGCACACAGCCCTATCCCAATTGGATACCTAAAACACCTGAGAATATGCCAACGCGAGCCTGACTACTGCATCCCTGGTCAACATGAATCACGTATTAGCGGCAAAGGCTCCGTATTACCAGCTACGTGTGCTCAGCCAAAAGGCGATAAATGATTATTTTTGTTGATTTTCCATCACATCGACTATTAATGGTCATCTGTCTCCGCTTCCCGCAACCCTGTTCTCGAGCAGCCATGGAAAATACAAGCTACCAAATGCAGATGGAAACACTGTTAGAGGGAGAAGAGACGGACTTGCGTTGTTCAAGGCTCGCCTCCGCACAGAGTATTTGTCACGGTCAGTGTGACTAATTACACTCATTTGCAGAAGATGGGAGCAACAGCGAGAGAAAGCCACCGCGGTGACACGAAATGAGAGAGTCGATGAGCACGAGTCTTGTCATGATGTTGACTGCGATGAACTGATCGGTCAGAACTCCACTCCAAGAATAGGGTCAGTGCGACCTCTATTTGCGTAGCCCCGCCATTGATCCCTCGCCAAGCGATGGCGATGGCGAAAATGCACTGGGCCTTGATGGACTCGTACCATGGCTTCTTCGCAATCTCGGTTACCTGGACCACAGACATCCTATCGGGATCAATGGGCAACGGTCAACTCTCGCGATAATGACTCTGATAACTCTTGGGTCTCGATGCCACTCCGTCCCAATATTTCATTTGGTGTACGACGTATGCTGCACAAAACGCACGAGAGGATCGAGCGCAGAGTACTCACATGCAAATGGCCTGAGCTCTCCTCGTGCAACCAGCGGCGATTGATGGAAGCTAGCAAATATTTCTGGCATCCCAATTGCTCTCCTGCATTTGGCCTTCCCTGTTTCTCGACCTAAGGGGAAAAAAAAACCACGACTGGAGGCGTCCCGACCCCAGTCGAAGTCAAGCCAATAGATGGAAAGTGTGGCTGGATTAAGGAAATGGACTGTTGAGGAAGAAGCTGCCCAGACATGAAACACGCCTGGAGCACTGCATCAGAATCCTCCCCACCCCTGGATAAAGCCACGCACGTCGTGGTTGGATAACAAGTGTCCAATCACACCCCCTGGGAATCCTATACTTGGCGCGACATTGATGGGCAACTCAAAAGTTCGGCCGACATGGACTTGACTCCTTTGTACGGAACAGCAACATGGTCAATACTATCACCATGCCCTGCCAATCTGCGGCTGTCACCATGCCCCGGGGGCCAGCTCCCAGGGCATGACTATTACTTGTTGTGGCTTTTTTAATCAATCAAGCTAGGGCCTTGTTCTTGGAAGGCTGCACATTGTCTTGACTTCGGCAACTGGCAACAAGTATCTTGTTGAGCGACGCTGGATTCGGTATCTGAAACTTGGCCGACTCGCTTGACCTCTCCCGCTCAGGCAACGTGAGCGGGAGAGGTCAAGAGCCCAAATCCTTGGTAAGAAGGGGATCACTCCACTCCAAATCCTACAAAACCATGATGCCTCCATTCGCACAGAAGTAATTCATCAGCAATCTCCAATCGCTGTGACGTAACAAGCCATATGCACGACCACTTTTCTTAAAATCATAGTCCGCGTGCCGGCACCTGGGCTTTGGGCCAGCCGTACGCAGTAAATTAACACTGCAGTGTCTTCTGACGACATTCTCTATATCTTATTCAAGGATGGACATGTCAGCAGGTGGAGTCTCATGCAACTGCTGTGGTGGTGACCGGTTGACTGGCGAAACCCTCGAGGCCGCCGAGCGCCGTTGAGGAGGAGCGTTTCTAGGAATAGGTACCTACTCAAGAAGCAGGATCACCGGTGATTGCTTGATTCGACGCAGGAGAGAATGAAGACAAACAAAAAAAGACACCAGCGGAGATCCACGAATGGGCGGCATGCATGCATAGCCTGGCAAGAATTCTCGAAGAGCTCGCCAATCTGTGTCTAGAATTGGCGGAACTACGATCGCGGCTGGGAGGGAAGCGCCGTAGATGACGAGCTAGCTTCGACCTGAATCCAGCAAAAGGCGTTTCAGAAAAAGCTCATGAGACTCACGACAGCCAAAATTAGGCTAAGCTTAAGCTGAGACAGCCAATCAGAGGGCTGAAGAGCTCCCCTGCAGGCGACGGACAGCGAGACAGGGACCAGCCGGAAATCGATTGGACGGCGACAGGCGATGAGCATCGGGTGTGCTCTGCAAGCTTGCTGAATGGGCCCAATTGATGCGCGGGCAAAGCGCCGGGTCTTTGTCTGCTGGACATCGAACAGCATTATATGGCTGGGTCCCTTGGCTATAATTGCGGTTTGCGGTCGAGGTTGAGGTCAAGCGAGGTTGGCGCTGGGGCTGGATTGGACTGGATTGAATCGGACTGGACAGGCCATGACCATTGTCGGCCGAGTTTATTAATAGCAGACGCAACGAGGGCGATATCACACGAAGCAAATGTATACATTTAACATCTATTATAGCGATGGGACAAAGGCTAGGGTGACGCTTTACGGACCAAGGGTGCTGGACAGGAAACGGCTGCGGAAAACGAAAACATGAATCACAAGATAATCGTCCTATCAGATGCCAAAGTGCTGACACACATAGGCAGCCCGGGGGCAACGGGGATAAAATGTTGTTCGATACGATGCTCTTGGCCTAGTTCAAGTTTTAAGCTCAGTAAACGCGATGTGACAGAACATGCCATAATATTATAGACTGCTATACACGCATATAGAACAAGGAAATGGTATGGAAACAGCGAAACGCAAGGGCATGCCTATTCCCTGACCTACCTAGGTATGTCCCTGGTTAGGTCAATAGTGGACAATTAGTTGGGACGTAGCATTGTACGGGATTAGTAGGGGATTGTACATAGTATCATTGCAGACCGGACTGACTGCTGTGACGGCTGGAGCTGCCCTGTTTGTTTGGTGGTCGCACCTGTCGGCAATTGGGATAAAACGACATGGAGGTGAACCAAGATGCTGGCGACGGCCAAACCGGATTACCAGACCGACGGACATGAGAACACACCCAAAATTGAGATATCCAGCAGCACACACTATCATAATCTATAGCCCAGCATCATCCTGAGAACGGAGCGTAGATCCCGCAGCGACTAGCGCACCACGCCGCAGCACGATGTTTCTGGGTTGGCCGATCCAAGAACTGCTCACCACTAGGCTCATCATCTAGTGATGGCGGAACTTGGTTTCAAACACGAGGAACGGGCCCAAAATCAGAGCGTCGAGCATGCAAGGCTTTGGTAAGCGAGACGATATCTGACGTGTTGAATCACTGACATGCGATGCAAGCATGCTCACGAACCTTCTTCTGACGTCTGCTTTGATCAGGCCGTTCTTCATCTCGGACTGCCGCCATGGTCCTCGTTGTCGTTCGTAGTGTCAATCGGCACTGGCAGGAGGACTTCGCAGGGAAGAGACGCGCGATCATCAACAACTTCACTGCAATTGGAATCGAGGATGGAGAAGACTGCAACGCCGTGACAGTTTCCAATCCTCCCCTGCTGTCTACATGACTACACCTGCATGTCCGCCAGGTTGCCTGCCCAGCTAGCCTGCTTTTTGAGCCAGGCTTCTGGCGCCATCTCTCTCCCTCCGCTTTTCTCTCCTCCGGTCTGCATCCTCGTCTGCTTCGCTCTGCATCTCCTCTCCTCTTTCTGCGCATTCAATGTTGTGTCTGCTAACGATGCATAAGACGCACGTCCCCCCCGCCACGCTGTGGCTCTAACCGGATCGCGCATCGAACTCCGTCCTCGAGGCTGATACTAGCCTACTGGCGACCTGAAACAGGTCCAGGTTTTCCCTCCGACTGCGAAACAGCATCACACTGAGCCAGACCTCCATCTCCACCTCTGCCATTGCCAATTGCCAGCCATCAACTTATTCTTTGCCCTGACTACCCGGGCAAAGGGTTCTTGCTCCGTCGTCACCGCCGTACCTTGCATGCCCTCCAAACTCAACTTGGTATCTGACAACCTGGATTTGGTAGTATGACCCGTGCGCCCATGACTCGATGCAGCATTTCGTCCTGCATTCTGCAGTCCGTTCCCCTCTTTCCCACACATCACACTCTCAGGTACGCCACGAGATCAACGGCACGGTCTTCCTCTAGCCACTTTGAGGACAACCCGCGCATGGAAGCCCGGCAAGGCCCAGGTACAGGATCATAGATGACGGGAGGAGAGAAAAAAGAAAAGGCGAAGATGCGAAAAGCAATGAGCCGCAGTAGACGAAACTCCATGACCTGGGCGCCTTATGGATCGTGAAACAAGTAGTGACGGGTTGCGACCCTGCCATGGATGGCAGGGACTGTCGAGGCTGCCCGTATTGGTCAAGTTGCTCTTTCTTGACGCCATTTTCCCAAACATCTTCCTTGGAAACAGCCAAAGACGGAGACTGGTTCTCCCATCCGAACAAGGCTGGTTCTTTTTGAAGCTGGCGGCGGCTGCTGTTGCCCAGCATGGACAGGACGTACGGGAATTTTCCCCGGTCCATGGCCATTATTGCATTTGGCCTTTGTCTAGTGACGTTGGAAGACTGCATGGTTCGTCCGGTTCTGCCAGCCGGCTGAGAGATGGACCGGAAGGCTTGGCCATGGTGCGACAAGCTGCAAAAGCCTCCCACGCGGATATCACTTACATCCTGCCGCAGTTTCTTATCTGGCTGAGGACTTGCATTCTATGTCATCGGTCCCTCACACACTGGACGGAATCAGGACAGAGGAAGCACCAAGTTTGCATATCCCAAAGCTCTGTTTAGTCTCAGGTCAACATGTGCTTTCGGTCCTGTAGACTAGTGTTTATCTCATATTGCTTGGGAATGCTCCCGGCGGACAAATCCTTCATGTTTTACCTTATCGCCACAATATTCACAATGGCTTGCGCATCGTGGACCCTGCTGCCGTTGCCTGATACTTACTTTCCCGAACCAAGTAATCAGATCATCGTGACTCTTTCCCGCATGAGGCTGAAAGGCAGGACCAAAATTTCCCACCCGTGCCAGAGTGGCTGAGGGCGAATTCTGACTCGACGATGCGTTTTTGACTCTTGAAATGAACTACAGTTCCGCTATCCATCTTTTCTGCGCCCTCCAGCCTTGAGACCCCGGGCCCCGTTTCCTCCGCGGGAGGATTCGTTAGCGACATTGTTGTTGGCCCTATTGTTCGGTGTCGTTCCCCAACAAACCCACAGACCCCGATTGGCCTCTCGCTCTTCTGCCTCCCGCCCGAGATTTCGAGATTGCCGTAAGCCCATGCCCGTGCCTGTTCACGCGATTACCGGATAAACTGGAAATTGCGAAAATAAACAGGGCAAACTTAGAATTGTGGCACTCTCGTTCGTGTGCCCCGTCCCATTTGTGTATCTAGTAGTGTTGCATTTTCTTTCCGCCCAATCGCCCATTTTTCCACCTTTCTATCCGCAGTGGAAACAAAAATAAAAATCGGGGTCAAGTAGTAATAGCAACACCAGCCATCGTTTCAAAACCTTCCAGCCCAAGCTGACATGCGCCAGCGCCATATTTTATGAAACATGGCTCTCTTGCCCGTCTACAGAGGTTCTTGGAAGGTCTAGAAGCTAAGGAAGCTTGGTGACGGGTCGTTTCAGATGTTGGTCTAAAACATTTATGACCGATTGCTGCTTGTTTCAACTGTCGTCGAGGTATTGTGATTTGTGGTTTTTTTATCGAACTCTGGATTTGTGATTTGGCCGATGGTACTGTACTGTAGTGTATAGTGTCCTATCAATGGGTTTGTTCTGCCAAGCTGTAATCCATGAGGCTACGATACATCGTTTCTGGGATCTGAAACGGTGTTGTTCGCGAACGGACGTTTTTTGTTTCTGCGAGTATTGTTGACCGATGCCTTCATGTTTTTGTTCATGTCGAGAGGGCCTACTGACTTGGTTTTGATCGTACCGCGGTGGTTTAGTGACAGATATCCTGGGTAATCACAGCGTAGTTTAACATAGATAGTCTTGACGCGCAAAATGCCGAATTTGGTATATTATTTCGATGCCGAAAAGCGGCTCGTTGTCCGCAGTAGCATTGTTTCTGTGACGTTGTAAACGCGCCATCGGGCCTTTGCGTTTGATCTTCACCCGTCGTAATTCGTACATTATGCTTTTCTGAAGGGCACGTCGCATTGGGTACTCCGCATAACGCGATTGGTGATACTTCTTTTCGTGGCGAATATTATTTATGCTTTAGGTCACAAATTCGTGGCGAAATGCGATTTGTGTTTTGGAGAGTGGTTATTGTCGTGGAACGGTTGTATTCCGAGTAGTTTTGACGGTAGTTGTTGATATGTGGCGAATCTGGATCATCATTTCCATCTGGAAGATATATGTTGGGTAAATTTCTGGACCTTGCAAAACAGTTTGATTTGTTAGGACTTCATATCGGTGCTCATTCGTGGCACCGAGCACACTCATTATTCAAGATTGGACTGATCTTCGACCCGGCCTTGTTAATTTTTTCTGTCTGAAGTTGCTTTTGTTAATTGTTACGGTACATGTCTGCTTGGATTTATGCTTCTGTAGGATAGCAATATACTGTGCTGAGGACGATGTGGGAATTTAATGTAGCTGAAACGGATCGACTGCCGGTTTTTGGTACCCTGGTGTTGATGGACCTACGTCAGCGTGGTTCCGTCGGATTTAATATGTCGAGGCGAGCACATTATTTGTTGAAGATGATGTGAACATACAAACTGCCTAGAAGCAGTTTACACATTCTTTTCGATTTCAAAATTCCTCGGATCTGCGCATTGCGAGTCAATGATGGGTTTGGGCGTTGTGGTCAAGAAACGTCCGATGCGCGTATCGGGACATTGGTAGTTTCTGATTTGCAAAGAAATACTTGATTCGAATTGCCTGAGCCATTCAAGAAAGAAATGATTGACTTGATTGTATTGAACGAATTCCAAGTGTAGTCCAAATACGCCGACAGGAGTTCACAGACAATGAATGAAATGTGGTACAGGGTAAGTCTGGACTTTGGCATTGATGAACAAAAACATGGTTACTACCTCTCAACATCATGTCACTCGCCAGGGAGGTAGTGAGATAGAATGATCTGAATAGTTGATATCATTTGAAAATTCTGTATCGATCAGTATTGCTTCAGACTCTAACGGAGGACGTCAAGTACACTTCGAAGGTGCTTCATCAAACGCAACCACCGCACTGCTCCACTGAGAGGTGACATCAAGGAATGCGAACCGCCCACCCATCGCGTTTACGATTCGGCATGCACGATGTCACTACTCATAGATAATGCAGGACGTTGCGACGGCCATTTCATGAGATGAGAATAGCTTCACTCAGAGTTAACCACGTGGATCAGACTGTAATACCAATCTACCATCACCTCACTTACAATTATACATGTCCACCAACACCAATAATGCATGATATTGTCTCGCTCTATACAGTACGCTACAAAATCCCCAACTCTCACCACCGTATTCCTAGCCATATGCCCTGCTGTTCAAGACAAGACCTCGTCCAAGACATCTCAACCCTCAATCCAGACGACAAATCCACCATGAACATAGTCTTCGTTATTCAATACCAAGTTCAAGCTCAGTGACACCCTACGATCGCGCCTCCTCGAGCTCCAGCTCTAATTGCCTGATGCGCTCGCTCTGGTCCTGCGATCCCGGTGTGTTGACCTTCTTCTTCAGCGACTCGACCTCGCTGACGAGCTTGTTGATCTTGTCGTTCTGGGCGGTGATGATCTTGGTTTGGTTCTCGAGGAGCTGCTTGATGTCGTTTAGGGAGGCTTCGACGCCACCGGAGGGAGTGGAGGTGGTAGGAGTTGACGATTTGGCGGGAGTGGATGGTTTGGCCGGCTCGGGAGCTGGTGCTGGAGCTGGTTGTACCTTGACAGGGACGGGGAGTGGCTTGGGCTCGGCGCGAGCGGTTCCGCGTGGAGCTGGTCGTGAGACTTCTTCGAAGCTAGATGTTTCATCAACGTCATCCTCTTCCTCACCCTCTTCCTCATCCTCTTCGTTGTCTTGATACTTATTGGCCATGGCGGAAATGGAGCTCTTCTGGTCGTTCATGGAAGGCGGAGGGCCGCGGGTGACGGGTGCGGGTTTGGGCTCCTCTTTCGGCTCCTCCTTCTTGACAGGAGCAGGAGCAGGAGCGGGGGAGGCAGCGGGAGCTGGGCTGGGTTGTGCGGCTGGTTTGTAGTCAGAGGGAATCTCCTTCGGCGCACCGCCGTCGTAGATGCTCTCAAAGTCAATCTTTGCCGGGATTCCAGTCTTGCCATTGAGCCAATCCTGGGCTCCGACGGCAGGCTTAGTACCGTATGCAGGAGGGAAGATGTCTGCCTGGAAAGTTTCGGCACGACGGGGGATGGTGAAGGAAATAGGCTCAATGTACGAGTCGTTGACAGTCTTGTAAGCGCGCATGATCTCGTTTTCGTGGACCTTTTGGCAACATTAGCATGCCGACTCTCTGCTTCAACCTTTCACGCTATGAACATACGTTGATGCCGCGTCGGGGCAAAAAGGCAATTCCTCGCTGCGGGTCAGCCGACTTGTACTCGCTGAGGAACTCGAACTTGTCGTTCTCATATTCGTAATAACGTATGTTCCCGTCACTGAGAACTGTCAGCACCTCAAAATCGCCGCCGTTTGCGAGACTTGGACATACCCCTTTCCAGCAAGGTACAAACAGTTTGATCCCTCGTCTTGTAACAGTCAGCGTTAGCACTCGTCCTCTTCCAACATCTAGAGTCTTATTAAACTTACCCCAGAATGGCATGCAAACACCAAAAATCGAGTCCAACATGGTGAACCCTCCAATAGGCTCCGAGTTACCAGGCTCCCACAATCCAATCTGACGCTCGCTCATTCTCGAGAAGCCAGTAGTGGCAAAACGGTTATGCTCGCCCATCCAAACAGCACGACTGTTCTTGGCGCCGCTATGACCGGGGGCCTCGTGGACAGCCTTCTCCTGACGGACATCCCAGACACGAATCTTCTTGTCTCGCGACGTGGTGACAAGCATCGTACCGCTCGCGTTCCATGACAGACTCTGCACAATATCGGTGTGCTTGAGAGCCAATGGATTTTGACCAGTGCTGATGTCCCAGATCTTGACTGTGAAATCGCCAGAAGCCGATGCGAGGACGTTTTGAGCGGATGGGTTGAAGAGAACCTGTCCGACTTTCCTGTTTGCCGCCCGTCAAATTAGTCCTTTGTCTTCTCTTTTGTTCCATTCGGTGGTTCACACGGCCAAGACCTTGTCGTACCTCGAGTGTCCAGCGAGCTTGCTCACGGGAGATACATCAGTGATCTCCTCCGCATCGGTGTACAGCGTAAAGTTCTCCGGGACCTCCCAGATGAACACCTTCCCGTCTTCGGAAGCGGAAGCGATCACGCGGTCATTGAATGGGTTCCTATGCGCCGAAATCATGTCAAATTACGCTCAAGTAGGCGCAGCGAGCTGACATACCAGTCCATGTCCAGAACCGTAGCCGTGTGTCCCCGGAACAAGGGAATCTGATCCGGCAGCTTGCCCCTCTCGTTCAGGGGAATCATGGCAAAAGCGCCACCACCAGAAGCATCCCAGTTGACGGACAAATATTCAGGATTGACCTGCGCAGAACCCTCGTTAGTCCATCATGACAATACTTGAAATATTGCCTCTTATCATCGCTTTGCCTTCTCTGTAGCTTCGGTGCCGTTGTCGTAGTCGCGTAGACACACAAGCGCTCATTTGGGACAAACGTATTGCTATGGTAAATCCGCATCTTGACTAGATTCGTATCCCACGCATTGCGACTGATGTGCAAGTTATCGTAGCAGAATTCCTTTCTAGTAGGCTTTCCAAAGACGTGGCCTGTAAATAAAGCATCACAAGTCAGCGTATCATTGCCACTACGAAGTTGCGTTTGCGCCGAGGAGGGAAGCAATTGGGGGTGGAGATAAGACAAGGCGTACGGTATTTGGAAGCTCGGACGAATCGACCGGCCATGATGTAGCAATTCGGTGCTGCAGCGCAGCGTATGGGCTCGGAATTGTTGGAAAAAAGGGTGAGTTAAGGGGGAAGGGAGATTCAAGAGGGAAGGAAGACGATTGAGGAGACGCAGAGAGCTGAGTGGGATGCTCGCGCGTGCCTTTGTCAGAGAGGTGTCAATTGGGATGCAACCTGACGCAAGCAAGGTACGGCAAGGCGATGGACGAGGCGGGCGGGCTCTGGCAGAAAGTGGGCGGGCAACAGGTGGGTGACGGGACCCCGGGCAGCTGCTGGTGAGAGGCCTGGCGCAAGGTGAGAGAGTGAGAGAGGCACCAGACGGTGGGTGGCCCAGGGTGGGTGGTCCAGGGTGGCAGATGCTCTGTGCCAGTCTCGGTGGGTGGTTGCTTGCTTCAGCCCCCTGCCAGCCGTCACTCGCTGGCAGGTGTCACTTTTCGCCAATCCAATGGCACTGGCAACTGCTATCCCAATGCCAACCATATTAATTGAGTGCCCACGCCAGATTTTAATCTCCCAATTTCATGCCAGAGATCTCCACTCACGTGCCCGTCTCCAGGGCGCATAAAGCCAGGTATCCGGCTGGGCAACTTGAGCCATTCAGTTGCGCGTGCTCCCGGTCGTCCATCAAAGCACAGCCTTAATAACCCTTATTTCCAACATACACCAGCGGCAACCCGGTCGCACCCCCCAGTTTTCCACCAAAGGAGAGACACAACGGCTTCTATTAACTCGTTTCCACGGCTTCTTCTCGCTGTAACCTCCACAATTACCTTCTGATGCTCCGCCACGCCACCAGTTGACGTCGCCCTCGGGTGGCTGAGACGTGGGGATTCATGCTGCTGTCGAACCAGACACATCACGTGACACTGTCTGAGTCTAGATCACTGTCATCAAGGCGATATTAATATCTTCATTCACAACGTCAAACTGTTGAGAACAGAAGCTTTTCATTATAAACCTTATAAACCGATACATGTTCCATACATATAATCCCATATCGGTACCGCCAAATCAAGAAAACAAAAGAAACACCGGCGACGCCGTCAAAAACTTCCAAGGCTGCTGGTGCCCGTCAAAGATGAGTATTGCACTCACCCCTATCCTCAGAAAGTGAATCCAAATGCAACGTCAAGAAGATAAAAATAAATGCGAATTGGGGCAAGTTGCCTCGACAAAAACACTTGAGTGCACAAACTTCGCAACCATGAAACTCCAGGTCCCCCCCGAACCTGCCGTGAGCCTGTGTCGTGAGACGTAGTATGTGTCGGTGTCTTCGTTGCCTCGTGCCATGCATGTCCTTTCCATACACCTCGAAAAAACGTCAAGAATGGTATAAAACAGAGTCGAAGAGAAGAGATGAAGAGAAAGGAGAAGAGATCCAAGCACCGCCCTATGAGCAGCTGCTCTTTGTTCGTGAGTAGACTCGTCGACCCTCTGCCTTACGGCGAAGCTGTTCTTCCCGCTTAAGGACAATGTCACACCACTTCGCCCTTGATCGAACACCGTTTTTGTCATCGACAGGGCTGTCTCGTCCAACCACACCGGACAGAATTCGCATCCAGCCCTCCTTGTCCTCTGCAGTGTCGGCGTAGAAGTCAATCACCTCTCCGTTGTTGAAGCGGATTCGGAAACCCTCTTCAACAAACATGTACCCCTCTTCCTCCTCAGTGAACGCTGATCGTCGACGCTTGCTGCCTTTTCCAGTCGTCTCCTTTTCTGTCAAAGATCTCTTGCCATCAATCAACCTCTTGCCATTGGATAGGTTGATCGTGGCTCTGGGCTGTCGAGTTGCTTCGTGGTAGGCAGTCAACTTGGCTCCAACCAGCTTGAAGTATCTTCGGCGCCAATACTAAAGAACTGACGTTAGTTTCTTGCCATTGCTCCCTCAAATTAAGTTTTCCTACTTACTGGACAGTCGCCGCCCTGTTGGCTCAAGTGTCCCTCCCAATTGCGGGACAGTCTCTCTTCAGCAGCCTTGAGCTCTCGCACGCACGAATTCATGCTCTTGGGCATGTCATCATCTGTTGAGTTCTTGGGACGAGGTACGAAGAGCAGCTGGAGCTCCAGCTTTCCAATCTTGTACGGTGCGCGTCGGACAACTGCGGTGGCAGCATTTCCACGCTTGCTCTTGACGCTCGATGCAAAGCTCTCCTCCTCGGTAGCCCACTCATTGAAGCAAGCGACTTCAGCCATATAAGGCCGACCGAAGCAACGATGCTCATGTTCCTTCAAGCAGACATATGACCGGGCGAAGCTACCATCATCGGCTGCGAGGGGAGACAACAGCTCGTAGCCCGATGGAGCCCCATTTCGTTGTCTTGCGAGAGCCTCTCTCTGCTGACGCTCCTCTTCTCGTTGTCTCTGCTCCATCTCTCTGCGCTTCTTTGGAGATGCAAAGACACGGCTGAATGTTGACGTCTTGGTTTTCGTGGGCTTGCTCGTCGCCTGAGCAGTCAAATGAGCAGGCTTTTCGAGCTTGACATTGAGCGTCAATTGGAATTCCAAATCGTTAGGCACAACGAGCTCGAACTCTTGACCGATAGGGGCATTCCTGGCCAGCTCTAGCCAGGCAGTGGTCACACAATGAACACCATTGTCCAAGGTTAGACTGAACCAGGTGCGCTCATTCTTAGGCAGAGGAAGGTCCAGATCCTTCACTCCCATGACCTTGACAAAGAGACGGCCCCTCTCACCGTTATCAATTGTGGCAACCTCGGATTGCATGTCTTCTTCCGTTGTCCGATGTACGGCAGTCGCATTACTTTCGTGTCCCGGCAATGGAGGAATAGCACCATTGGTGCCTGTAACACGCTTGCGTGTGCTCTGGCGAGGCTCTGCATTCCAGGGCTCAACAACCCATGACTCTGGTCGATGCTGCTTGACGGGGGAGCTCTGAGCTGATCTGGCCCTGGAGCGGTCATCACCGTCCTTGTCGTTGGCTGTAATGACCTTGGTGTTTTGTCTCATCAAGTATCCGCGCTTCTGTGCCTCAATGACACGTTCGAAATCTTGGTCGAGGCTCAAGCCCATATCAATATCCAACGTCAAGCTACGGTTCTTGAAGCTTGGGTGGCGTGTGACGTAGTCATCTGGGCCAGAGACCTGCTCGGTGCCCATATCTCTTGACATCCGGTTGCGGTGCTTCTCAGGAATGGGGGGTACATTGGGAACCTCTTGGCTGACCTGTCGGCGAGCCTCTCGCATAGCGGCAAGGTCTGATGGTGTGTTGGATAGACGCGTTTTGAGCTTGGCCCCAGGAGCCTTGATAGTGGCAATTCTCTCAGGAATAGCAGGTGATTCTCGCTCTTCCTCTTCAGGAACTGAGTGGTGGATGACGGAATCAGGTGTACCAGGCTCCTCCAAGTACTCTTCCTCGTCAGGCTCACCCCAACCACTGCCATCATATTCGGGCTTTGATAGCCGTCGGGTTGGTGTCACCGGTCGTTGAGCTGGTTCCGAATTGTCAGGAGCTATGTTCTGCTCCGTCTGATCATTCTTAGGCTGGCCGTTGACAGGAGTAGGAGAAGTGAAGGGGTCATCAGCCCCGCCAATTCCAAGGCCAGTCAAAGGCACATCGAGCTTGAGGTGATGCAATGGGGAAGTTTGCTTAACCACAACATGCTCTTCTGTCTTTGTGGTGATCTCAACCTGCTGTTCATATGTGTCTTGTTCGTCGAGAAACTCCCGAGCTTCCATTTCTTCCTCTACGTCACCGCCCAAGGTCTCGTCGTCTTGGTAATAGTCCAAAACGTCGTCACCACCTTCTTCCGAATTCCGCGTGATGATGACGCTGTCTTCCTGCTGGTATTCATCCTCGTCGACCAAAGAGTCTTCCGTCGACGGAATGGGAACATCAGGGTCTAAATCCATGACAGAGCCCTCAGGGTGATGCAAGAAGCCGCGCTGTGGGCTAGGACCGGGAGATGAGAAAAGATATTCCGATCCTTCTTCAGTAGCATTGTTGCCATTGACTCGGCGCATAATTGACTCTCGGGAGATCTGAGGTGGTGCCTGAAAGTCTAGGCCAGAAATGTCTCCAATAGTATCATCAGCCTCAAGAGCTTCTACAGCTGCCTCTGATTCTGCCTCGGAATGTGGTGTTCCTCCTCTTTCACGGCCATTTCCTCGGCGTAGTCTGCGTTCTCGCTGTTGCTCAGCAGCAGTCTTGGCGTCAGTGTCGTCTGAAAGCATCATAAGCTTCAGTCTTTCCTCCAGGGTCATTTTGTGGCTGCCGAAATTCTGGATATCAGACTTGGACGCAGATGCTGGGGGAGGAGGCAGGCTGCGGTGGGAGCCACCCATCATTCTCTCAGCGGTGGCAGACAAGCCAGGCGAAGCTCTGGCTGATCCTGTAGATCCACGCCTGGCATGGCCGGCACCTGGGAGAGGCGGCAGGGGCCGATGATCTCCATTAGAGTTAGCAGAGTCAGATCGCTTGTTAGTAGGAGTCGTTCGACCACCCGCCGCCATCATGGGAGCATTTTCCGGCATCGGGCTTCCTTCGTACTTGTTGGCAGCGATGCTTTGATGAACCATGGGGCTTTCGCCACGCCAATCGTCGGGTCCAACGACAGGAGTCTTGTCAGTGTCCTCCAGTGACTCGTCAAAGCTCTCGTCTATATCAACACGAGCAGGATCGTAGAGGTCCTCGTCGTCGTCTTCTACAGATTCGTAGCTTCCTTCTCGAGAATTGGTTCCGACTGATGAGAGGTCAGGTGTGGCCATCTCATACTCGTTGATCTGAGGTGGCGCAGCGTCAAAAGTGACGCTCTTGGGATGGCGGAGCAGGTAGCGAGCGTCTGAAAAGTTGTCTTCACTCAGCGACGAGTGTCCGGACCAAGTTCCGGAAGCTGGATCGAAAGTGTCCTTGTTGAATTTTGAAGGCGAAAGCGACGATTTGGTGGGCGATGCCTGATCTTTGCTCGGCGTTCTCGCTGATTTCTGGGCGATCTCGGGCAGTTTTGGTGAGATCTTGGATGGGCTCATCATTGACAAACTGGATCTGTTATCGGAGTCTTGGTGATCCGAGTCTGAGGAGCGAAAGCCGCCCGAACTCGACGACGATGTTAAAACGCTTCCTTGGACCTTTGCGAGGGGCCGTTCAATGTGCGGAATCCGAGTAGGGTCATATTCTTGCTTCTGCTCTAGTGCCAGAATGTTGCTGTTCTTGACGCGGGATGCTCTTTGGAGGCGCTCAATAGAGGAACGACGGTTTGGCGATGGCGAACCAGAGCGGCCCCCATGGAGCATGTTCTCTGTGTTGCGATTTTGCCAGAAGAGGCGAGGCGAAGTGGAAGAATCAAGAGGTGAAGACTGGAATGGCGACGAGTCGTTGCCGGGCAGCGCGGCTTTCTGCATCGTGGATGTCAGTCCCGGAGTTTTGACCGCAGCGCATGGCAGAGTCACGGAGTCTCGTCTTTGTCCAGTAGTGATTTCAAAACGAGTCGACACAAAGAAAACAGTGGCGTGGAAGGAAGCGAAACAAAAAAACACTAGGGGCAGTAGGCAAACTAGTATTACGAAGAAGCCAAGTTGGGACTGACCTTAGGGGAGTATGGATGCCAGCTCGGCGAGTTTCGCCTCCTTTCGCCGGGAGATATCTCGCTCAGCGGACGAGGAAGACCGCTTGCCATCTTCTTTACTGGTGAAGAGGTTGGTGTGTTCTTGGAGATGCGAAGAGGATGCACCTGAGATCCGAGCGTTAGCACAGTTCGCGGGGAGAGAGCACAAGAGGCAAGATCTGTCATACCGGCTCGGGGGCCATGGTGATCACAGCTTGATTGTTCAGATAGTGCAGAGAGTCAGACGGGATAGGAATGTGCAAGGCTTAGTGGTGGTCCTAGAAGGAGATTGATTTGGTAGACTGGAATGCTGCAGAGGACTTGGCGTCATAAGATGGAACTCGTGATGACTTCCAGCGACAGCTAAAAGAACGACAAGACAGGTAATGAACGAGAACCCGGCTTGCGCCCGAGGCCGAGAACAATGGGCTGGCCAACGCAGACGGCAAAATTGACACCAAATCTTCACGATAATCGTCAAGAGAGAGAGCAGCGACGACTTTGGTGTTGAGTTGATGAAAGGAGGGACGCTATTTCGCGGATGACAGCGTTTAAGGAATGCAGTTCCCAGACAGTTCCCAGGGCTGTGATTGGCCCCATGACGATAAACAGTGCTGTGAAGCTCGATGAGTGGTTGTCAGGGCAACAGCGACCCCCTCCTCTGCGCATTCACCTTCCGTCCCCCACGCGCACAGTCAAGTGTGACCAGCCTGGAGTGGTGCGAGTGGCTGCAGATGCTGAAGCCAGTCAGAGGGCCGCGAGCAGGGAGTGCAGCGAACGCTTTAACGCCGCCCTGGCACTGCCCTGGCACGGCGCACCACACACCGCCCACAGCGCCTGGGTCAGCGGTAGCAGTGGTACTCCGTAAAGTGCAGGCAGTTCGTGGCCCTGACTGTACCTCGACCCCGCCTCCGCGCCTGTCATGCTTGTCCATCGCGCATGCAGGCGATTAGAGTCGCCATGGCAGCCAGCCAGGGTCCGAGACGCTAGGAAGCGCATAACAATGGCCCTGGCAATCCAGACTTCGCAAGAATGCCCATTGTTTTGTCTGCTTCGACTTGGCTCGTATCCAGTGTCACCATCCGCCCGCTAATATCTGCTCTCCACTCCTCACAACTGCTGCTATTATCGGCGGTGTCTCTGTTATGCACGTCATCACCGATTCATCGGACATGATGCCCAGATCCTCGGCTTCTAAAAACTGGACCACAAGAGATGGGGCAACAGTGTGCTTTCCCCTGGTGCCAAAAACGCTCGCCCCGTGGATTCATAACATTCGAGTTGTCAAAGCCAGATTCGAGAGCGTCATTGGTACTCGGCCCAGCTCGTCTGTTGCGAAAACCAGAGCAGGGATCGGTTGTAGCACTCATCTATCTGGAACCTGGCCCTTAGCTCCAGAGTTGCACAGAGCAAGGAAAACTCTTAATGGAGGTCTGACGATCGCCATCTTACCCTTACAGTTATACATGCATGCGAGCTCGCTATAGTCTGGCATGTGCTGATATTGCCTCGGACGATAGATAGTCCATCTCTATGTTCCTTGGCCAACCGGCTATGGGTGTTGTTTCAACCCTCAACACAATAAACCAACAATGCCATTCAAATTGCCAAACACCACGCGGCGACAATGCCGGCCGCCGTCGAGACATATTATTTCTAGCAAGATGGCCCTGATTTAAATGTACGTCAGAGTTTTGACATGCTGCTTGAACTGCTGTTAGCAGAAGCGGGCTGCGTCTCGTGCCCTGTCTCACATCTGAAAAGTAAGCTCATTGCGACCGACCCGATCTGATGTATCAAACCCGCACAGCCGGCATCAGCAATGCTGCATATGACCGAAATCATCAAGGGCAGCGCATCATTCCATTGGCGTCATTGTATTTTTTTGTGTTTCCCTCCTTGTGTCCTACTCGGCTTTACTCTTGCCTTTGGTTCCATGCTACGCAATCGTCAAACTTGACACCACTTCCTCCAAAACAATCCAATGCACTGCCTATCGTGAGGTCTACCTTGCCCCCGCTGAGCCTTTTGACCAGATCCAGGTCCTCCAAATGCCTTCCTCCCCCCGCATACGTTACAGGGATAGAGCACCACTCAGCCAGCCGCTGGACCAACTTTTCGTCGATGCCCTTTTGCAGGCCTTCATTATCGGCTGCATGGATGAGGAACTCGGAGCAATATGGCTCGAGAGCCTGGATTGATTCTGCGGGTAAGAAATGCAGTCAGCACACTGCCCTCATTTTCTTGTCGCTTTTCCCCTGCTCGCAGTTGCTGCTGCTCTTACCTCGTGTGATTTCCATGTCTGTGATGGTTTGCCATTTGTTCATGGCGACAAACCATGAATCATCTCCGCGACGTCGGCAACTGAGGTCGATGACCAGTTTGTTCTTGTCACCACCGAGAGCTTCGAGAACGGCATCCAGCCTTGACTGGCTGAAGTGCCCTTCTGGGAATAGATATGATGTGATGATGACCTAAATTGCATGTCAGACAATGAATCGTGCGGTTCTCGGATTTCCAGCGACTCCTGCCTCAACGCACTTTTGATGCTCCCGCGTCCATCCACTCCTTTGCATTCTTGTCGTTGATCCCACCACCGACTTGCAGGTGGCTTAGCCACGCCGCCAGCGCTTGCTTCGCAGGTTCGGTGTTCCCCGGACCAAGCATGATGACATGAGAACCCTTGAGCGAGTTGTCCCGGTACAATTGCGCAAAATGGGCGGGCGGATGTTGTGACACATAGTTGGTCTGGAGCGCCGATGATGAGCTATCAAGCGTCCCGCCCACAATCTGCTTGACCTGGCCGGCGTGAAGATCTATACATGGCCGAAACCGTGTCATTGTGATGTCTAATTTGTGAGCGAAGATCTCAAATGAGTATGTTCGAGCTTGACAAAGTGGTGAATGCGGTGTTGCGAGGGCGGCTGGGCATGCTTCAGGGTCTGTGGTGGGGCCATCACAAAAAAAAAGTGACGCAACAGTAATCCACGAACTGCTGAAGTCGAGCTTGTTCATTGATCGCAATCGGTGTTTTTACGACACAGGGAACAAAGACTCATTGCCTCCGGCATGATTGATTTAAAATATCATTATTCTATGGATTAAAAACGAGTACTAAACTTTTCATGCGCCCGTGTGCTCCTGCTGCCTGTCTACTCTACTGTGCCTGGCTTGTGCACTTTTTTCTACTTCTACAACTCTAATCACTCTAGAAAAAAATAGGACAGACTGAAGAGGTAATGCATCGCGTAGCAACTCCACCTCTTCCTACTGCTTCAAAGGTAGAATTCAAGCAGCCTCTTTCTTCTTCTTTTCATCGTGAGCCCGCTGTGCCTCCTCCTTTAGCTTCTGGTCATCCGGCCTGCTGAGCTCCACCTGGGGCATCAAGAAGAAGGCAAGGAAGAACGCAAGCACCGCCAGTGATGCGCCGATAAGAAAAATGATGCGGAATCCGCGTCGATAAGCAGGGAACAAGATTGCTCTGATACGATCTGCTTCTGCGGGAGATACCTCTGAAAGATACTCTTGCGGGTTGCCAAGCAAGGTCTTTGAAGACTTGCTATCTAGGTCGAGGCTCGAGAATGCCCCTGCCAGAATGTTGTTACTGTGAAGGAATGTTAATCTCATGCGCGAAGAAGCAGCCGATCTATGGAGCGGGCCGTGTTCTTACATGACTGTGCCGGAAACTGCGAGACCAAGCGTGGATCCGAGATTTCGAACAAAGCTGGTGTTTGTCAGTACAATCCTTGCCAAGGTTGGGTCATCTATGGGGATAACGTATTTGCGAAATGATGTAACTATCGCCATGTCACGGCGCTCAACGCCGGCCTGTGTAGCAATAAGAGCCCTACAAAACTGTCAGTCCGGTACAAAGAACACGGAAGGATACAGCCAGCCATCGGGATGGGTGGTTCGACTTACGGTTGCAAAGTATTTCCAACACCCACACCAATGAGGATGGAATAACCTATCTGTTTGCCGAGCCCGGTGTTCTCATCAAGCGTTGACATGAGTCCCAGGCCCACAGCCCAGCATACCAAGCCAAACAAGATACACTCTCGATATCGCCCAATCCAGTGCACGACCAAACCCGAGAGGGTGCTACTGACTGTCTGAATAATGGTGATTGGTAGCAAGAGAGCACCGGATTTGGTAGCCGAATATCCGTAGACGAGCTGGTAGAAAGAGGGCACATAGTAGACTTGCATCACGAAATTCCAGCCATTGATTGCCATGGTCAGGCAGGCGCCGTTTACGATTCTAGACTTGAAGATGTGGACTATAATCGTGTCAGAGAGCCGTATTTGATCTATTGAGTCATTAAATTGAACTTACGAGGGACGAGGGGATATTTCGGCCCTTTCCACTGCCAAAAGACGAAACCAATAGAGATAACAACGCCAACCACCATTGTCGCAATGACCTGCGGAGCATCCCATAGATATTCGCGGCCGCCCCAGGTCATGCCGATAATAAAAATGGTCATGCGGGCGAAAGCAAGGAAGATGCCGCCAAAGTCGACCGCTTTCAGCTTCCTGGGCATCTTATTAGCGATCATGATCAACATCTTCCCATATTCAGTACTTGCTTACATCTTCCAATCGCCCTGAACTTTCTTCAACGGCATGAAGAAGATGACGCATCCGGTGGTGAGAGCAGTCAGAGGCAAATTGAGGCGAAAGATCCAGCGCCATGATTCTCGTGACTGGGACGACAGCGCACCACCGATGACGGGGCCAATACCATTGGCGATGGCAACGACAGCACCCTTGATAAAATGTTAGAATGTTGGCAGGTTTCAACTATCGCAGTAAGAAGGTACACTCACCAGAATACCCTGATACTTGCCTCTTTCCCGCAAAGGTACCACATCACTGACAATCAATTGTGCCACTGTCATAAGACCACCACCGCCAATACCAGTGAACGCTTTGAAAATGGTTAACTGCAGCACAGACTGCGAGAGGGATGATGCCAGAGATCCAATGAAAAATATCGCGAGGCCAGTGAGCAAGACTACTTTGCGCGACCAAATGTTAGACAATCGACCGTACAGCAACTGACCAACAGTTGAGGTTCTATATGGCGTGTAAGCGAATTTTTCGTCGAGGGTTCGTCTCGATGTCACAGGTTCCTCACATGAAGTAACCGCTTGCAATCCACGACACCTGGTCCGTTGAGCCCAATGCTCTTCCGATGATGTACAAACTTGTAGCGAGGGTCGTCTGGTCCATCAATGCCAGCAAGTCGACGCTGGCACAGGCCAAGAAAATCTACGCCTGTCAGCCCCGGCTCATGTAACACAAAGCAGAACAGAACTTGTTTCCTGAACAGACGGGACCTCGATTACCGTGATGATTGTTCGCTTGGGCACATAATTTGTTTGTTCATTGAACTGATGAACTTTGCCGGTGTCGGAGTTGCTATCTGATCCCGACGACGAGTCGCCCGCTTCCGTCGGTGACGAGCCTGGGACGACAACAGGCTCTTGCGCCTGGTCGTTCTGTTTTTCCATGACGAAAAGAACAAGACAAAAAAACCACAGATACTGAGCCGCGAACAGCAGAATCTACAATCGATTAATTCATGGAGGAAAGAGGAAAAGGAAAAGTATCGGCTATGTCTGCTTTGGAAAGAAAAGACGGTGTCTCCAAAGGGGTGCGTTTTACTCTCGGCGGTTTTGGGCCGGAGCCGAAGCTGTACGAGGACGTCACTCCAAGTTCCTATCGATTGCGGCGAAAGTTGACCAAGGGACAGGGGCGGGAAAAAAAAATTATAGGGTTTCGAGAAAAAAGAAACATGCACCCGTATGTCCAGTAATCTAAAAAAAAAAGCAGGGGACTTTGTCTTTGTCCTTGCTGGGGTCTCGATGCCTTACTTGGTGAACACCCCTCCCTTGTCCAACTTGGACTTCAGAACGGGCCAAGCGTCGAACATCGTGTCAATTTATTCGCCGGCAAGAAAAGCCAATAGGGCGAATTCTATGCAAAGTATGCCACCGCGCCCTCGGTAATATGCACACAGGCTCCCAATCTTCTCCGATTGCTCTGTTTGGGGACATGTGTAAGTGATCGAATGGCGGTGCGCCATTACGAAATTTCGACGATCATCTGCTCATCGCCTGACTTGGCCAAGTCCCGACGAATTGTCAATCGGGTTTGCGGAACTGGGTATCCAGGTACCCAAGCTAAGCGAGGGTCTTCAGATGGGTGATCGGAAATCAAGCTTAACGAGATGTGCATGTGTAAGCTGGAGCCATCGACGAATGCCCCCGGCATATGCACCATGTGCCGAGACAGACACCTGTACGAGGCATTGCCATGCTGCAACGTTCTCTTTGGCTAATCGGCGAAGTGCAGCACATTCGAACAAGGTTTTCCTCATCGAACCCATGGAATCCCGCCAAGGCGCCTGGTTACCCCTTATTCCTCCGCAGGCGCACGACATTTCAACGAACAGAAGAGACTGAGGCGGCCAACCATGAGAGACTTTGAGCGCGTTTGAGAAGACACAATTTCCTAAAAGGGATAAAGCAGCTGATTTTTCCGAAGCCCGAGAACCGGCAAAAAAATGTGGCACTCAGGTTTGGCAAAGATCGCCCCGTCCCCCCATGCTCCAACTACGTCGGTGGAGGTTCATACGGCCAAAGTCTATCAAGGTGTCATTTTGCCCTGTGCAAGCGCGATTGATAAAGAGCGGCTGGTGGAATGGCTAAGGAAACCGAAAAGTCGAAACAGAGTTGTGGACACGAAGAAGAAGAAAATATGACAGATGCAACCGTGTCTTGGATAACGACCAGGACCATCGGCCTTTCGCCAGCAAGCCTTTGGCGTAAGCACTGCGTCCGTTTGTGACTCTGACGACGTCGATGATACCTTGATGGATCGACCGGGGTACAGTCAGTGGTATGAACAAGTGCTAGAATGAGACCATATCCCTCGAGGACAACAAGGTACTTGGGACATATATCGGGCACCCGGTTACGCCATTGGTGATCTGATGAAAAAGAACAAGAGCCAAAGCGCAAGATGCGTTCTGGTGGATGAGATCCATTTTCATTACAAACGGAACCATGTCACTCGTTAACACGAACAGAGGCCATACTTCGTACATATCCCTCATGCGCATCCACCTTCCCTACGGGTTGCATTTTCCCGTGGCCCGTTTGAAGCTTTCCATCGAGCATAGTCAGGACCTTCTCTTCCAGACGTGGCCCGATGATCTTTGCCCGGCACAAAAAGTGTCTATTGTGGGTTGTGGGCTGGCTTACTAGCATCGTAATGTTTTACTTGGCCGTTTCTTGGTTCGGCAAGCTGAACACGCCCCCAATTTATTGGGCGGATTGCTGATCACCACGTTGTCGCTGCTGAAGAAGACCCCTTCTGACGGGATCTCGTCATGTGGATTGTGCAATGGCTACGGGCTCGTGTGTCTCATGCAGGTTTTTTTGCGGGCTTTTCGCTGTTCGTTCCGTTGTTCATTATGCGTAGCTCCTCGAACAGTAAACCGCTCCGAGGCTGTTCACTTTTGGGCTTCCGACATAAATTCCCGTAAGATAAGTACCTGGGCCTGCTCTTCCTTGGTCTCACCACTTCCCTTTTTGTTGTCTCGAATTCCATAAGTTACCGCAAGCGCAAGTCTAAATTGGTTTTCGTCCGACCTTATATACTTGGTACTTGAATCCCGACGGACCGATCCTCGACTACTGTTACATTCAACGTCTTAAGATTTACAAGTATAGTTCCCTTTCGAAGGCACTTTCAGGCGTTCGCAGGCGTTCGCAGAGGAAATATTGGAGAATAAGACACAAACCAAGCCTTTAGCACATCATGGCCAAAGAGAACTTCTTGAATGTGTACAAGGGCCCTGATTCGGTTCGACAATATTTCGATCCCGAGTCTTCGCCGCCCATGCCATTGGTTGAGATTCCGGATTGTCTCAACCCTTACAGAAACGAGGGTATTCGCATCTACGCGAAGATGATGTCTATGCATCCGGCCAACAACGTCAAATCCATGCCAGGTAAGTTTATTTGCTAACACCTTTGTCATATCCATGTTGTTAGATCGAGGACTGACAGAGTTCCTCGATAGCGTTGAATCTTTTACAAAATAGCGTCGTTCCAGACAAGACCAAGACGGTTGTGGAGTACAGCTCCGGTTCCACGGTCCTCTCCATGTCATTGATTGCTCGCGCCTTCTACGGACTTCCATATGTCCGCGCCTTCCTAAGCAATAAGACCAGTCTTGCCAAGATTCGCCTCATGCAACTATTTGGCATCAACATGTGAGTCGCTATATCAACAGCCCGCAGCAGAAAAACAAAGCTGATGACCACAGTACATTGTTCGGTGGCCCGTCGCAACCCGAGCCTCTGGACGAGCGTGGCGGCATTCGAGCCGCTCAGAGACTTGCGCAGGAGCCAGATTCTGCCACAATCAATCCGAATCAATATGAGAATGATAATGTAAGCACAACGTTCTTCCAGGACCAAATGGCAAGTACTGACTTTACATGGGTCTAGAATTGGAAATCCCACGTCAAGTGGACTGGTCCTCAGATTCTGCGTCAATTGCCGGAAATAAATGTCATATGCGCTGGCATGGGCACGTCAGGTATGTTTGACAGGTGCATGGTTTATCAATATAGCGGGATGCTAATACTTATCTGCAGGAACCATGACCGGGCTCGGCACATATTTCAAGGATGCCAAACCGAGCGTTTTCAGACTGGGGTAAGACCGCCCACCGAAACATCGATACCCAATGACGGGAAACTAATTGATCACAGTGTTTGCACGGCAGCAGGCGACCGAGTTCCCGGCCCTCGATCATACGCGCTTCTTGCTCCAGTGGAGTTTCCCTGGAAGGCAGCTGTTGACCACATCGAAGAAGTTGGATCGCACGACTCCTACTCTCCTTCTCTCGACCTTATCCGGGAGGGATTGGTGTGCGGGCCATCGTCGGGTTTCAACCTGAAAGGTCTCTTCCAGTTCATCGAGAAACGCAAGGCCGAGGGCAACCTCTCACAACTTGCTGGGCCCGATGGCGAGATCCACTGCGCCTTCTTGTGCTGCGACTTGCCGTACCAGTATGTGAACGAATACTTTGACAAACTGGGGGAGACATTTTTCCCATCTATCAAGAACGAGGTAGGTGATGTCGTCGGCCAGGCGAACACATTGCTCTTTACTATGCCATGCTCTGTAACTAACAATCGACAGGAACTCCTCGGTGTTGATGTGTACCGCTACGACGAAGCTTGGGAGAAAGACGCTGCCAAAGCTCTAAGCGCTTTCTTCGGTGGTAGTAAAGCCGTAAGCAGCGATGTCCTCGCGAACAGTACGGCTCGTCCCAAGTCGGAGACCACCATCATTGATCTTCGTCAGGCCGACGATTTCAAGGCCTTCCATGTTCCTGGCGCCACCAACATTCCTTTCGTTCAGCCCGACCAGCCCAGCCCGTTCTCTGACCCCAAAGTCCTAAAAACTCTGTGGACAATATTAGAGGAGACGTTCAAGGTTCCCAATCAGGAATTGCAGCAACTCATCTCTGGAAAGCGTGTCTTGCTGCTCTGCTACGACGGCGACAGCTCCCGCGTGGCCAACAGTGTGCTCCGAGCAAAGGGTTACGAGACGGAGAGTATCAGGGGAGGATATGGAGTTCTTCGCAAGCTGCGTGACGAAGCTACCCGCTCTCTGGCGGATTCGGCCCAGCAGCAAGATCAGTTATGGCTCAGGTTGAGCAGCGAGAATGACGTGATTGCACCTTCCAAGTCGAGCCAGATTGCGGTACCTCTGGGGTCTGCATCTGGATAAAGGTTGCGACAATGATCTTCTTTTTTATTCAAAAAGTGTTTTGAGACAATGGATCATAGTAGAGATGTATTATGGTCAAGGCTTTATGATGAATTTGAAGGAATAGCACAACTTGAGCAAAGTTTCATAGACAGCAGTTTGCGATTGAATTGAGAGAATTGTACAGAGTTCGGCCAATTGAAGAACATAGAAGTCTCCAGCTAGTAGCCAAAAGTATTTGGCTAGACCAGTTTAGTAGACATAAATATATACAATTATACAATTATACAATTATGTATAAATATACATGATGTATTCAAGTATTTATAGTATACGCGGAGGTCTGGTCTGGTCTGGTCGCTCATTCAGAGGCACTGGGAACATGCATGCATGCACTTGCCCCGCTGGTTGTGCTTCCTTCTTCATGCAAGAAACGCGCCGTAAAAAACAGATACCTAAGCAATGGCAACTTGTCCAATATCACCAGTCCTACACTGTTCTACATCAACACATCAGCAACTAGTGCCGGTCCGTCCCCTTACGCAAAATTCAGCATTCAGCATTCAGCATTCACAATGAACTCGAACGACCCAGGCCAACGCTTATTCGCGGACCTGATTGACGGGAGCAAGACTTCTGTCGGAATGAGCCTGTCGGGTCCTCATCTTTTCATGCTAGAGCGAGCTGTCTCTAACATACTGTCAACCAAGATTGCTGAGGAGACATACGCTCAAATCATCGATGGTCTACCGCTGGCTTGTGTAGCCCAGGACACCAGCAGCGGCAACATTCATATAGATCACCCTATCAACACAAAACATGCTGTATTATGTCCTGGTGTCATGGAAAAGGCAAAAGCTTTCAGAACGGACTTCGAACTCAATAACTTGAAGTTCAATGCAATGGTAAGTTCATACATTCATCGCTCCTCTGACCTTGTACTTGGACTCACATTCGATCGCCAGTTAATTAGCGAATACCGCGAATCTTCACCAGGCTCAAGATCATTCAATATCAAAATCATCGAACTTGCAGCCGAAGCTGTGCATGAAATTGCGGTCTTGCTATTTTATGCTGGCACCAATCTTCACACCGGTGATGGAATCGGCACATGGGCACCGCCAGAGGACGATCTGCTCTGGGACCCCGAAGGTCCCCCACCTATCTTATTCTCCCACATGTGGTATTCTGACTATCATCAGTATCCCAACGGTATAGCAGACATGGTTGGTTTCTGGGCCGAAGCCCGCATCTTCGGTGGTGTAGTCCTGTTCGACCGAAGAGATCCTTCAAACTCCCCAGAAGTGGAAGCTGATTCTGTATGGTTCCACTCCGACAGATGGCGTGTGACGTATAGGATTTACAAGCTATTGGATGAACAAAAGAGGAAATTGCTCGATTTTCTGACGTCCGAGAGCCCTAATCTTGATGTCTTGCCCATTTTGGGTGACGAGGAGAATACTTGTCGAGAGGACCCTGAGCACCCAATTACCGAAACAGGTATTTATCGCCACCTGTGGGATCGGAAACCCCGGGATCCAGATCTAGGGGATGATAGGCTGCGAGATATCTGGAGTCAATTTGAGTATCCTCTTCGAAGTGACTATGATCGTGCAAGGCGCAGAGCGAGGGAAGCAAAGTATGGGCCTGAGTCGCCCGAGTCGTCTTGATCTGGACCGGAGTCGGAGAGCTTGTTCGTAAGAATTGTTGTTCATCAAAGACATAAGATTGAACAGACAAACCAGCGGGATTAGATTTTTCCCCTCTACGATTTTGGTCATATAGGCTTTCGATTTCTTTGTTTGTGCTAATTTTATCGAGACATGGAGACCAATCGGGGCTGGCACGGTCATGACACTTATTGGCTTTGCGTCGGAGCGTTGTTTCTGTATGATATCTCAGAACAGAGTCTCTGTAGATTATTCAAATGTCATGGAATATTCGATTGATCAGTGTAAAGCCCTGCTCTCTCTGAGCTGATAAGCAAGACTAAATAACAGGCGTAGGCTTCCACTTACACGGAATTGAGGTAAAAAAGCGCAACCTCTCACCGGGCTCCGTACTCAAGACCTGCACATATCATCCAGGCCAGACATTGTCTGATTGATCTAACCACAGTGAATTGCTGAAAAAGAAATTTGCTCGTTACGAGCCACTCAAAGCACAAACAAGATGAGACGAGAGTCGAGATGGTGCCAGATTCTCCTCTCAGCCACTATGATGTACAACCACGGCTCCACAACACGAATTAATGACCTCCCTCACTTACTCACTCCCCCATCTACAACCATCTTACAAAAGCAACAATGGCCCCAAAGGTAGACTACTCCGTCTACCTCGTCACAGACTCGACGCCTGCTATCCTCGGCGACAAGGACTTGCCATCCGTCGTAGAAGCCTCCCTCCGTGGCGGAGTTACCATCGTCCAATACCGCGACAAAAATGGATCTCAAGAGGATGTAGTCGCGATGGCGAGGGAGCTGCACGGCATTACGCAGAAATTCGGCGTACCGCTCCTAATCAATGACAGAGTCGATGTCGCTGTTGAGATTGGCTGTGAGGGTGTCCATATTGGGCAGGACGATATGGGTACGTTTGCATTTATTCTCCGTGTACTTTACTTTCGCAATGAAGCCAACAACTTATATTCACGAATACAGAGTACGAACAGGCAAGACAACTTCTGGGTCCAGACAAGATTATCGGCGTGACGGCAAACTCCAAGGATGAAGCGCTCAAGGCATGTGCTGCTGGAGCGGATTATCTTGGTATCGGAACGGTCTATGCTACTACGACGTATGTATCCTCTCATAACCAGTATGAGTAAATCATCACTACTGTTTCTAACATGTGACAAATTCAGTAAAAAGGACACCAAATCCATCATTGGCCCCTCTGGTGTCAGCGAAATCCTCAACGCCCTCCACGAAGCAGGCTACTTCTCCACGCCAACAGTCTGCATCGGCGGGGTCAACGCATCGAACACCCCCGAGGTTCTCGCCAAAAGCGCATCCCCTCACAAATCTCTCGATGGAGTGGCAGTCGTGAGCGCCATCATTGCAGCGGACGACCCAGTCGCGGTGTCAAGAGACCTGTTGGGTAAAGTAATTTGCGCAAAGATCCCCCATGCCGTTGCGGCTGTCGGCAGGAAGACGCCTTTGTCGCATAACATGACCAATTTGGTAAGTGAACTGTGAAGCACAGCCTCTCACCATGATCTGTCACGCTGGGAACACCCTGTGTGTTACGTTCGTGAGTTGTTAATGACTGACTCTTGTAGGTCGTCCAAAACTTCGCCGCCAACGTCGCCCTCTCGATAGGCGCCAGCCCCATCATGTCCAACTACGCCGAAGAAGCAGCCGATCTGGCCAAGCTAGGAGGTGCGCTCGTCCTCAATATGGGAACCGTCACGCCAGAAGGCATAAAGAACTACGTTCAGGCTCTAAAGGCGTATAACGCTGCCAAACGACCCGTCGTTCTCGACCCAGTAGGGTAAGCGTCCATTTCTCCAGCTCTTATAGACAAACCACAGAACTCTATCTTGTTTTGGTATGAAGCAGCTGACATTCTCTCAGAGCCGGCGCAACATCCGTCCGCCGGGAAGCCGTCAAAACCCTCCTCTCATCCGGCTCATTCGCCATCATCAAGGGCAACCAGCCCGAGATCCAGACTGTATACGGCTCAACCGTCACCCAGCGGGGCGTCGATGCCTCCTCATCCACGTTATCTCTGGTCAAACGCGCGACACTCGTCAAGTCCCTCGCCCGCAAGCGAAACTGCGTCGTGCTCCTAACGGGCAAGACAGATCTCGTCAGCGACGGCAGACGTGCCCTCCGCGTCGACAACGGCCACGAGCTCCTCGGCATGATTACGGGAACAGGGTGTACGCTTGGCACTACGGTCAGTGCCATGGCAGCAGCTTATGAAACGGACCCGCTTGTTGCCGCGGTGGCAGGCACGGCGATGTTTGGCATTGCTGCGGAGAAGGCGGCCGCGAGGGAGGATGTAAGCGGACCAGGGTCTTTTGTTCCTGCGTTTCTGGACGAGTTGTACGGGATTCGGAGGGCTACTGCTGAGGGGGACTTGAGTTGGTTGGCTTTGGTCAAAGTTGCGGCTGTGGATGCGGAGGAGTAGACGTGGAGGGTCAGTATCACATGCTAAAGGAAGACACTTTCAAAAAAATAGAGTTGGTAGATAATATGTGCTTGTTTATATGCGACCATAGTACCTGTTGTATGCATTATTGTTGGGAAGGTTCGCGTTCACATGATAGAGCTCAGCATTTTGATCGATATTAGAGTACATTAGATTAACTACATGACATTTTCATAAGCCGCACATGGTTCGTACAGGATAGGTGTTCAATAAAGAGCGCCGAATTCTCCAACCAGGTTCCAAAATCAGGGGATATCAATGTTCGCTATGCTTAGACAGTCCATATTGCCTTCAAATTCCTTTTTGACTCCTCGCCACTGTTTGATGTCCAGTGCCAACTCGGCTACTTTCCATGATGTGACAATGGCATGTAAAACCGCGTGTACTATAAGCACACATCAGCAGAGCATGCCTACTCTACCGGACGTTGTATTACCGCATCATATCTCATGATGCCAGGTCAATGAGTCCCTGGTTATCGTCGACAACCCATGGTGCTTCGCCCATCATCTCTCGCCAAGCGACATTGCCCATGTCATCCACCATAGTCAGAGGCGAGCCACCGCTGACATGCATACTCACAAGCTCCTGTGCTGTCCTCATCAGCCGCACCAGGCGCTCGAGCGGGTCCTCGGTTGCGATTCGGTCGGGAGAGAGAAGACCGCTTCTGCGCTTCATAATGACATCGTTGATGTGGTTGATTTGCTTGGGGAAGATCGTGACCATGTCGAGCTTCTGCGTGATGCTGTGCAAGTCCCACCCTGGCAACTGGAGCGTCAAGAGCTTGATGCCGGTGATCAGCGTGTATGTCATGTCAGAAGCAATGATCACCAAGAAGCGAGGTCCCTCGGTTTCTGGCTCCGCAAAACGAATCTCGAAAAAATCCTTCAAAGATTTGATGCACGACCACAGAAGCTGCAGACGGTCTGACACCGGCATGTTTTCGGGGCTGCATCGTTGATCGGAGATGGCAACGTCTTTGAGAAGCGTCTCGGCGACCGCGATGTGGCAGAAGAGGGTGGCTGAGCGTTAAACATTAGCACGAATGCCTTCTATCGGCTGTAACCTAACGGAAATGGCAATCAACTTACAGTTATGGGCCAGATGAGGTGGTAGTGAGGCTCGGAAGGTATCAAGCTGATCCTGGAACGACTGCACTACCATAATCAGAGGCAGGGACATAGGCGGGGCCATACCATCGCCTGCCATGGTCATGGAGATGGTTTGTGAGAGTTGCTGAATTTTGACAAGCTTGATAAGGTATTCGTCGGACGGAAACTCCATGGTCGCCTCGATGACCTTGGAGCAGTAGTCAAGCTGGGCCGTGTTCATAAATACATCTGGCTTCTTATTGGTCGTGAAGACGCTGAAGTCATGCCGCGTTAGATTGTGTATTAACATGATATGAAAAGGGCAGCCTGCTGAAACTTACATTGTGTTGAGATAATACGTTCCAGCGTAGGCCCGGAGGTGATCCAACGGGCTGTACTTGGTATCCTCACCCTGCGAACCATATGACATGGCACTCAGGTTAACACACATGGATCGAGCCAAGAACAACAGGTTGGTAACCTGAGAGCTCTTCAGTGCAAAGTACCACCTGTTCAGATTTGTTAGCCCAAGTCCCAGTATACTTCGCTATCTGAACACAATGACACATACCATCCAATCAAGAGCTCCACGGCCTGGAGCATATCGAGGCTGCGCGATCCATCAACGATAGATGCCTTGCCGATATCCGCCAGGAGCTCCTCGCCGAGCTTGCCCTGTCTAGTCGAGTCAAAGACGGAAGCACTCAGCATAACAGCCTTCCACACGAACGGGCGCTGCTGGCGAAGATCGGCAGACGACATGTCCCGCGGGATGATGACGAAGGGGAAGTAGTCGGCGAACATCTCGCGGTACACCATGAGGAGCATCTCGCCCTCCGAGGGCAGCGGCCAAGGCGAGTCGAGCTCTCTCATGACCTCGGGGCTCCAAGCCGAAGCCTCGTGTCCGTCATCTCCGGTAGGGCTGGGCGATGGGAACAAGTGCTCAAAAGAGTACATATCGGACCTCTCAGAGGGTTTGGACATCCTCGGAGGCGGAGAGAAGGCAGCATTGCTAATGACAGAGGCATTGCTGGGCTGAGCGCCTTCGAACTGAGACGACGGCTCGTTGAGGCGCTTCTCGAGCTCAGCGACACGAGACCTCTTGGGTCTCTTCTTCACACGTGGAGGGGCAGGTGGGCGGGAAAAGCAATCCTTCTTGAGTCTGTGACATCTGTTTACGGCAACGAAGTTAGAAGCTGTCTTATCGGATGTGCAGTGGTAAGGTATTGGTCGAAGGATGTGTGCATGTTGTATGTTCACGAAGCCATGTCACACCAAGAGAAAGTCACATTTTCACATGCTTCTGCTGTGTCACGAGCAGAACGAACACAACCAAAAAAAAAAAAAAAAAAAAAAAAAAAAAAAAAAAAAAAAAAAATAAGAAACAACAAGTTGAAAAAAAGGCTTACCGTTCACACTTCTCTCCACCGTCGGCTCGTGGAATGCATCGAGCCTTAGCTTTAGCACACGTAGTGCAGGCCTTGGGGCCCTTTTGCGTAGCCTGCATGCTGATGTATTTCGTTCTTTGTAGTTGATACAATGGGTGTCAAGATTCGCTTGGATTGTGATACGACAGATGTGTTCGTTGGTAGTTCTGTAAGTCGCGGAAGCCAGTGATTGGACCTGACGGCATATAGTTCGCTATGTCATCGGCGCATGATGCTGCTCGACGATGGGTAAGAGGAAAAGATGACTTCGGGGTGGAGTCAAAACAAAAGCTTGGATTGATGGCAAAGAATCTGGAGAAACGGACACAAGGCGGAGAAGACGGGAAGCTCAAGAGGTAATGTAATAAGAATCACTCCAGTCGTTGGCTGCCCACTGGCCCCCCGCAATCGTCAACAAGTCCATGCGTTCTTCTCCAATATTAAACTTCCCCGTTGACGTCGCGGACCCAAGACAACCTTTTTCTTGGTCTGCCGCTACCCACGGCCCACGGCCCACGTCTGCGCAGTCGATGGTCTCATGGGGTCACCGCACGATCCATCAGCGGCAGTCAATGCCACTGGCCCAGAATTGGACAGGAGCGGAGGCGGAGGCACAAAATTGCACCGTGTCTCCGTCCCGCGGGCTGCGGCGAGGGCCAGACAGCGCAGACGCTCGCAGCTGTTTCGTGGCTGCCGGCCAATCAGCGCGCGGCGAACTGCCCGACGATTCGAGGTCCACGACGCCAGCGACGCAAGACAAGACAGGATGAGGCAGAAACCAGGCCAGGGCCCAGCAAAGCCAGCAAAGCCAGCAAAGCCACCAAGAGCCATCAAGCCGCAACCCACGCTGAGGCGTGCAGGTCACAAGTGCCACTCAAAGTGCCACTCCAATGGTCTCAGATCCGTTACCAATGACAGCCCGCCTTTCCCGCGATCAGGCTTCCGCCTCGTTTATCCGCCCCGAGGGAGTCCCAAAACGGACACGCCTTCATCCCAGTTTCGCAGCCATTGCCCTTCTGTGATAGTTCCATGGCTTGACGCTGACTCTTGACTCTCGCCCTAGCCGTCTGCTGTCTCATGTTCCCCTTTTTTGGTACACATGTGAGTGGTGATTTCATTACTTGCGACATGAGAAAAACAAGCATCTGCCTAATAATCCTCCTCATTTTCAACATGCTTCGCGTGCGAGTGTGCCACGCCGTCACTCCCCCTCCATTGCGACTCCGTAATTTCTATCAATAATGCGTTCCACTCTAGCCCTCACGTTTACAGTCTGGAACGTCCTCTTCACATGCCAAAAAAGCTGGGCAATGAGTCTAACTACGCGTGTGTTTTGCAAATCAGGCCACGCATCTGGCTTAGCCCTTCCCCGTCTTCCCCATATTACGCTTCCCCAGCTTACTGGGTAGATTGGGAAAGGGTTTCGGGCTTTATTAGTTGATGTGTTGTTTTTGGTCATGCGGTTCAAAACAGGGCCCACATTTGCAGAAAGTCAAAGTCACGGAATATTGGATCGGTAAGTAGTCTTGTCAAAAAGGTGAGCCGCATAACGGCTTCATTTCAATTGGTTTGCCTAGCCTGTCATGATCCATTCTCATGTCTCCAAGGAGGGGTGCATGGTATTGTGGTCCAGAATTAAAAGCAAAGGCAATCCTTCTTTGGAACAAAAATTGTTGGGACAGAAAGAGAAAGTTGCATGTGAAAGTGGGCAGCAAGGTGCGGTATTCAGTGCGTGGCGAATCCCGATGCCAGACACCATACCGTTTTTTGACAACGATTTGAGGACCAAAACGTCGAATGTCAAACGACGACGATGATGGTGACAACTCGAGATCATCTAATGTGCTGCCACGCGATCAGCAAAGCGTGTGCTGTTGCTGACCTCGCGCTCGAGCAGAGCTTCGGTGAAGTTGCCCTTCGCACGTCCATCTGCCATCATTTCTTTGGCTGCCTGCTCAATGCCAAGCTGTCCATTTGTCCACAGAGGCTCCTCTGTCTTGCCCTGCTCACCGACCCCAATGAAACCTCCCTCAGCAGCCCATTGCGACGTGCGCTTAATTCCTAGGCGAGTCCAGATCTCGTCGACAGCTTCCACAAGCTCATCACGATATTCCTTAGTATGGCCCGGAGTTGGAGTAATGCGGAGCCGTTCCTGGCCCACGGGGACGGTGGGGTAGTTGATCGACTGCACGTAGATTTGATAATCCTGAAGAAGCATGTCCGATGCGGCCTTGGCCAGCTCAGCATTTCCAACCAAGATGGGAATGATGTGTGAAGGGTTCGGAATAACAGGGATGTCTCGGTTGTTGAGTTCTTCCTTGACAGCACGCGTGTGCAACTGCTGCAACTTACGATCGCCGTCGTACTCCATCTGATACTCAATGGATGCCTTCGCGCCGGCCATTGTGGCCGGTGGCAGCGACGTGGTAAAGATGAAACCCGGTGCGAGGGAACGGATCATGTCAACCAATTTAGCACTGCCGGCGATATATCCTCCCACACACCCATAAGCTTTTCCAAGTGTACCAGTGGTGATATCAATGCGGTCCATGATAGTGCCTCGAGCCGATCCCTTTTGGTGAGCTTCCCAATCAAGATGCTCAGCCACGCCAGCGCCGTGTGGCCCGTACATGCCGACGGCATGAACTTCGTCCAGGAAGGTAATGGCGCCATACTTGTCAGCTAGGTCGCAGATTTCCTCAATGGGGCCAATGGAGCCACACATGCTGTATACAGATTCGAAGGCAATGATTTTTGGCACGTGAAGAGGCAGGGATGCCAGCTTAGCCTCCAAGTCCGCAACGTCGTTATGCTTGAACACAATCTTTTTGGTGCCTGAATGACGAATACCTTGAATCATGGAGGCATGGTTCAGGCTGTCGGACAAGATTACGCAGTCTGGCATCTTGCTCCCAAGCGTCGCAAGCGTTGCGTCGTTGGCCACGTAGCATGAGCTGAAGACCAGTGCAGATTCTTTGGCATGCAGCTTCGCCAAGGTACCTTCGAGTTCAACAGCGTGCCTATTGTGCCCAGAAATGTTTCTAGTTCCACCGGCTCCGGCACCATATTCGTCCAGCGTCTCCTTCATCTTGTTGAGAACTCGCTTGTTCCGGCCCATGCCAAGGTAGTCATTGGCACACCAGACCGTGACACGTTCATCCTTGTTTGCCATGTGGGCACGGGGAAATTCCTTAGCAAGACGGTTGATGTTGTTGAAGTATCTATAAGACTTGTCCTTGTGCTTCTTGTCCAGCTCGGTAGTGTAGAAGCCCTCGTAGTTGAACTTGCCAACGGACCCGTTATGGCCTAGGGCGTGACGGACTATGAAACGTCGTTGATTAGTAAAACCTTCTACAACAGCCAAAACAGACCAGTCTCGCATCTGCCACATACCATTTTCGCGGCCCTCGATGATAGGTGCGTCAACAGCCCTAGCCTCCTGAAGCCGGCTAGTATGGATGCGGGCCTTCGTGCTGGCTTTGGGCTGACCGGAGAAGGCACGCAGCCCAGTGGCAGCAACACCGGCCCTGGCGGACTGAAAAGCCATGGCCTTGCCCATGACGGGACAGCGGTGAGCAAAGACCTGAAGTTTGGACATGGTGCCTCCGCAAGGCGATGGCTTCGCACGAGCCGTAGTAGACAAGGCACGGAGGGTGGCGGGCGAGGCCGACTTCAAGAACGGGCACATCGCCTTGGACTGGCGGAGAATGGAATCCATCATCATTGAGTGTCAATTGCCGAGTTATCAAGAGATTGATTCGGATCGAAGAGTTGAGGAAGCGCTATTTGATGACAGTTCTCCTGAACCGTTCGCGGATGAGTTACACAGACGAGTGGCGGGGTGTTTTCTCAGCGACTGCGGGACGCTCCAGCGACTGGCAAGCGTTGGGATGACAGAGTCGAGAGTCTCTAGACTGAATCGCAGGACTCTGCAAGCCAGCTAGATTTTGCACGGCGAACAATCAGGATCGTGAGGGTTTTGTGGAAGAAGAAACTCGGGGGTTTGTCGGCAAGTGAGAGAGGGTTTGGTCTGGGTTTTGGTAGCAGAAGCCCAGTTTCGGCAGCGTCGCCGTCTGTCGGGGGCTTCACTCTACGTATTTGGCCGCGCCGACTCGTTCGACTGGGCGCATCATTCGCTCGCTCAGCACCCTGCAGTGCCTCGCCTTGCCTCGCCCTGCAGCGCCGAGACGCTCAGAGCTGTGTCGTAGAGTCATGAGTGCGTCGATGGGCCCCGAAAAACCCGCCAGTCTCTCTAATACCGCGGCTCCCATTGGCCACGCTTCCCTCGGGCTGAGCAACATGCCGTTGTCATTTCCCCGCGTCCGCGACGCTGGTGCACTAAGCAGCGCTGCTAATGCTGCACTGAACACACAATAATGATCCTCGTCCGGCTCCATCAGCTTCCGAGCACATTAACCACCTTACGGCAAACCAGTCTCATGCTTAGCCTCAAGCTAGTTGCTCGTAGCAGGATGTCTAGACCTCAATGAACCCATATAGGCTATGCGCGCAGATTGGACGTGGATTTACTATGGATTGATTTATTCTTTCTTTCATTTCAGCCACTATGTGCAGCCAAGCTATTGCTCATTGCTATATCTCGTCTGTCGCTCAGGTACTTGATGCTAACTAAGGGTCTCAGCAACCGGAACCGTAAGCCTCACCGCATGCCTTTGGACATAACTCTCCATTCTCTCGTACAGGGGTATCACAATGCAAAATGCAGGCCGCCAAAACAGAAGCAGAAGACGATAAACCCACCAACCCAAGAATATGCCACCTCCACGAAAGCCTCAATTGCTCCTCCTCCAAAGACAACGCAACAGCCACCATCTGCTCACTGGTTTGGTGCGTTTCCAGCCGCCGCAGGAAATGGGGTTGCAACGTTATTCCTCATCCTCGCTTCGTTTATTTTCGCTTCAAACTCTTTCTGATGCAGCTCATTCAACGCTGCAGTGCTCTTTTGCAGTTCGTCAATGTCCGTAGTAGCCAGATACTCAGGGGTGAAGAACCCCGATACCAAAGCCATGACGAATCTGTCATTTTCAACTAACTCAGAGATGGTAGTCCATCGTCGTTGATCTGGTAGGAATCCACGTCCGAGGTCGTCATTAACTGTCTCAATCGAGTTGATAACCTTGTCCAGAATTGCACCAAGTGCTTCCTGAGGATATGCAGGATATCCTTGAAACACCTTATGAAACTTTTCGAACATCCTTCCCCGAAACTTTTCTTTCTGATAATTCTTAATCGCAGAGCTGAACGGATTATCGCCCCCTCGGGTTGCGGCCGTAGGTTGTGCAGGCGATGCTTTGTTCATTTCACTGGCTTCCTGGCCCACTGGAGTATTTTGTGCACTACTGCTGAAGAATGTTTGTGCTCCCGGTATGGGCATGAGTCGAGCAGGATGCGATATGCCTTCCTATGAAAACAGGTTAGGTGCACTGCAGGATTCATAATGTCATAGAAGAGAAACGTACTTCAGGGATGGCTGCAGCCAGCGATACAGCTGAAGTCGTGCCATTGCTATTCGCCGCTACTACTGGGGATGGGACTTGTTGGGATGCCGGTGCCGATGGTCGAGGTGAAATATTGCTGCTAGATGGAGGGTGTGGTGGTGCATTGCTGACATCGACACCGCTTTGGTGAACAAAAGGTGCTGCTCCTGTTCCGGATGGTGAGGAGGCAGCTACATGGTTTGGAAGAGAGGTGTGTTTAGCTAGTTGGTTCCCTTTCACCTCTTTGGGTCTCCGGAAGTCTTCTTGATTGCTATGTCGAAGTTGATGCATCCGAACCATGTCATCTGCCTCTTTCTGCTCCTCCAGGGACAAGGGTGCCTTTTCATCTTCCTCCTCAAAGGTATCTGTTGGTATTATTTCCCGAATGGCACCATTTTGGGTGCTACTGTTGATGAGTAGATCAAGGATGTTGTCTTGTCCAAGATGGCACGTCAGGTCCTTTTGCTTTGTCTCGACAACGTTGTGCGTCAGATTCGTCCGTCTGTTGCCCCAGCTGATTGGGTTTTTCTTGTCCACGACTCGACTAGCAAGCTGCGACTTGAACACAGCCCGGCCGTGTAGATCCTGTTCGAAGGTGCCAGCAGTTACGAAGTAGTAGACAGTGACAGGCTTGGTCTGGCCAATCCGGTACGCTCGCCCAACAGCTTGTTGTTCATGTACGGGATTCCATTGAATGTCGAAGATGACGACGCGATTGGCGCCTTGAATATTGAGACCAATACCGCCAGCCTTGGTAGAAATCAAATAAAACTCGGCTTGATTGGTATTGAAGCTTTTGATCTGTTCCTGTCTTTTTGAAATCGGGGTGTGCCCGTCAAGCCGACTGAAACGTCTGTTCTGCTTTTTGAAAAGCGTCTCCAAATAATTCAGGGTCGGAATTGATTGGCTGAAAACGAGTACCTTGTTTCCCTGTCCTCGCGCATGATCTAGTATCTGGATGAGAATTTCCACCTTGGTGGAGGCGGACGGCTCGCTTGATTCTGCGTCAAATGACCTGAGGACTTCGGCTGCGATGCTTCTTGGGAGCAATGTCTGTTTGCCATTGTCCATGGATGTATCTCTTGTCTCGTTTGCCTTTTTGAAAAGCTCAAAGGGATGATTGCATAGCAAACCGAGAAGAGACAAGATGCCGAACATGGCGCCTTGCCCGACCATTTCATCTTGCGAGTACTCTCCACGAATAGCTGCCAAGTAGAGGTTGTAAATTTTGACTTGTAGAGGCTTTGGCTTGACACACAGCACAAACTCTCGTTTCGGCGGTAAGTCCTTTGCCAGGCAAGTTTTGGCGGTGGCTCGATGTACCTTTGGCGCGACCGTCTGTTTGAGAGCCTGGAGCATCTTGAGAGCCTCGCGCTTCTGGACGGCAACGCTATCGATACTGACACCTTGTTGAATAGGATTTGCATAAATCTGGCGGAATTCGGGTAACGGACCCAAAAAGTTGGGGGCAACCCAGTTGATCATTGAGTAGTATTCTTCAATGTTGTTCGCTAGAGGAGATCCTGTCATGGCAATCCGACTTTTAGTTCGAAACTGCGTGCAAACAATGTGGGTTTTTGACTCCGGGTTTTTGAAACTGTGAGCTTCGTCGGCGACGACCAGGTTTGGTTCATCGAAAAAAGACCTCCCGCCCGGCTCATCGTGGACTGCTTTCAACATATTGTAACCAATGACCAAAACACCGCCATTTTTCGACCATTTCTTCAACGTAGCAGGACGCTCCTCCTTTGGAATGTAGGCATCAATCGTATAAGGACCGCCCAAAACTTTGTTTTCGTCCCAAATGAGCAGTTCGTCGACCCAATTATTCACCAGTCCCGGAGGGCAAACAATCAGCGACTTGGACTCTCGAAGATCCTTTGGGATTTGAGACACGACGCTCGGATCCGACGATTTACTCGATTCTTGAATGGCCACAAGCAGCGTGATGACTTGCATTGTTTTGCCAAGGCCCATACTGTGCGACAAGAGACATCCTTGGCGAACAGCCGGGTCCTGAATAATCTGGTTCCACATGAACCGTACGCCTTGTATCTGATGGTCCTTGATCATCCTGCCAATCCCCTGGTTAATATAAATAAATGATTGGTCGTCCTGCTTAGACTCGTTGATGATCAGACGGGACTTGTCTCCAGGCATTGTAGCGACGCTGCCCAGGCTAGCGCGGAGGCGAAGAGCGCGAGCTTCTTGCTCTTTCGCGCGGCGAATTTCGCGTTCTCGAAGATCGACAGCGTCTTTGTTCTGTACGATTTCTTTCCGGGCAGGAGCTCTTCCAGTAGCCTTTCTGTTAGTCATGGTTTCTGCTTCGGCATCATCATCGTCAACCGGCTCGCCATCAGACATGTCGGGACCTCGCCAGATTTGGTTGTCCTGTGGGAAGAGGGGTGCCATCTGGACGAAGAAGTCATGCCAAACCGCCCAGCTATTTCCGCCTTGTTGATTCCTCAGCCTTTCGACCGAAGCTGGTTTCAGGTCGGCCAGTCGCGATTCCTTCAAGTTCTTGACCTTCAGGAAACATAGGAACAGCCTTGACACATCGAACGCAAGAGTATCCGTTCCTGGCTCAGCGAGATGTTTCACGTCTCGAATCGGATTCTCTATGTGTCTAGCGACAGTCAGGCCGAAAGACTCGTCAACAGGAGTCTGCTGCACATGCTTAAGGACAGCTGACCGTCTTGAGTGCCCCAATCTCCACAGAAGACTGAGCACAAGTGCATATCTGTCTTTCTGTTTGGACCAAAAAGCAGGCGGATGGCTGGCAATGCTCGCAACGTCGCGGTATTTAACCGACCATGACAAAGAGTGTATTTGTGAGTTCGACGGCGGCTCGGCTGACTGTGTCTTGGCGATATTTTCCGCATCGGGCTTTCCAGGATGGTTGGAAGAGGCGTCAACCGAAGTCTCAATGTTCTCATGATTAACTGTATATTTTTCCGTGGGAGTGCAAGTACCAATCGACCCGATTTGGGTCAAATCGATGTAGACTGGAGAGTCGCTGGTGGCCTGCTCCGGGCTTTGCGATCTTTTTATGTGAGTGCCAGAAGAGCTCTGCGCCATGACAATCAGAGGATCGGCCCCATCCGATAATTCATCATCGACGATGAAACTCTCTTCATCAGAACTTGTCAAGACTTCTTCGTCCGTTGAAATATATTTTGTCTTGGGTTTAAGTGGAGGTCTTTTCTTCGACTGAGGTAGTGGTTTCGGCGGTTCGAACCTCGAGCTCAGAGTCGAGGTCAGCCAAGAGTGATACAGCAGGTCCTCAACGCTCTGCTCCAAACATTGTGCTTGTAGATGAATATCACGCTCCTTTGTCCACTCTTGTTCCATGATTTTCGCCTCCAACTTCTTGATTCTCTCTTCCAGCCGTCTAACCTCTCGAGCCGCCTTTGCGAAGAGCTCGTTCTTTTCACCACGCCTCGAAGCCCCAGTCCATAAAGCATGAGCTTTTCTCTCATGTTTAGGGAGCTTTCTAGCGTTCCAAGAGTTTTTCATGCGCAAAAGTTCTTCATCCAAGATTTGTCGAACACGATCCTTGGCTATGCTCTTCGAGCTCGACGCGTTGAGCCTTCTGTTTTTTCGGCCCTCTCTCTTTCCATCTCTTCTCGCGTTTCCTCGTCCAGCTCGTCTGGCAGGTCGTCGAGGTCTAGGATCTTATCCCACTCACCATATGAGCCGACAGATTCAACCACTTCCATACCGCTAGCCGCAGCATTGATGGCGCGATTGTTCTTGAGCATGAAGTGTTTCATAACCTTGTTTATGACCATTCTCTTGCCTGCGGGGAACTTGGTGGGCACTGGAGTGCTGAAATTGTCTCCATTTTCAAATAGTTGATTCGTCATTGGTGTCAATGCTGATTTCACGTCTCTAACATCAATTACCCTTGTCCCTAGGTAGGCGAACTCGTCCTCGATTGTATCCATATGCATTAAATCATTGTTGCCAGATGTATTCGCCGCTCGACTATGGCTGATGGAATCGGCTTCAGTTGCCAGAGGAATAGGCACCAGATTCACTGGCGTGTCATGCAACAGCTGAGGCGCAAGCCTTTTCCTCTTCAGCTGGTTCGGAGAGGGGCTGCTCTCAACAGCTGCAGACGCTATGGAAACTAGGCCCAAGTTGTCGTTGGTAGGTTGCTGTCCGTCGTGATGGGCCTCAATCCGATCATCACGAGAATCTGCCAAGTTGCCATCAGACACAGGGACGTTGCCCACTTGAGGCTTCGTAACTGAGGAAGGCATGATAAGTTCTGTCTCATCTTTGGCCGGGATATTCGGTCTGGGTTGAACAACGTCAGATTGTGGTGTCATGCGAACCGACAACGAACCCTCTCGGGCGTGGTCACGCGAGCCATGCTCTTCATTCCTCTCCACATCGAGATTATCTAGTTTCCACTGTTGAAATAATCGGCTTCGACGCCGCAGGATCATAATAGCTTCTACTAAGGCATTCTTGTGTCGTACGATCTTGATGTTCAGGCTTTGGTGTAGTTCATTTCGCAAATCATTGTTGAAAGCGCCTCCCATGAGGTCATGAGTAAGTAAAGTGTATCCATCGATACCATTGTCCCGAATCCGAGCAGCCAGGTCCTCTGGATTGCGTGTACAAGGACGGGGGAGAGCACGAAGCTCATTTATCACAGCATCTTCATCCCACAGAAAGGGATCTATTGGTTGGGTGCCCTCCATAGGATAATGATAACATGAGGATACCACAAATGGTCTGAGCACAAACGAAGGTCAGCGAAAAAGAACTTAGAAGTGAGACGCCGTGAACCAAGAGCGGAAGAATGTCATTGTGGGAATTTAGGCAGGATGATTGTAACTATGGCTGAGCCACGAGCTAGTGAATGCAGAAACCTGCCTGCATGAAATGCACCCAATGACGAGCGAAGATGTGTTCGGGGAAAGTAAGAACCAACAAATAGTGCACGAACCTGGGGCTTGAAGGGTTTCGCGAGGCGCCGTCGAGGGCTTGCAGCCTATGAGCGTGGTTGCCCTCGCATGAAATGATCCTACACGATGTGACCAGTGATCTCAGTCAGAATCCGCGGTCTCGCTCCGAAGTGAAAACATCTTCCCACTGTGTTCGAGAAGAGAAAGTCTGAGTTCCACGCGCCAGGCGGCAAACAAGAATGATACTCGAAACACAATGTTGGGCGGCCCGTCGTTGGCTTGACAGCTGTAACCGCCTGGCAGATCTGCTGCACAGGTGGAGTGGCACGTGACAATGTCGATGTGTGGTCAACCTGCTTCAGTTGCTTCCTCAGCGACGTCCAACAACGGATGTAAAATATATTAGGCCAGTCTGGAAGATGCACTTCTATCTGCTGATCACGGTGTTGTCGGGGTTGCTAGTGAAGCTCTGAAATATTTGGCACGAAATATGGGGCATCGATGGTAGTCTCGCAGGAGAAAACTCACTAACGACCTACCTAGGTAGGTAGGTGCCCATGGCGTCCCACGAGCGATTACTAGGTATGCTGTGCCGTACCTATCCAACGATCATGCTGGCGGAGAGATAAAGATACAGGCAAATGAAGATAACAGTTGCTCCTGCGGAGGTCAACGCGGCGGCAACGCAACAGCCCGCATCATGATTTGAGTTCATATTGCGCGGTTCGGGCGAGGCCCATCTGGCTGGATGGTGCAAGGCACGACCTGATAACGACTGCGCTGTGGATACCCACTCCGGCACAGCTCTGGCGTACACACTCTTCTGGAATCATGGCGAGTCATTAATAATCCACAGTGCCCAATCTCGAACCTCGCTGACTCTTGAACTTATACAGAACGAGAGAATCAGTCCCCTTCTCGGTTTTCTCAGCACTACTTTGTGGTGTAGTCGCTCGGTATAGCTCGATCTGATTCCCATGAGGTCCGACGACGGCATTGAGCCGTCCTGGTCATTCCCACCCGAGCTTTCGGGTGCGGAGCGAGAGAACCTCGTTCAAACCATCAAGGACTGGGCCTCTGACCATGGTCTAGTAGTCCGACCCCCTCCAACAGCGATTGCGGCAGAAGCAGATCCCAATCATATAGCGGCAGTCCCTGCTCCCGTGACGCTATTCCCAAGCGGTCTTGCCAGGCATGCTTTCAGAAAAGGTTTGGCGGCGCAAAAGGCGTACAATGAGCTGTATGCTGCCGTCAGTAGAGATGAAGCATTCTTGGCACAAATTGTGAAGCAGTATGTTGCATGGTCAGACCCTATACGAGTTCTCTTCTTGCTGACTTTGCCGTTTCAGAGTAATTGACGGGGACGAGTTTGTTCGCGACTTATGGGCGGTCCATCAAACAGTGAAGTCGGAGGGCTATACACAGGTGAGATCTTCAGGCTGTCAGATGAGCATATGAATGGAATCTATCCTGACACTGATGTAGCCGCTGTCATTGGGACTATTCAGATCTGACTACATGTCTCACCAAGACACGTCTGTGCTCCCCCCGTTTGACCAGCTCAAGCAGGTAGAATTTAACACGATTGCATCCTCATTTGGCGGGCTGTCAGCTCGCACGGCACAACTCCATCGCTACCTGGCCAAAAATGTCTATCCGTTACTGCAACAACCTGTTCCAGAGGGCGCACTGGATCTGCCTGAGAACAAGGCTGTAGAAGGACTAGCCGGTGGCATCGAGGCTGCATTTCGCGCTTACGGCGATCCTCAACCCGAACATATCAAGTGCGTTATCTTCCTGGTCCAAGGCGATGAACGCAACGTGTGGGATCAACGTCATCTGGAGTACCAGGTCGCCCAGTCTTCGCCAACCATCCCAGTATTCCGGCTAGCTTTCGCCGACATTATGAAGCACACCAGTCTCGCCGAAACGAAGAAGCGCCAACTACTGTATAGCAGCCCGGTCAACCCAGAGGCCAAGTTCGAGGTTGCCGTGATCTACATGAGAGCAGGCTACGGCCCGGGCGACTATCCCAATGAACAGGCTTGGGATGCTCGATGCCACCTTGAACGCTCACATGCCATCAAATGCCCTACAGTTCTGACACAGCTGGCAGGGACCAAGAAGGTACAGCAGGTGCTTGCTACACCCCGCTCTCCATCCGAGCCTTCAATTCTGAGCAAGTTTATCAAAGATGATACTCCATCAGCAATCGAACTTTGGAAAACCTTCACCAATATTTATCCCATGGACACTTCCGAAATAGGCTTGCTCGCGCGGAAACGAGCACTTGATCCAGAGCAATGCCAGGATTATGTTCTAAAGCCGCAACGAGAAGGGGGAGGCAACAATATTTACGGCAAGGCCATTCCAGACTATCTGAAGTCGGTTCTTGAAACTCATTGGGGATCTTTCATCTTGATGGAGCTTATCAAGCCTCAGCCGCAAAGGAACTTGATCCTCCGCAACGGTCAGATCGAAGAAGGCAACGTGATCAATGAGCTGGGAATTTACGGCGCATGTGTCTGGAACCAGAAAACGGGAGAGATCCTTCATAATGAGGAGGCAGGTTGGCTGCTGAGAACGAAGGGTGACAAGAGCGAAGAAGGTGGCGTTGCTGCTGGCTACGGATGCATGGATAGCGTTTCGTTGACATTGACAAACATCGACATACAGGAGGATATGGACGAAGAAACTAGGAAATAGAGTACCCTTGGTTCTCGAAAGTGATACACACGAAAGCAGTAAGGCATGCAGAGCAGTTGGCTTATTGTTCATTTATGGCATTACATAGCCTAGTATCACCCTTATTTTATACAAGAGGATCCGCACAGCTCATTGTGTGTCCTGACTAGAATACATGGGACGTCTGACAAAGGAAACGGGTAGTGGCTCGGAGCGGGGAGTAGGGGTTTCCTGATGAATGAGGCAACGACGGCTGCGAAACTGCATGCGCCAGAATTCCTCAGGCTTATGGTCTTTACTCGTTTTGACCAGCGTTCTGGGGCCTCTTGAGAACTTCAATGCTGCCTATAATCCAACACCTGTCAGAGTATATTTTTGATGAGGTGGAAATTTGGTTTAGAAAACTTACGCTGAACGACGTTCAAACTGGTACGAGGCTGGCCATTGGCATCTTGGTAGTTGCTGATACTGGCGTCGCCCTCGACGTAAACCATAGCTCTGTATCAATTGTCAGTAAAGCAAGATCAGTCAAACGACACCCAGCTTCCTTGGACACCGATATCGCGACAACCTGGGGCGCAACCACAGAACAGATAACGTACCCCTTGGGCAAGCTCAGCAGGAAGTCCTTTCGGGGACCCTCAGCGAAGCTGGTAACGCGGAACCAGCTCGTCTGGCGGTTATCCTTGGGGCCGCTGTTGCTGGCGACGGCATATTTGAGGACCTCGCGGCCGGTGCTGGTGGGCTGGACCTCGGGGGTATCAGCGAGGTTGCCGATAATGGAGATGCGAGCGACAGATCGAGGGGATGAGGTGCTGAAGGAGCGGGCGGCGCCAGCAGAGGCGGCAGTTGCGCGGCGGAACAGGAAGGACGACATTTTTGTAGATGAGTGGTTTCGACGGAAGTCAATGGTTGAGGAAGATGTGCGTTTGAAGTGTGTGATGCGTGAAGAGATCGACTGGTGATGATGTTTGGTTCGTGGTTGATATCAGTGCAGTGCAACAGCTGGCCCCTGCATCAAGCTGATCAAATGGCACGGCTGTTGGCACCGCCGCCTGGGCTACTCGGAGCTGCACCTGTCCCAGCAATCCACGGCGTCTCCACTGGCGGGCGTCGCGTCAGTCCTCATGCGCGATAAATGAAAGGGTTTTGCGCTCGACTGTGATTGGCTACGCGCTCCCCCTCACAGCATGAAGCATGATGGTGGATTTCCAGGCGAAACGTGGGGCTTGATCAAAACTACCGACCTAATTCTGAGCCAAGCTTGCACTGGGAACCAACGGCGTGGATACCAAAGCGCCGGATATCTTGTGACTTGCGCTTCTATTACCAGACTGCTTGTAAGATGGTGGAAACGCCATGAGCTCAATGATGAGGGCCGAGCTATTACGCAATGTCATGCGACCTCGGTAGCCTTGTAGCATCGGTCAGAATGGTTCTCTGCCTACTCTCGATATTGACTTCGAGAGACGATCTCTTCCAACCGCGTTTGACATTCATCCCACCTCGTCCCATACCCCAAGACTCATCCTTCAGATGACTGTGGAGACTGCCCAATCAGGACTGAACCTGTTGTTGCGAGTGTCGCATCTATTGATGACCGCGGGGCTATTGGGCTAGGTCAAACCAAAGTGAATTTCATGGAAATTCACAACTTCGCCTGTTCTCGGTTCCTCTTCTCTCTTTTCCCCAGCCAGCAATCGCCATCGCAACAGCCTTGTGATTTACTGTGCAAGCCAAATGAAGATAAGCATGTCTGCCATTATTTGAGTTCCGCGCCTCGAAATTTCGTGCCTGTCTGATGACTTCTACAGCCCGCGCGGATAGTATAAGCCAACTCGGACAACATCCATACCGGCAGTCGCCAAGGCACGACTATGCTGTCAGTCGCAGATAAGATTTTCGAAGCCTTGCGTCTTCATCTGAGGACCCCCATGCAGTTTCTGCAGGCTGTGGTTCGCTCAAACGACGCCACGCTGGAGATCTTCCCGGCTGTGTCACTCCCGATTTGGGTGTCAATAGACGCAGGTCAATAGCCTCAGCTTTTGACATTGGCAAACTCCGACCTTCAATGACATGTATTGTTAATCAACATGTCTACAACGGATGCTTCCGCGGCAGGCGACTATGTCTCGAAGCGAGAGATGATGCAGCACACTCCAGTTTTTTTGTTTCTGTTATCCTGGACCTCACGCTGTTTGCTGTCTATTTATGATTTCCGACCATGTAATCTCTACAGTCATCTCGTCTGATGCAGTTCCAAGCTTATTCACGGCGTTCGCAACACCCGGAATAGAGTATAAGCCCGCAGCCATATTGGACGCGGTTTAAATAGTCTCAGATAGGCAGGTTTTGCCTGCAGCCAAGTCACAATTATGATTGATGATAGCATGTCTATTCAACTCGCCCGTAGTCATGCTTTGACAAGTCTATAAGGCTCTTGTTCCGCTTGCCGTGATACCACGACCAAACTGTCTAATCTGTGTAAACGGCTGGTCGCACAGAACTTGCAAGAAGTAGATCATCTTGATGTTTCGTCTGCTTTGTTTTCCTGCCACAGCATGTTCTGAGTAATTCTTCATTACTCAATTCTCGTTCTGTCTGCTCTTCCATTCCCTGAAGATACTTTCCCACATCTTTGTCGTCCAGAAATCATGATGAGCAAATCATCACTCACGACTTTGCTCGACGCTCGCGATGCTGCTACGATCGTGGCTACTATTGAGCCTCATCCTCCCTTCACCAACCCAGCACTAACTGCGAACTTGGTTTGCCGAGTGCTTCTGGCTATCATTGCCAACTTGACCTGTCTTGTTCCCCTTCGTCTGCTCTACAAAAATGGAGAATTTGCAGCAGTGGTGTTCATTATCAACGTTGAGATTAAGAACCTCGAGACTATTGTGAACGCACTTATCTGGAGAACGGACAACATCAGGTCGTGGTGGTCCGGGTACGGCTGGTGCGATGTCGATGCATATGTACATAACATCAGCATCGGCCTTTTCGTCACCTGTCTGCTGGCCATCATGCGAAATCTGGCCCAGCAAGTCGGTTTGATGCGAGCCAATGCCCTCAGTAGTCAGGAACGACATCGTCGTAATCTAATCCAAGCGCTCATCATCTTCCCCTTTCCTATCATCCAGCTAGCCTTGACATGGCCCCTTACCGCGCAACGTTATCTAGTTGGCACACTGATCGGTTGCAACTGGACTCCGCATCCGTCCTGGCCCTTTCTCCTTTTCTTTGTGCTTCCGCCGCCTATCTTTGCTCTCATCACGACCGGTTATGCAGGTTGGTCTTTCATTCGAACAAGCTCTGTTGAGGGTATCTCTCCGTTCACATCACAGATACTGACACATGTTTTTTTTCTTTGCAAATCGAACAGTCCTCATCTACAAGCGGTTTCGACAAGTCACGAAGACGACCGAAGCGGCATTGACAAGCAACCATATCGCGCAGCGGAGAAGTCAGCGTACCAGGCGAAGACTATATCTCATGGTCATTTCCATACTCATCCCATTTTTGCCCGTCGTCCTAGCACTGGCTGCCTATAACATCTTGCAGATGAATGGTGTCAGGTCATATAGCTATGACCAAGTCCATAATCATGCTTTCCCGCTGCCTTGGAACACAATTCTCTTCGTCACATCCGACCAGATTAACTGGGCTTTAATGAACAATTGTTACATCCCCATCGTCACAGCAATCCCCATCTTTGTTTTCTTTGGTTTGACCAAGGATGCCATCAACAGCTACCGAGAGATCGCCCTTTTCTTCGGTCTGGGTAAACTCTTTCCTGGTCTTCGACAAGAATACGGCCCTGATAAAGCTATTTCCACCAGCGGAAGCTCCTTCGGTTCTAGTCAGACGCGAAGTGTCATAAGGTAATTGCAAGAAACTATCACCCATACTGATTAGTCTTCACTGACACATTTTTCAAGTTCGCCAGCAAAGGTCGGGGTCCCCAGCTCCCCTGGACCGCCCAGCCGCCACTTGTCATTTGGCATCCAGAATATCCAAGATTAATCACTTCAGAATCCCAACCTTCAACCTGCCAGTCCTGCTGAGCACTCAACTGCATCAGGACTCCCCGGTCATAATCCATTCCTGTTCTGTACCAGTTACAGTGTTTCAGTCCCACCCTGCTTGCGCAATCTTTTCGCAACTAAGAAGAAACCCCAAGAAGACGCAGAACTTGGTTCCAATCTTGAGACCATTCATTCGATTAGTCCTCTCAACCAATCGTATCCGGCCCCAGTGCAGCCTTTCATCCTGACGACAGTGTGGTCGGATAAGTCGAAAGAATCTGGCTCTTCTGATTCATTGAGCATTGCAAGGAAACCTGTAGCCGGGGGAGTGCAGGTTCAAACATGTTTGTCGCGAGAAAGTTAGACCAGAAGTGCACGACGGAAAGGCTTGAAGGGCCATGCTTGGCACTTCGGGCAGCGACAAAGGCTGTGCGCCGACTTTCAGTTTCCATAGGCCCGCTTCATCGGTGGCTTTCAACAATTGAGCAGGTGGTGGATATCATTTCTTCGCTGGCTTCACAAGATTCTTCGACTCGCACGTTGTCGACCAAGGCAAACAGAATGCCATAGCTATTAGCATTGTGCATAAATTATGGAAAGTATCTAGAATCAAAACGCCCATAAAAGGGCCAAATGTAACATGCGAATGAACACCATTCTATAATACTCAAACGACCGTGAGTGACTCACATCTCTCCATCAGATACCAGAGATATGTACCTGTCGAGAAATAAACAAAACCATCGCGGAACCATGTGCTGACCGAATCCCCCCTTGCTCACTCCCTGTCCTGGTTCTCTAATTCGGGAACCCCAATTGCGCCGTGGTATCAAGATAAATACGTTGCGGATTCGTTAAGCCACCCAAAAACAAAAAAAGCATCCAAGCGATAGATCACTACACTTAGTGATCCAAGATATTAGCCAGACAAAGGTACCGCTAAATACATATGAAGATATATACGTAGATTACGCAGTATCTGGGTAGATCGGACCTATCGAGGAGGCCAAGTATTATTGCCTCGTTTGTAAACGAGCGAAGTGCTGACAAAAACTTTGTGTATTTAATTCGGGTAGGGATAATCGTTGGGTGGCAATATAGAGCGGTTGAAAGAGTCATCAAGACTCATGAGAGTCGTATTGGAGTTTATTATCGTGGGTGGGTGATTGGGACTGTGTTTAGATGAAGAAAGAGCCGGAAGGACGGTCCTGCCTCATCACAAGACCCGCTTGTTTAACATGTGTTCAACATGTCCAACACATCACTTCGCCCCTTTCTGCATCTTTCGCATAGCTTCTCTGTGGGCCTCCAGCATGTCGCCGTTTCTCATCCGCTCATCAAAGGCGCGATCGTTGAACTCCTTTTCCCGCCTCTGCATTTCTTTGCGCTGTGCCTCGGCCTCTTTTTGTCCCATCAGAACGTTGCGTTGCATTTCGATGTTGCGCTGAATCTCGGCCTCCCGTCCCCCACCAAGTAGCGTGGCTGGGCCAAACGGCGTTTCTCGTCCTGTGATCATAATGGGTGTGCTTGATCGCAAATCATGCTGTACCGATTATCGAAAAGTAGCCAATTGGGCTTCCCTTACGGCGGCTGTGGGCAGCGTCGATGATCTTTTCGGCTGGTGGAAGTTGAATGGCAGAGCCTCTGCGCTGTCAAGGCTAGGAAGAGGTTGAGCCTGCGCCATCAGTGGTTGAGATGGTGAGCGCGATAATGACATCAAGCTACTTTGGCGCATGATCTCTTTTCTCTGACTGAGAGGAACGTCGTCCGGATCAGATATGCTGAGAGCAGCTGCGTACATGGGGTAGTTGTAAAGCGAGCCCGAATCACTTCCGGGGCCTTGATTCGCGAAGCTTGGCTCTGGAGTATTGGACAGCAGGCTTCCCTGAGATTTGCTTCGAAGGAACATCTCTCGTTGCCCAATCAAGGTCTGCGGGCTGGCATGACACTACTCCTGGAACTGGGGATCGGCTCCCAGACGGCACAGGTGGTTGTGCTGCGTCGAAAGCGGCAACCGATGATCGACTTGAGATAGCTCGCGGCGGTTCAGCGCTCTCCTCTTCCACAATGGAGTCATCTGCAGGCTGGGCAGTAGCCTCCTCAGCGATCGGCATAAAGGTTGATGATGAATGTCGCAGTCCAGAGGGCGTCTTTTTCAATGAAGGTGCGTGCGGTATGACCGGGGATAGTGGCTTGCGCTGCTCAATAGGCGTGTCCCGTCCTGTTGGCGACGTCGGTGTTACAACATTGGTGGCCAACGGCGGATCTTGCTTCATTGACCTTCTCGACTCGTTCTTTGGGTTGGCTATTTCTGACGCCACAGAAACTGACCGTCTGACGGTTGGCGGAGGGCGACCATCTTCTGCTGTCTGCTTGAGTTCGTCAACATTGACTGGGACAGGCCGCTCTTTGGTTCCTTTGCCTTCTTCGTTGCTCTTGCGACAGGGACTTGTAATTCATCAGGTTCTGGACATTCTGCGTTGCTCAAATGCTTTGCCCATTCGTTGGTTCGATAGCTCATGGCAACTCTCGAGAGCGATCTCGGTAAGCGGTCTTTCGTCAAGCTGGCTGGAGTTGAGGACACGCTGGCAACTGATTTTGCCCTTTCTGAGGCTTCAGGAAGATTGAGGTCGGCAGAGGGTTCGCGGATTGTCTCCGACCCTCTTTCTCGATCTCTGCTATCTTCCTTCACTTGCAGAGCCGCTTTATCGCCAGGTTGTTCAACGACATGACCGGGTCCAGGAGTGGTCGTTGTTGAGACTGGTCGAGACTTCGTTTTGTTCTGCGCATCAGTGCCGTCGTGGCGGATCTTGTCCCCCATTCTACCCAGCTGGGTATTGATCTCAATACTTCGTCTGGTCATATCTGTCTCGCCAATTGCATCATGTTCTTCAAAGTCCTGGGCAATCGAATGCGCATTTCCGCCACTTACGCTCTCGTCATCAACAGTAGCTGCAAGAGACCTATCATCATCTTCTGGTTGACGAGTTTTGCCCAGAACCAGTTCTTCAGTGCTGTCGCCCGCGTCGGAAGTGACGTCGCCGCCTCCTCCTGTGCGCTCGGATCTCTGTGAGAAGTTTCGAAGCAGTGTGGCGGACCCTTGGGAGAGTCTCTTGGCGAGAGATCGATGTTTGCGAGAGATTCCTGGTGTAACTGCCTCGGCGTCATCTGCAAAAGTGGCAATAGAAGACCGATCATCGGACTTGGAATCGTTCCCGTCTGGGACTGTAAAAGGCAGAGGTATTACCTCTGGTGCTTCGGTTACAGTTTGAGCTTGAGACACCTGTTTGCTGGCGGTTGTACCCCTCGAATGTCGCTTACTGTCCGCAACTCCCTTGGGATCCTGCCTCACTTCCGCTTTTTCGTCCAGCGTGTCGCCTTCCATATCAGTTGCAGGCTCAGGAATATCGTCAGCAGCAACGCGAACAGTTACTTTTCCTTCTTCGGCGTCTTCTGTTGCCATGAGCGCATCGGGCCCGTGCCTCGATTGGTCCGACTCAGACATATCAGCCATTTCAATGACCTCAGCAGACGATTGACCCTTCGATCCGATATAACCTGGTCTAAGTCTTTTCTCGCTTCCAGTCTCCCCGAAGTCGGTAACACGTGAATCCGCAATACTGTCGGCAGCACCATCGCCATACACTCGCTCCCACTGCCGGCGCTCTCGGGCATTTGACTCCTCAATTTGACGACCAACATTCTCTTCCTCTCGTTCTAAGTTCCGCTGATCTTCCGCTCGGTCTGCTGCCCGTTTCGCTCTCTTCTCACGCACAATTCTCCACAGTTTGATCTGTGATATAATGCCTGCAAGGAATATGAATATCACAGCGGCGGTTTCAACTCGAATCCCTTTCGTGACTGGATATGTGTCGGCTCCAAGTGGGAAGAGATTATCGTTGACTGCCCAGACATAAGCCCAGAATTCCTTGAGGCCAGCGCGGCTAAAGCAGTCAATCCCGAGAACCGAAATCGTCGAGCCACCAAAGGCGATGAGTACAATGAGAGCCCAGTCGCGCGTCCATCTGCTGAAATAGAGCGCAAAGCCAACAAGGGTGAAGCTTGCAATGAAGATCGCCTTCGAGGGCACCGTGTGCAAAAGGCCACCAGGAACCAGGCACAAGAGCCACATACTGATACAGAAACCCCCCAGAGCACACCCGAAACCTTCAGTGAGCTCTTTGAAGAACATAGCGGCAGCACCAACGGCGCAACCTGACATGACCACAGCCACAACATAACCACCCTGCAGGGCATTGCTAACCGGGACATTCATGACGTAAACAATCAGCACGGCCACACCGAGGGCCGTCATGTATGCGGTAGAGAAGAATGTATGAATCCATCGGTTTTTAATCCCAACCAGCGTATATACAACACCAGTCACCAGCATAATAACACCAGCCACTCCCCATCCAGGAGTCAACTGTGGAGGTAGGGGTAGTTGGCCATCCGGTATTGTCACTGATCCCCGGAGGTTAGTCTTGCTCAGTCTTGGTTTTCTGGGCCGCCTACCATTATAGAATGTGGAATTATCCAAAAGACCACCACTTGTCACCGAGGGAAACGCCGAGCTTGTTGTATTTTGTGTAGCTGAGGGTGCGATTGTGACGGACCCGGTCATATTCGGTCGATCAGAGTTAGCACTCGATGCTTTGGATTCTTTCGCGTCATGATCCCTCCCCGTTGAGTCTGTGGATTTTGGCTGCGATGCTGACGAGATTGGTGTTGGTACAGGCGTTGCGTCGTTTTGCCTCCTAATAACAGCAAAACTCTGGGAATGTACGAATTGAACGCAAAGTAACAGAGCAATGAGCGCCAACAGGCGACTCGTTTTTGGAAGAATCGTCCTTGGGCAAGTGTCGAGGCCGGCGATCGAGAGCACTTGTGCGACTTTGCCGGTTAGCTTTTACAACGTCTTACACGAGCCTGCGAAGCATTATCGAGAAGTCGAGGGTTTGCGATCAATCAAGGAGGCGAGCATTAAGGAAAAGAAGGGGGTCGGGCTGGCTCAAAGAGTCATGCAAGAAGCAGACAGAAGCAAAGAAGGGTTATTGCGCCTATGTAGTCTCGCAACTTGAATACGTGGTGTCGCACAGTGTGTGACACGACCGTCTACCAGAAAGTTGTTGTGGGGAGAAGAAAGCTGATATTACAGTCAGGCGTCGAGAATCGAAAGAAGCGAGCGCCTGGACACAGTAAATAAACGCCTCGCCGAGATCAATGAGAAAAAATAAAGAATGTTGCACTCATCGATCATGGAACGAATGAGCAGAAAAGAACGGATGCATTAAGCAGTGAGTGGGAGGGTGACATGCAGAAGAAGGCGGAGGGAGGATTGGAAACTGTTGAACAGGCTTCGCCATCTAACTTCAGCTAGCTGGCTCTTGAACCAGTCAATGCACTATCCATTTTACCCCTCTACAAAGGCGCAACCATTTTCGAGCGCTCTACACGCAGCATCGACTTCACAGTGTCCTTGATTGGTGTCATCTTGACGTGGGGCCGGATGAAGACACCCCGGCCAAGAGTGGATGAAATGGGCGAGACCGCGAAAAAAGCCATGCCAGACACCTTTGCATTGTGAACCAAATTGGCTGTCATGATGTAGGGCCAATTTCCCGGCTGGGGTCAAGGTGGAGTCCACCATGTGGATAACGGGCATCGCCAAGCGGTAGGACAAAGTCTCCAGGGAGTGTACCGAGCAGTCTGCTCCTCTGCGCGTACTAATATTCTGTTGCCAGGAAGAGTCCTTTTTTTTTTTCAGAGTTCAAGTCACACGTAGCACAATAACAGACAGCCCGGAGCAAAAGTGGTCGAGATACCACGAACTCGAGACGGTTTGCAAAATCCAAGTCGACCAAAGTGCAGCTCAGTCATCGGGAGCCTTGACAATCTGACCCTCTTCAAAGCCGAGATGTGCCGCTTCAGACAGCTCGTAAAATCAGTATCGTCCATACGCCCGCGAGTGTACCAAAGCGTTGCGCTACCGAGTCACCCAGATCGACGGGGACAAGGGTGTCGCAGCAGGTTCCAAATCCATGGATGATCCTTAGGCGAGCGAGTTCTCTCACCTTGGCTGCGTACCGGCGAGAACCGACACATCCATGACTGTGAGGTCTGGGCAGCAGGGGTAGGAAAAGAAAGGCGTGAAAGCCGGGCGAACGAATCATCTCACAAGGCCAGGACACCAGTAAGCCATACTCGCTCACCAAAAGGCTGATTAGACTGAAGTTGGATATTCCACACACCAATTGGCCCTTTCTGCCTAGTTCAGGTACAAGCGCATGCGCCAAGTGGCGCCACCCATTTCGAGGCGGACGGATGGATGCCAGCCATTCCACAAGAACAGCTCCCATTAGCTAAAAGCGGCATGAGTGTGTGCCTAGCCAGAGTGTTGTGCGACTCGATAGCTGTGCTTGGTATGCGATATCACCCACGAGCTCTCACCAAGCGATGACAAGACACACTCGTACGAGACCGTCATCAACAAATGATTATCAGCAAGTTGGGTAATCACACCAGACGCGTTGCCTGTTGCCCAAAGGAACCCCATAGCTAAGTGGTTGTTCCCTTCGCCTGTCTCAGTTGCAAGTTGACGCGACGCAGATTCAACTTGCCGACAGCGGGCCACCATAATCTTTGTCCATGCGCGATCTCCCTTGAGTCGAGGAAGGGCAGGTTGCAATTTGCGAGGCAACAGGGTCAATGGTACAGATAGAAGTGGAATGACGTTTCGAGCAAGCCGACGAGAAAGGATCCAATTCCGCAGTGAGCGCTCAGCCTCATCAATCGCAGCTCAGCACCAATGGACGAGGCATGTCGTTCGATTTGCACTATCAATCGCGGCTCAGTCGTCAATGGCCAGGGTGACGAAGCAAAAGAAAAAGAAAAAGAAAAGAGTCAGCCAAATGAGCAGGGGCTCAAAGCGGCGCCTTGACCCATGACAGTTTTCCGCCCGTTGCCCCTGTCTAGTAGTCTCCTTGTGAGGGAGCAACCCGGCATGACAGGCTAAGTTTGGCTCATTGGCTCACTTCCGGCATTGAACTATAGTAAAACTTGATCCTCAATATCGGACAGGATTAGGAGGCGAGTATGACACTTCTTCCTTTTGAGGATCCTTCCACAGGTCGTCTGGACAGCAAATGCTGTTTGTAGCAAGAATTGGCAGCAAGAGGGCAGGGAAAGTCCTGAGCACATCACGCGTCTACCATCATGACTAAGTGTGGCTTGGCTACGGAGAGCCTCGTCGACTAGCATTGACTGAGCTCTTTTGAAAATAACAAGGGCTTTATGCACTAGCGGTTCAGGTTTCGATGGAGATGCCAGCGTAGGACTAGACTAATGAGTAACTTATGTATGGACGTTTTCAGCAGTTCCTCTCAAGAGACTTTTTTTTAATGTTCTCTTGGAGAATCATAGGGCTGTCAGAAACTTGAAGGCAAGTCCTCGCCAAAAACGTCACCTGATGAAGCAGCTGCTCGGTCGTGGCAAAATAAAGGGATATACCTGGTTTGAGGTTTGACAGCTCATTAAACATGCACACCGCTGCACTGTACAGTAAGCTCTTCCCTCGGACGGTAAGCAGTCCGGTTGATTCTAATTTTTTTTTCCTTTTATTAGACGGTATGGACTCATCACAGACGCTATCATAATCGTCCAACTTGGGCACCTTGCATCAAATCAAATGCAGACCATGGCGGAAGACGCGGATGCGGAAGCAGGTTTTCCTTCGCCATATCACCCTGACGCGGGTTCGTTGAGGCCAGGATGACGAGCTTCTGACGGGGCCATTTGCATGCAGAATCATCAGCATCACGGACCGGGTTCAGGGAAATGCTGATTGACCTGATTGCGCCCTGTCCGTCGTCCCGATCGAACTTGGTCCCGCTGACCGGAGACTTTCCCGTGCTAGTCGTCACCAACCAGGTTGAAGCTGGGATCAGGCGTGCTCGTCCGAGGCATTAGCGGCGACGCGTAGTTTAATTAAACCGGCCCACTCGCGACGCGCTACCGGACGATCCCATCTATCCTGTCTCTCCGCTCCGCGCACCGATCGACGATGATGAACGATATTCCAGCCGGGGCAACAGTACTATAACATCTCCATGGACGGTATTCATGGACGCTGCCATCCATTCGGGCGCGCCGCGGTTGTGCGCCGCGACTAGATTCTGCCTTTTCTTATACGGACTATTGTGCGATCACTTGGCGAAGTCTGTGGCACGGGCAGGCAAACAGGCATCGTGTAGTTGTCCACAAAGCGTGTCAAGTGATTTGGGTTTTGTGTCCAAGCAGAAAGGAATATGAAGGCTGTATGCCGTCTTGCCTGAGTCTGTGACAGGACAGGAGTTTGTCCTGCTCCGAGAACCCTGTGGATTTATTCCCCAGGTTGTGCAGAGTGCATCAGTTGAAGCCACAGTCAATGCTCGTCAGCTCAGCACTGTCGACGAAAGTCTGTCGTAATGAAAGGCAAATAACCGAGTACAACGTACACAAGGTTGCTTATTGGCTCACATTCGCGCTTTGAGAACGCAATGCCTCAAGGGCTGCGCGATAATACACCCCGTCATGGCTGGCCAGGCACCGCCACGTCCAGGGACAGACGACAATGACTATTATTTTGTCTGTTATGATGGGTTGCAGGCACACAATGATTATTTCAAATGGCCGCATATGCCTGCCAAGCCTTACAACTACCATTTATCATATCAGCTCGACGCATTTGCCAAAACCTGCAGCCGCTTCTCCATTCGTCGGACCACGATCCTGGATTTAGATTCCGACGGGGGCACAATCGGAGCGATACGACGCAGTAGTAGCAGCGTTTGAAGCCCATTTCTCTCGTCGCGCTAGTTCTGCAAAGTCAATCGCATGCGGCTCTGGCGCCATTCGGACAACGCATTGCTGCTCTAAAGGAGGTCCCAGAGAAGAAATGCTGCCAATGAAGTGTTCCCTCCATCTTCTTGCTTTGCATGCAAGGACACGCCTGCTATGTAGGTCTCAGACAGATAGCCGTCTATTTTGATGTTGTGCCTTCTTACCGCTCTTCTCCGCAATTTCGTCCCTCTGACAGCTCAGTCCAACTCGCAACAATTGGTATGACTTGTCCTGGTTGCTGCTTCAGGTTCGGGAGCTTTAATACCTGTTGGCAAAAGATCCAGCGGAGATGTGGCTGACTAGGTAGTGACGAGAAGTCGTGCGACCATACCAGGAGGTTCTCATGGCGAGCCAAGATCCAGCGCAACCCGCCTTCGAACAGCAGTGCAAGTCTAGAACAAATCACAGATCATAAATAACGGCCTTCTCCGTATGCGTTGTTCCTGTCGTCGCATTTGCACCACCATGGTTTTCTAACCACTAGCATGGCCAACTGGGCGAACCATAAGATCCTCCTCAGATCATGCTAGTGTATGGGTGGCGATTCACTCGGGTGCGACATGAAGTACGGCGAAAATATTACTGAACCGCCACGCTAGACGACTCGTAAGAGTCAGGCGCTCATCAAGATTTTTATTCTTCCTCCCCTGGTGTCCATCTCCGGTCCCGACGTTCGCCATGGAAACGTGGTACGTGTAGCACTTGGGCGTAGGGTAGGACGAGCAATATGCGAGATGGCGTGAGGTTGGACATGATCAGCCCGTAGTGGCCGCATGGAGAAAAGACGTAGTGTCTGTTGTACGAGAAGTATCCTTTCGGATCCTTAGTGGTTTAGAATGGGAAATGATTGAGACCGTTGTGCCTGGTTTGTGCCATGTAAGATTCTAAATTTACAATTCCAAGCTGCAGGGTAGGGTCTCGAAGGTGCAAATCGCTATTTATTTCAAACTACTCGCTGTCGTCGTGTCCATGTAAAGTGGTATCATGTAAAGTAAAAACAATGAAGACACAAGTTCACCTCCAAATCATGAATCGCGCATGAAAGCGCCTTCCGTGACATTAAGACGCTGTTTTTAATACCTTCCATATGTATCCTCCCCTTCATCCCGTGGGACCGGGGGCTTGAATCGAATACAGAGATTGGAATGAAAATCTAGGAATATGAATCTCAAGAGCATGATGTTTTTATAGAAAATCGCTAGAAGAAGCTCTTCAATTCCCATGAAATGCTTACATGAATGCGTTGATCACCCTCATGAGGGATACCTTATCGCTTCATAACTCGAGAAGGCACTCTATCGCCGCTGTACCGTGGCTGAGAAGACGGCTGTTTCCCCGTCCTAGACGAGCGAGTATGTTTCGCAGCTGGACTCTTCCCGCGCAAGTTAAGCAAGCCCAGAACCGACCGTAACGGCAGCAAAAATATATGGAGTAGAGCGTTGAAAGGGAACAGAGTGATAGCGATGAATGACTCGATAGTTCGGACGAATATGTTCTTGGAACTGTTGTTCTTGGCAGCCACTGCGGCAAGTGCAATAGCATCATCGAGTCGCGAGTCCAGTGCCGAGAACTGAGCGTCCGTTTGATGTTGCAGCAGCGTGGCTTTCTTCTCATACCGTCTCACAGCGCAGTTGAGCGCATCGAGTTCCGGCTGGATGGCGTTGCGCACATCTCTCGTCATGGAGGCTTTCTCCTCTGTGCCCATAGAACTCATGTCGTCGCTGTGGTCTCTGACGAATTCATCCGCTAGTGAGCGGGCTTCTAGTCTCTCTAGCCGCTCGAGCATTTCTTCGACGTGTGCGCCAGACTGGGCTGGCGATGCGAAGGGGTTCCCGTGTACTACGCGCTGGAGGTGCAGAGTTCGTGATTTGACGAGCTTGATGGTGTGCGAGAAGGCGCGCAACTCGGATACCAGGAGAAAAATGGTGAGATTGTAGTTGGAGACGAGGCCCTCGGATGGTCGGCTGAGCTGAACGCGGATGTGGTGGAGAAGGTAGGAGACGAGGAGAGGCAATGCGAAGCAGGAGAGAAGTGCGAGGACTTCGTGCATGTATAGCTCTCGGAGGGCTGATTGCTGCTGCGGTGTCGTCAAAGGCGTTGTAATATTTTCCTCCTGGCTTGCTTTGCCGTTCGTTCTTGGAATTTGCTCCGATTCTTCGGGAACATCGTCGAGGTTGGTTGTCCTGTGGACTGCTTCTGCGATGGAATCATCGGTATCGAGATCCTCCTCGACGGCTATATCGGTGTCTGCTTCTTGCTGTATTCGGACTTGCTGGGCGGAGTGGTACCACACCCTGTAGAGAACACAAAAACGTTAGTTGATTTGCTTCAAAAGTAAAGTGCGATGTTTTAAGCAGGTGGGGAGATATACCATGGTTGCGTCACAGACCAATGCAGAAAGACGCCAGACAAGCCGAGAAGCATAATATCTGTCACGACGGAGTGGCCATTTTTGAATAAAGCACCCGCAATGGCTGGAAGCAAAGCGAAAGCCAAGGACAAGGAGGCCAGTGATGATGTTTCTGAAGTAGGCGGTTCGTTGCCCGAGTTTGCCCTTGGATTTAGCAAGTTGCGAGCTTCGTCGAGGTTGTAGTCTGAGAAGTTGGAGCTTCGACGCGGCAAACCACCCTGGGGCAAGCCGTCAAACGAAGCTTCCGACCGGCTCGTATGCGACGAAAGTCGCATCGGAGGGCCGTCATCCATCGTCTTGGAACGACGGAGTGCATGACCGGGAGGCGGCGAACCCTGTCGCCTTGGATGTCACGGCTGGGGTGCGAGACGATGACGCCGCTTGGGGCACGGGCGAACCCTCATCCGGCATTTTGTAGTCGTGGCTTTGGTGGAAGCCGAACGATTATATGCTGCGCGGGATGAACACCGACATTGCAGCCTTGAACAAATAAAACTACAAAATCGAGAAGCTGTGTTGTTTTTGGAAAAATGAAGACAAAAAAGATGCCGACGGAAGTTGTGCCCAATGAGTTTAGCGTCGGTTCTGAAGGCGAGCTGAAGTGAACTGTGCCTCGGGTGTCAACAACGTCATGACTTTGCGGCATAAGTCCACGGATGACTGGGGCATGACAGTACTACATACTAAATGCGAATGTCTCTCTGTAGCCCCCAGACCCTTCTGGGTCCTACTGTCCGCTCCGGACCACTTTGTGATTATTCCTATTGCCCCGTCTACGGGATACAGCAGATGCGAATTGGGCCGGCAAATGGGCTGCAACGCTCCGCTCCTCCGCGTCCGCCGAGTTAGCGTCAAGCCCAACATGTTAGAATCTGGGGTAGCAGAAATGAGTCTTGTGTGTAGTTTGTGCGTGCGTCTGGTCTGATGGTGTGCATCGTTTTCAATTCCGAGCGATCCTGGGTCATATTTGTAGAGATTACCGGGCAGGGGGGGTATTCTACATGGCTAATTTGAAGCATGTCATGCAAATGCCCTTGCGCCAATGTCCTGAAATAAAGCAATCAAATTACATTTTCGACCACGACACAAGAGATCTCAGTCCTCTTTCAGAGTTCTGACCGGAATGGGCGAGACAACGTGTGTAGCTCTTACGTTGGTGGCTTTTTCTAGTGTCAGGGCCCTGCTCGAGTTTCATCGTCTGCCTACAATTTAGATTTTGCCTTGCGTCTTTATTCTTCTTCCTCCTTTTTGTATCGTTCCGGCTGCTGTTCTATCTTTCCTTACCAAAAATCGGACCGAGATCAAGGGAAAATCGGTCGCTGTCTGTATTATTCCATCGCCATTACGACCATGAAAGCCGAGTGATGATGGAGGCAGGCCCGGACTCATGCAGCCAGCTGGTCGATCAAACCAAGTCTCAGCACTTCTTTCACTAAACGGCGGGCGCTGGAGCAGCCTGGAGCTGGAGCCTGCAGGGCTAAAGTGCTTGCTCTCAGCTGAGACCCGCGCCAATCCCACTCACTGACTGGAGGCTCTCGGGGGCAGCACCCAACTCGGCCCACCATCTGGCCGACACGAGACCGCCTGGAAACCCTTTGGCGGTGACTGCATGTCACCTATATTTTGGCCGTTCTGGCGGCAGAAACGGCTGGCTCACCACCAATCAGGGGTCCCACTCCAGCATCAGGCACAGGACAATCATATTCATCAACACAATAACACCGTCTCTGGTAGAGTCGTGGGCTTTGCTGCAAGATCATCAACATCACCCATTGCCCATCGCTCATCGTTCCCGAGAGAACCAGAAAACTTCGACGTCGAACACGCCGCATTCGAGGCTGCGAGATTGAGTGCCGTCCCCGCAGCCACTGTCGATCCTGATCCTTCACCCCTGAGCACCACCGTTTCGACGGTAGTGCCAATTTGACCTCTTCCACGACGCCGAACGCACTCGAGCAGGCTTCTGCTTTAGATAAGCCATCGAGTCTTCGTATCAAGGCTTATTATCAGCAACCAGAGTACCCAGTCGCTTCGTTAGACTTGACGACCGAACCGACTGCAACTACTGCCAGCAACGGAAACCAGGGGCATCAGACTACGGCTCGCCGATACAATAATACCAATCTCAACCAGTCTCCATTTCGCAGCTTTAGGAAAGCAAACCCGACTGCTACTTATCGCGGCAGACCATCACCTACGTCGCGCCTCTGGAACCCGACAAACTCGACCCCTCGCATTCCCGAGCAACGTCCTCGCAAGCGAAGACCATCGACACCGCCATTGCCTACTGTCCCGCTCCGGCATCCAGCGTTCGGAGATTTAGCAGAAGCGAATGATCCTGTGGCTACTAGCGCAGGCAGTTATCCCCTATTGACCCTCTCAGAGCAACGGCGGTCGAGGCACTCAGCGTCTACGCGAGCGAGTTTCCAGATTGACCTGACCGGAAACAGTGACCGTCGAATAAGTCTACCGCGCTCGGTAAGAGTCTCAAACGACGGACAGCAGTCTCTTCGTCGCCCCTCAGTTGCCGTGGATCCTACGCAGACGATTCTCGACCACGACTCACAAGGAGACGGAGGCGATACTTTGGAACCATCAGCGAAGAGCAAAGGGAAACAAAAAGCAACCATGGCCGCGACTGGTAATGAGACGAGGAGGTCCTACTCGAGAGACCTCGAACGCGGACCAGATGTCTTGCCCCCTCGAATGTCCAACGTGTCTGCCGCAGACGGCATCGGCTCTGCGCTATCTTCATCGAATTCCTCCATCATGGGAGAAGATGTGCAGCCAGACTCAGGCGAAGAATGGGGACCCCAGCACCCGTGCTATCCCCATTTAAATCCTCACGTACCTATCGATTCACTGGAGTATGCCACCACGAGGATCATTCGTGTCAAGCGCGACTGGCTCGTTGCAGGCGATCTAGCGCCTACGTTTTCGAATCTCTATCCAGAAATCCTAGATCCGGCGGACGTGTCGGAGCAAGAATTCAGACGAGTCGTCGAAAAGCTCAACGGGGAGCTGATCCCCATATTCGATCCTTTCAGTTTCCGCAACATGCTGGACAGTGTACTGGGACTTGTCACGGGGTGGTTGTGGGATGATTTTGGCCTTACAGCGGCCAAGTCGCGTTTGAATAATCTCGAGAAGTGGATCGAGCGATGGAACCAAGAGATGGAGAAGACTATGGCCTCTGAAGAGGGAGTTGTTCCGCCAAAGCTAATTTCACTTCGACAAACTGGGTACATGAACGTAAGTTGAGACTGTGTACATGAGATGAAGCTGTGTAATCCGTTGCGTATGACTAACAACGCAATGTAGCTGGACATCCAAATTCCGGACCCCGAGATTGCACCGGCACCTAGTAGTATTGGGGCTGGCGAGTCGAGGACTGCACTGCCCATGGAGCCAATGCCTGCCATTACTGCATGATGGGACTTAGTGATGGGACGCGATACCGCCTGGTTTCTTCGTTTGCCTTTTTTGTACAGTGGCGTTGTTCTCGGGATCGAGTCGACGTGTGTGGAGTATTCGATGATTTGCTTTATTTTATTTTATTTTTTTATTTTTTTTGGCGTGCGAGCCGCGAACAGTTTTGTCATTACCCTGATACCAAGAGCATCTGTTTATCATTTAGCCTAGAGGAAGACGTGCCGAGTAGTCGAGAAGAGGAAAGATACCTCCTGAGGGCGATGGGGAGTTTGCGCATGTATATATGTCGTACTTGGCGTTTGGACAACATTGAATAGAGGGTATTTGGGTGAGCGCATTCGGAGTGAAACTGGCCGTTGAATTGGCTCTGTTGTATGACCACGGTCTCATATGAACCTGCCCAGATTTTTGATTGGAATTCGTTGTGTCACGATGTATTTGATTACTCAACATCTCTCTTTCATCCCTGACATGCTACATTCGCGATCGTATAGCCCTACTATCAGCCACAATTGGGATCGGAACCAGGTGACAAGCCAATCCCCGTTGTAAGAGCGGCTCCCATCGGCGCGTCGAGAGGCGTAGACGTTGCATGATGGTTGCATGACGGTTGCATGACGGGAATAACCCGGATCAGAGAGCATCCAGCCGGACTCCAAGAGGTGATGTTCAACGACGATATGAGCCATTGTTGACGAAGCGGAAGGCGAGAATATATATATAGTAAGTAGTATTTTGAACTGATTCATATATTCTCCTATATGAACTGAATTCTCTTCTACTTGCATACACTCAATCGCGCTCTAGGAATGTGAGTCTTACTGGTCCTCGGCAAGACCCGCTCTCGACCGACGATCTCGAAGGGCGCTCATCGCAAATCTGTTCCACTTGATCTCATCTTTAGTTTACCTGGACATCTGCTTCTTAGCGACAAAGAACTCGCGAGACCAGATGAATTCATCGCTCATACCGCCATGAGTCCTCCTACGACGGACGAAAAGACCGGCGCTGCGCAACCGTCGCCAGTTTCACAGGTCCCCGAGCTAGATTCGACTCGGGCAGCATGGCGGTGGGTTAGGAAGTGCGTGGGATTTATCCTGGCGCAGTATCTGGTGATTGGGTTTGGGGTGGCGTGTGTGCTGGCGTATTACTTCACTTGTGAGTTGGCGAGCTTTTGCATTTTCAGCGTCATCAGGAGCCGTGTCATGAATATGAATGAAAGAATACCATTTTTTCACTACCCCTTCTTCTTTAACCCAAGCTGTTTTAGTCATATTTCATGGTATCATAATTTTCCGCTGTTCAAGACGCTGAATCCATGACTAACTTCGTCAGGGATCGCTGCTCACGGCGACACCATCAAGTCAGAGTACAGCATCCTCTATGGCGCCGTGGCATTCATCTTCCTGGTCAGCGGACTGCAGCTCCCGGCGTCCAAGTTGAAGACGAACGCCCTGAACTGGAGATTACACATTATTGTGCAAGGGATCAGTTTCGTCATTATTCCGTGTATAGTCCTTGGTACGTTCATGACCCTATCTTGACAATTTCATCTATGAATGGAGTCGCGATGGTAGTTCTATTTTGAAATGGTATACCTGTAGATTCTTTGTACATAAGTTTGACTATTCTACAGCAGTAATTCACATCTCCCTCGCCGCCGGCGCCCTCAAAAGCGGCACGGCCTCCGTGCCCATCATCGTCGGCATGCTCGCCACAGCATGCCTCCCCACGACCATCGCCTCCAACGTCGTCATGACGCGTGCTGCTGGGGGAGACGAAACGGCTGCGGTCATCGAGGTTGTTCTCGGTAACGTAGTGGGTGCGTTCCTGTCCCCCACCTTGATCTACGGCTTCATGCCCAAGGGACAAGAGTTTAAGGCGTGGGCGCCCGCCGATCCGAGCACATTGGGGAGGATGTATGCCGATGTCGCGAAGCAGTTGTGCTTGAGTGTCATTGTGCCGTTGATATTTGGCCAGGCTGTGCGGTGGTGGAAGGAGGAAGCTACCGCCAAGGTGTTAAATAAGTTGAAATTGGCCAAGGTATCGAGTTTGTGTCTTATTTTGCTTGTGTGGTGAGTTTATTCCCGAATATTTTGTCCAGCAGTGTTGGACTATGATGCTGATACTGAAAATCCAGGACCACGTTCTCTGGGGCGTTCCAGACGGGAGCTCTTTTCAAAATCTCCAAGTCCTCCCTTCTCAACATTTTCGTGAACGTAGCGCTGTACCTCCTTTACACTCTGATCTGCTTTTTCTCCGCACGGCCTCCATTGTTTGTATCAAAGCGTCTGAATCCCATAGTGGCCGAATCCAAAGCGGCCCATCGACTGCCGGGGTGTCTGCAACGCGCGATAACAGTGAAGAAGATGCCCAGAGGACAAACAATCGCCGTGTGTTTCTGTGGCGCCGCCAAGACGACGAGTCTTGGGATTCCGCTGGTGTCGGCTATGTGGAATGCGTCGGATGATCTGACGAGAGCATATATACAGATTCCTGTGTTGTTGTATACTATTGAGCAGGTACGATTAATCATTCCACGCGGTGAAAGTATAGAACTAACCTTGCGGTGAATCTAGGTATTTATTGCACAAATTATAGTCTATTTCTTCAAGTGGTACTTGAGACGGGCGAAGAAAGGCTCGGAGAGCGACACAGAGTCTTGAGAAGAAGGGCTTTAAAAAGCCTGTAATGAGTGAAACTTATCATATGGTTTGAATTATGAATTCCACTAGATCATCACGCAATTACGTGAAAATACCTGAACTGACGTTGAACGTGCCACTCGCCACTCATCAAATGATAACGATATAAAATAAAGGCAGTGTTCATTTCATGCCACTTTCAAATTCTATCAGAATATATAAAAAGTCATCATATGCAATCGATTTGCCACCTCCTTCCGCGTCATCCTCAATCGTTTCGTATCAACTCCTCAAACAAAGGCCGCAAGCATTGCGCACTCTTCTTAGGATACCTCTTCTGCCCATTCTCATAATCGACATAGCACACGCCAAAGCGCGTCTCATATCCCTCCGCCCACTCGAAGTTGTCCATGAGTGACCATGCAAAGTACCCCCTCACATCTACGCCATCCAGCGCCACGGCCGTAGCCATGGCCCTCACGTAGTCCTGGTAGTACCGCACACGGAAGTCATCCTCGACAATCTTCTCCATGGGCAGATCGTTTTCGCCCTTGAGACTGGTTCCGTTCTCTGTGATGTAGATCTTGGGGAAGCCGTATCGCTTGCTGATCCAAACCATCAGGTCGCGGAAACCGGGAGCACATGGACGCAGCCAGGTGGACTGGGTCTCCTCGCCGATGCAGTACCCGTTCTTGCTGTAGAAGAGCAGTTCTAGATTACCTGCTACGTCCTCGGGATCCGGAGGGGTGGTCTTGTGCTTGATGTAGTTGGCCGTGTAGTGGTTCATGCCGTAGAAGTCGTTGGAGCCGTAGACGAGAGCTCGTTCCTGGTCGGTGAATTGCGGGAGGCGGTCGCCGAGTTGCTTGCGCATCGAGGCAGGGTAGTCGCCTAGGTAGATTGGGTCTGCGAACCAGGAGATGGCGAACTCGATCTTGCGATCGCACGCGGCGACATCCTCAGGGTCCTTGGGATCCCAGGGGAAGACGGCGTCACCGTTCAAGACGATGCCGATCTCGCCGCCCTGGGCGGCTTTGAACTCCTCGCGGTAGACCTTGACGGCACGACCATGCGCCACTAGGATCGTGTGGCCTGCGATCCAGGGCTCTCACGTGCCGTCGCCCACGGGGGACTTGTTGCGATCTAATGTTCGTCCAGGGGCGAACTGGCCGACATTGTAGCCAAGAACCGACGAGCACCACGGCTCGTTGAAGGTGGCCCAGTGCTTGACCTTGGGCATAGCTTTGAAGCACACGCGGGCGTAGTTCTCAAAGTCGAGACCGAACTCTGTCTTGTTCAGCAAGCCGCCGTAGCGCTGCTCCAGCTCCTCGGGCACGTCCCAGTGCAGCAGGGTGATGAAGGGCGTGATGCCAGCGTCGAGAAGGTCATCGACGAACTTTACGTAGTGGTCCACGCCGGCCTGGTTGATGGGATCATCCCTGCCGCCCTTGGGGATGATGCGAGCCCATGACAGCGAGAAGCGGTATGCTTTCGCGCCGAGGGACCTGAGGAGGGCAATGTCCTCGCCCGTGTGGTTGTGTGAGTCGCATGCCGTGACGCCTGATGAGCCGTCGGCGATCTTGCCGGGGCGTTTGCAGAATGTGTCCCAGATGGTGGCGCCACGGCCGTCCTTGTCCACCGCACCTTCGATTTGATAACTGTTCAAACATATTAGTCGTACGGTTTTCAATCCACCTTGAAGGAGATTCATGTAGATGAATCGAGTCCAATGCTACTCACGCGGCAGTGGCAAAGCCCCAAAGGAAGTCACTGGGCAAAGCCATATGGCTGTCCTTTTTGGGCGCAGAGTCAACCATTGTTGACTTCGACTCCTTGGCCTGTCCTGTACCCATTTTGTAAGGGTATAGAGAGTTTGTCAAGACGGCGACGAACACTGAGGTAGCTAACAACAAGAAGCGGACGATTTGCCTTTTGGCCGAAGTTGTCGTTTTCGTTTTCTCAGCTTCCTGTCACTCCTTTAGACTTTTCTTTTTCTATCAAAAGGGTGGTGCGGATGGACTTCTAATATAGCCGCTGGTCGGCTGCTTGGCCGACACTCCCCCTTGGGCTTTATTCCCAGAGCTTCCCGAAAGCAACTTTGTATGGAAGAGATCCATCGCAAGCCACCGACCCTACAGAGTGGAGCTGGCGTGCGACCCCGATGGGTAGAAAACGATGAGTTAAGTTCGATACGGGGCTGCTGGGCTCGTACACCCAGCATTGTAGATCCAAAGTCTGATTTTCCATCCAATCTGCCTAGCCTGGTGCTACCTTTTCCGTGCAAGCGTCTTGGTTTCATATTTAGTTCTCTAGTTACGCAACTCTTACCGCCCAAGGCCAAGAATCACCCATATGGGAATAAAAAAAAGTACCTTTAATGCTGGGCTCTATTGGCATGGACTTTGGGAACATGGTATCAAGATGATTTTAACGAGTATTAATCCCGATTAGGCGCCGGCTGAGGCGGGAAATGCTACCTTTTCGATATCAAACGTCGTCACGATGGGGCAAGAGGTCAGCTGGTCGGCGGGCTGAAAGAAATATCCGTCGCATGAAGCAGACATATTCTTGGCGTTGGTCAGATTTCTACACCAAATAAAATACGAGGCCGTGATAAGGTTGCAAGCGAGCCGCATGCACGAAAGGTACATATGCAGCGTAAATCAGGAAAGTCTCAAGACTGCGAAACAAAAACACATCCATCCCATCGGACATGCATCGAGACAAATGGAAACAGGGGTCTTTTCGCGGGCAAGCACCCCCCACGGCGGGGTAAATACGCTTTGCTCAACCCAGCATGCGGTGCTGTCGAAACGTCGGCCCGTGTTTCCGACAACCCATTACCTCCCTGAGCTCGCCTCGAAACCCACGCGGCTGATGATGAGCTTGCATCCGCCTTTGTGCATCCGATGTCCCCGAGATGCTACGGCTTGGCTCTGGGCCTGGCGATTGCCAGATTGCATTTCTCCGCCCTGGCACAGCGAACGTTACCTTCGGGCCGGCTTCCAGCTCGGCGCATGTCATGGCAGCCTCGTGGCCCAGGAGCGAGCTGCAGCTTGCTGAATGGCGCTGGTGATATTGCTTGATAAGGAATAATCGCTCCGATGGCTGCTTCGCGCTGGGGTTGGGAATTCTTCCATGTCTGAAGCCAAGGCTGACTCTAGACCTTCTTTTCTCTTGCCAGTCAAACATCCTCCCAACAGGAAACACAAGACGACAGGGAAAGCGAGCTATAATTTCCGACTATTTGCACATGCCCTTCGTTTCAACATTTCTTCGTCATTTCTCGTCTATTCACATCGTGGAACTGCCACCTGCCTCAGCAAACCACTCTTCTTATACCCCTGTAATTCATATGCCGCGACGTTATACACCAACAGACAACTCTCGGTTCTGTGATTCCCTCACGTCTGAGTCCAGCCTGGTTCTGATCAGACCACGCAACTCAGCCAACACCATCCCTTCGTCGATAACCTCAGAGCCTGAGAGCGCTCAACGATGACCTCTAGTCCTCTCGGTCCTGCAACTTGCGCTTACCAGATGAGCTAGAAGCTGTTTCCATCTCAACATCATCTCCGCCTTCCGGCCCATCTGTTTGCTCGATAATTTCCTACTCAATCTTGACCGTTCCATCCTCCGACTGCTTGATGCCATGAGTTCGGCGCATCCTGCCCAGTCTTGTGCCCTCGACCATGCCGTCAAACCAGGGAACACCAAAGGACTGTCTCAAGGCTGTGCCTTGATTCCGGGTTTCCAGCTGCTTCTCATCTGCCTCACTTTCGTCGCTGTCCTCGGGAATCAGACCTAGATCTTCTAAGTCTTGAAGATCCTCCTGCAGGGAGGCTTCCTAAGGTGAGATTGATGTATTCGGCTTCGCTTCGTGGCTCTTCGGACCAGTACGACAACGGCGTGCCGCAGAATCCACAAAAGTTGCGTTTCGTGTGCTCTTGGCTAGGATGCGTGTAGACTCGTCGAATCATCGTGTGTTTCGTCGTCGAAGAAGGCGAATGTTGTGCTGTGTAGCCATGACAGAGGCACTCGAATGTATGCTGCCAACGGCGTAGCAAGCGGCTCCTCTGCAGCCAGTCAGCCGTCAGACAACGTACTCCAAAGGAACTTCTACAATTCAGTCTCACATGGTCCCTTCAAAGGGGCAGAAAGGTCGGAGAAGCCAAAAACGTTCTACGGGTGTTTAGAATTGCACTTACGATGCGATCTATCTGTGCTAAAGAGCACCTGCGCATGTTCAATGCCGTCCTCGGGAAGGGTAATGATGTAACGGTTCCGCCCGCAAAGACAACCACCCCGCAGAGGTCGCAACGCGCTCATGTCTTCTGTCTGGTGATTGTCGATAGCTATGGAAGTGGTGAAGCTACGCACGGTGAAAAGCAGTAAATCGTATAATACGCTAACAAGCTCTGAAGGTGAGCACTGGCAAGCAGATGAGTGAAATGCCGAGCGAGACGACCTGTATGTAGGAAAGCGGAGCGAGAAAGCCGTCGTCGTTGGTGGAATGGAGGAGGCAAAAATGCTTCACTGGCCGGAGTGAGACGATAGTCTGTGACGAAACTGGATGAGGAGCTCTAGGCAAGAAAGTGGGCTGTTGGTGGGGCATAATGCAGCAGCTTCGAGAAAGTGAGTAATCAGACAACTGCCTACTTGTTCGTGCCAGTTGCCAATCAATCTATCAGTCCATCAATCAATCATGGTGGGGCATCCCGAAAGCCTCCCCTCTTCAATTAAAATTGTTGAGTTTTCACGCCGCTCTTTGCCATGCAATTCAGACAATCTGTCCGCCAGACTCGTAATCCAACAGGAATCGAATGGTCTTCAGCTACGGCGATGGCCAGATGGATTAGCTCGCCAGCGGGACAAGCCATCCGGCGAACGGGGCACAGTGGAGAAAGTGGTTCCTATGACGAATTTCCACCCCCCATCTTAACTGCAAGCTTGCCGATCGCAGTGACAATCAATCCCCAGTGCTGTCTAAGGGTCCTCGATTAGCAAGATGCTAGCTCTTGGACCCCTCGCCATTTATAACTCAACCAACTATACCTCGCAACTTTTCTTTGCATTTTCAAACCTCCAAAAAAATCCCAATCCATCAGCTGATGCTCAATTTCACCCATTTCTTAAGTAAAAACAATCATAAACTCACCCGCAATGACTATCAATCCAAGACCGCTCACCCCTCCAAAAAACCAACACTTCCATCCCGAATCTCGGCTTCGGCGTCTACCAGCTTTATGTACAGGCCTGCCAAAAAGCCGTCCTTGCCGCACTCGAAGCAGGCTACCGACACATTGACTCTGCACAACTACCGGAACGAGAGCGACGTGGGAGCCGCCATCCAACAATCTGGTTTGAAGCGAGAGGATGTCTTTCTCACGACCAAGATTCGTCAGTCAGTGGGCAGTTTTGACAAATCGTACCAGAGTGTCCTGGAGAGCATTGAGAAAATAGGCCGCAAAGACGGCTACGTCGACTTGTTCCTGATACATATTCCTGGTACAGGGGGAGAGACGAGAGAGGAGCTGTGGAAGGTGTTGGAGAAGGTTCATGAGGAGGGGAGGGCGAAGGCCATCGGTGTGAGCAATTACCGTCCTCAGCATATCGATGAGATGAAGGAGTATGCCAAGGTCTGGCCGCCGCATGTGAATCAGATTGAGGTATGTTGTACTATTTTGATGTCCATTTCATACCTTGCCACTGCGACAATCTTGCTAACGCTGTAGAAAAACAGCTCCACCCATGGTGCCAGCAACAGGAGATAGTGCAGTACTGCAAGGACAACGGCATTGTCGTGTCGGCGTATAGTCCCCTCTCCTGCGGGGACCACCTCAACGACCCGACGCTGGCGACTGTCGCGGACAAATACAAGAAATCTCCAGCTCAGATCTTGATTCGATATGCTCTCCAGAAGGGATGGGTACCACTGCCCAAGAGTGGCAATCTGGAGAGAATCAAGCAGAATGCCGATGTGTTTGATTTTACACTGAGCGATGAGGACTTGAAGACGGTGGATGGGCTTGACCGCGGTAAAGCAGGTGCTCTGTTCCCGGCAAATGTCAAATAGAAGTGGGAACGTGTCCAAGCGTGTGTGCAGGGGCTCGACGAATATTGTTAAGGCAATGACGTATACTGGTGTTGGCGTGTCTTGTGCGATATATTGATCAACTGAGCGCCTAAATCGGCAATGCTTGGATATAAACCAAGAATTCTTGTATCAAGAAAAGATACTCGGGGCTGCACTACCCCAAAGACTATAACCGACATTCGCGACACGCTAAAACTACACCATATCATGACTTGCTGCCCTTCTTCGCCCAGTCTCGTAAATCGTTCTTCTTAATCTTGCCCGTGCTCGTCTTGGGCAGCTCTCGTACCACTTCAACCTCTCTCGGCACCATGGATTTGCTGATATTGCTCTGATGCTTCGCCCACGCAATGACGTCTTCGCCTCGCACATTCTTGCCCTCCTTCACCGTGATGTAGGCCTTCGGTCGCTTGCCCCAGTGGTCGTCCTGGACCGCCACGACACCAGCTTCTAGAATATCAGTATGTTGAACGAGCATGCTCTCCAGTGCTACGGACGAAATATTCTCTCCTCCCGAGATGATGATGCCTTTGGCTCGATCCAGAATCTGCGCGCTTCCGTCTGGATGCCACACAGCGAGATCACCCGAGTGCAAAGAGCTTCCGTGAAGCTTCCGCGTCCTTGTAGTACTCCTTGGCGCAGATGTTGCCAAAGACAATTTCTCCAATCTCCTGACCATTTTTGGCAACGTCAATGAGCACACCTTCGGGCTGATCCGGCTTGATGATTCGAATGGGAAGACTGGTTACGAATCCATGACCCTTCCGAACCATCTTGGAGTACTTTTGTTGAGGAGGAAGATGATCCCACTCGGGGAGATGGTAGCATTTTGTGATGGGACCGTATGTCTCTGCAAATCGATCAGCCAAAGAACAAGACAATGCTTGAGGAACTCAGACACATACCGGTCATGCCGTACACATGAACAGGCATGAGATTGAGGTTGGTCTGTGATAGAAATTAGTATACTGGTCGCAAAGAAGACTCCAATGCAAAAGAGAGCCCTACCATTTTCTCAAAGAGATGGCCCGAAGGAGGACTAGCAGCGACAGTTACTTGAACTGGATTGGGTAGCTTTTCGGCTTCCTTGGCAGCTACCAGCAACGTGTTGACTGTGGGCGCGGCATTGAAATGAGTAATACCCTCCTCCTTCAACAGCTTCCAAATCAGGGGGTAGTCAATTTTTCTCAGGCACACATTGAGACCTCGCACCGCGACAACAGACCACGGGAATGTCCAACCCATGGCGTGGAACCTAGAAAGCATTGTATAAGCAATCTCATCTGGTCACGTATCGACGAATACCTCATGTTAGTACTCACATTGGAAGGGTCCAGAGATATCGACATCGTCCTTGATTGAGGCCTGATTCGATAATATTTCCAACAGCAGCAAGATATGCGCCGCGATGGGTATATACTACGCCTTTTGGACGAGATGTGGTGCTAGACGTGAACGGAATGGCAAGCATATCATCCTCGTTATTCGCTTTAGATTGCAGACCAGCCCAAGTGTGACTGCCCTGCTCCTTATCATAGGCAAGACCTTCTAGAATAGCCTCGTTGAATTGCCCACACGACGGTCCCTCAGTGACATCGGTATCCTAAGTATTACACTGGTTAGTGGACAAGATCCAGCGGCGATGAAAAAGTTTCTTGGCTGTCCGCCGATGAAGATGGCCATATTCTTACAATGTCAATGATCAAGGGAAGTTTGCTGTGCTTTTTGGTGAAAGCGCCCAACAGGCCCTCAAACTCCTTATCCACAATGATGCAATCAACCTCGGCGTACTCGAAGATGTAGGCAATGTCATCCTCCTTGAGTCTATAGTTGGCGGGAACGACCACGCCGCCACCAGCGACAATACCGTATATTGACTCGAGGAAGGCGGGTGTGTTGGGCGCCAGGATACCAACTCTCGTCAGCTTATGCTTTTTGAGGTAGTATGCTAGGCCACGGGCTCGGTCCGCAAAAGTCTGATAGGAGCGGCGCAAAGTGACACCATTGGGGGTCATGTGGAAGATGGCATCGGCGTTCGGTTCGACCGCGGCGGCACGCTCGAGGAAAAAAGTTGGCGAAAGATGGTGGATGTGAAGCGGCGGCTGAGGTTGAGGAAGCAGGTGGCCTAGGATCGACCGAATGCGCGAAGGCGGGCCAGACATTGTGTAAGATCACGAGCGATTGAAATAAAATTTGGAGCAAAGTACGCGATGGTAGCAAGAGAAAGGGTCAAGAGAAGAGCAAGGAAGCCAGGGGACGGGAGGAAGGTCAAGATAAAGAAAATCAGGAAAGCGAAGCGAGAGGGCAAAGATGGAGAACGCTGTCCAGGGTCGCCGGTTAATTGGGGTAGCGATGCTCGGCTTAGAGCCGACGCTGGTGACGATGACGGCCAGCACGTGGAGCTCCAGGGCCAAAGTTCCCGTTGGCCGAAGACCAGACTTAACCACGGAGACCCCAGGACCTAGCCGCGACTAGCTCCAGTTGGTCAATTTGTCAAGCCAATTCCTCTCCCCGCAATCTTAGCGCAACTAAGCAGGGAAACGCTCCGTGACGGTCGGCAACGATATTAGATGGTGTTTGGCGCATGGAGAACAGTTGCGCAAAGCCCCGGGCCGAGGTCCTGTAGCAAGTTGCGCCATACACAAAGGCGCGGTTCGTGGGAGTCGGATTCTATGATCACAATGGAGCATTGCATGGAAGCAGATCTGGAGTAACGCGGTTCCGATTACTGGGCCCTGTGGCCCTGTGGCCCTCTTGACATCACAACATCGGATCCGAGATGGGTCTCCAGGCGTGAAGCGATGGCTGTTAGAGCATTGGTGTGCAGAACAATGTGGTACAGACGGTCTTTTATGCAGACTGTACTTTTTTCCAATCATTTAATGTCGAGTCCCAACCTTGAGGCGTTGGATATTTCTCTTTGGACGTGCTCATCATTGTGCTTAATTTAGCCGCAAAGTTATAAGAATGGTTGATGGCCGACGCCACAGCTGCGATGATAGACAATGTCGAGATTCTCTTCCCTGGACGACGACCGATGAGACTGCTGAACGATACTCATATTGATGATTTGGTCAAGGCTGTCATCGACTTCCCTCAGCCCCGTGTTCCCTGAAGAAGAGATGGACGTAACGGATCTGCATGAAATGAGTGCAATCTTTGCTTGATGGACTGACCACAGGCATGTATTGTGACAATCAAGCGGCTAGGAACTTGAGAAAGAAAGGCAGGCAGTATAAAATTGTACTTTGCCGATAAAAGGCGACTAGGTCAGGAGATGATGGATTACGATCAATTGGGATGGGAAAGCTGTGCATTACCCTGATTCCCATGGAGCTCGCCTGCCGCACGCAACTGGCCACGCGCTGACCTGTCATTACCACGGTGCTGCCACCTGGCCGAAGTCCCGAGTATCACGGCAGTCACCTCTCCAGGCACCCACAGGCGCCCACCAACCGATGTCAACTGGGGCCACATGCACTCAGCGCGACTGGAGCAGACTTGACAGCGCCAGACCCCACCATGGACGGACAGTGCGATAAGACAAGGGCGCTTAGTGCCGAGCAGCTATCAATCAATCAAACAGCTCCCAGTCTTCCGTCATCACCTCAAACCCAGCGACCCCAAGCCATCCCTCAACTCACGCGACCCTTGATTTACACATCTGAGCAGCTGCCATGCCGCTGTAGTGACATGGTGCTTTCCTGATCCGCATCCACTGCTCGACCTCGCGAGTCGTGCCCCTGCACTCGTACGTCTTTCCAACTCAGAGCGTTTCACAAAGCTCTTTGCATCACGAAGCCGCACCTCCCGGACCACAGCCACCACAAAGACGGTTTCCCTGTCCATACAAGTCTGACTACGGACTCAATTGTGCCTTTGATGCCCGTCACTTCGCGAAGGCCTCACATTAGAAGCTGGTAATATGTACGTTTCTCACCATAGAAAGCTCTGTCCGCATTATTGACCATGAAGCACTGCCAGCCAAGGTCAGATTTGATCTACAGTCAAGCACTAACCATAGAACAGAATCAGTAGCAGACTGCCCGCAATTTCACAGCTCTTATGTCCTCACAATCTGCTCCATCTTCCAACGCCATTCGGCAAGGCGTACCGCGCATGCCATCTTACTCGACCAGTACCCCTCGAGACGGCGACAGTAACCTTAAGCTACCTAAGCGAGCGAATACTACACCTCACACACCAACACAGGGATCTGTACATGGAGACGACGAGAAAGAAGCTCCAGATGCTTTCGAATCTGGCAGCCATAGCGACACGGAAGAAAATGCCGAGCCAGCGCGGGGCTCAGTCGAGCTCGATGAGCTGCCGATTGAGCTTATAACCCTAACAAACAGGTATCTTCACGCTCAACCTTTGGCACAAGAAACTTCATTCTGACCATTGTGCGCTCAGTTTCATCGAATCCCTCAGTGCTAAAGTGCATTCCACGCCTCCGAACATCGAGAAACTGTCCCGATTATTCCAAAACTTCTATGCACTTGCTTCATCTCACATCAACACACATATCAATGCCCTGGCTACCAGACAGAAGCGCGACGCATCGCTCGCCCCTTCGACATCGTCGATATCTTCAGCTGCTAGCAGACTGCGATCAAAAGCCACGTCACTTGGTGCCAAAGACGAGCCGAAAGTGGAAACAGAGCGACAAATGATCACGGCGGAGGAGCTTGCAAATCGCAAAAAGGCCAGAAAGGCATTAGAAGCGAAGCGAGGAACCTTGGAAGAAGCAGTTGAGCGAAGGCTTTGCGAAGGCATATATGATAGAATCTACAGGCATAGGACGACACAGGATGAAGCGCAAGATGAAAAATTACGCTCCAAGACGGCTGCTTTGGCTCTGGTAGGAATCAGTCCTGCGGACCTGGGCGTGGACTATGGCTCAGAGGCAGCTTAGAGTCCCGAGGCAGCGGGCAAGGTGACACAACAAATGCGAGAATCGCTGGAAGAAGCGAGAAAGGACATGGTCAAGATGAGTGAGGCTCGGTACCCCTTAGCCAAGGCCAATCATCTGAAAGCCGCCCATAAGAGCATTGTGGATACTTTGGCTGAAGTTCATCCGTCTGCCTCCGCTGACGAGATCATGCCCATGTTCATTTACACACTTATCACTTTACCACCAGAGAAGCTCCATGTCATCAGCGATCTCCACTTCATCCAGTACTTCCGCTGGGAGCAGAAGTTGACGGGCGAAGCAGCATATTGCTTGACCAACCTCGAGGCGGCCATCAGCTTCCTTCAGACCGTAGACCTGTCTACTCTGCGAGCCGACGAGCATCCATCTGGCCCGCCGAAGTCAGACAGTCAGGCAGGCACACCAAAGACAGAAACATTCCCACCGGCCTATGGGATCACGGCGCCTTCGCAGAGCGGCACGGAAGCGAGCCCTGACAATGCCACGGCATCAAAGCCCGCACCTTCGCCATCTGGACTCAAGGCTGCCAATGTCCTGCGGAACAGGAGGCTGAGTGATCTCGTCAACACCCCTGCACAGGCCTTTGGCGCTGCCAGTGATGCCGTTTTCAGTAGCGCAGACCAGGGACTCAAGACCATATCCAACAGCCTCGGCGATAGCTATTCATTCCTCGGGAAGCTCCGAGAACGTCAAGAAGGACCAAAAGAATTCATCGCAGTGCCCCGAACGTTAGACGATGCTCGTAAGCTCGTCAGCACGCCACCACCCAATGAAGACGACAACGGCAGCGTGTCCAGCTCCATCGCTGGCGGCTCTGAAGACGCAGACCACTCCAAGCGTCCATCTGCCCGCGAAGACCGCGTCCTGAGTCTCATAGGCGGCAGGCGTGATGCCAGCGTCGAAAGCGCACGCAGCGGCACTTCAACGACGAAAAAACTCGAAGACCCTAAGACGTCTACCATGCCCACACCAACCCCAGCCGCGACAACACCGGCCATGCTCGACTCGGTCCGCAACCTGGGCAGTTCTTTCAATCCCATCGGACGATTGTCAAGTATGGGCATGATGTGTGGCTTCGGCCGTAACACGTCTACCAAGGACGCAAATGTCGCTGATGGCGGTGACTTGGCCACTGTACGTATTTCTTTCTGTCCTCCCCGCCGAAAACCCTTATACATTATGAAAAGCTGACGCTTGACAGGCATTCCCAGATATTGCAGCCGCATTGCCACCCAAACAGGTTACCGTTCCTAAAATAACCCCTCCCAACAAACGATTCCTCGAACTCCAAAGCCCAGGGGATCTCAAGCTCGGAGAAGTACGGGAACTGCTAAAGGACTATAGAAGGTTAGCACTGGCGTTGAAGAACCTAGGCGCCTTTGACGAGAAGTAGACTTTTCAGCGTAATACATGGCCCGGTAAATGTGTTATATTTGGATTTGGACAAGCGATTTAGGCGCTGGGTTGATAGGCATTGGTTGACGTTCTGACTGCATCGCATAGACTGGCGAGATGTGCTACAATGTACGTGCTTGCGCTTAATAAAGCTATATATGATGCCCCTTTATGGAAATGAATGCTGTATACATGTACGCCGGTTTCCACCTCTTTATATACTAATGGAACCTTTAATATCCGACTACAAGAAATGGAAATCCATGAGTCAGTGCCACGGGTTTATCTAAAACACAGGCGTGGTATCTGCTCTTCTTTGCCGCGGTCTTGACCCGGCACTTGATATGGGACCGAGCTCAACCGTCTCGTCGGGATGTGGTTCTGAGAATGTCCTAATGGGACTTAATGGTGCGCCCTGGGTATCTGTGGAGCTCATGCGCTGATGAGATGGGCCATCGCGCGGCACGACTGGCCCGGGGTGAAGAAATGATCTGACGACGCTGTTGTTGCCCCGACCGCGCTCGCGACTCTTGCTCCGCGTGCGGGTCATGTTGGTTCCTTGGCGTTGGATGCCAGTCGCCGTGGCATGAGATAGAGCAGTGTTGGTGCGGGCCAAGGCCGCCTCTTGCTCTTCTGCTTCTCTCCTGAACTTTTCTTCGCTGGGGAGGAGGATGGCTCTGTCAAGGCCGTAGGGAAGACCACGGTGGCGACCACGGATTTGCATGGCCACGATGACAAGTTTGCCAATGACGGTGAACTGCGAGCATAGAGAGGCGTTGATGCCCTTGGCTCCCATGCTCAGACCGACGGTGCCGTAGGCGCTGACTACTTCGAACAAGATATCGAACAATGCAAACTTGTTGGCGACGATTTTCGGGCCTTCGCTGATTGTGATGATAAAGAATCCGAGGAACACGTACCACAAATCAAAGGACAGCTGGCGACGTAAATGAGTTCCGACGTAGGATAGGGCGGGGGCGTCGTCGTTGTCGATGTCGTGTCTCTGATACATGCCGAGCGATTTCTCTTCGTAGACGTTCGTGCGACGGATGGAGATGGCGATGGGGAACACGGAGATGTACATCATGATCATGTAGAGAACCGGCATGGCAGGGTGGAGGTCAGACATGCTGACGGCGGAGAAACCGGCTGTTCTTGTCGAGGCAGCCTGGAAAAGACCAATGACGACTCGGTTCTTGACACTGAACTGGGCGATGGGCTCCGAGCCGAGGTCGAGAACCATGAAGAACAGCAGATCTAGTGCGTTCAGGGCTACCAAGATCCAGAACAGCCACCAGTTGGGGCCTGATGGGAACAACAGCGTAAAGCATCGACGAGGGTGGTCGAGCAGAAACCGCAACTCCTCCCAAATGCCTGAGCCGACCGGAGCGAGCTTGGCACAGACCCAGATGATAAACCGTAGCATGACGGGGAAGGCGGTGTTACCGATGAGAATAAAGAACCAGGTGATCATCAGAGTGAACTCGGATGTGTTGAAAGAAATCATGCTGTCGGGAGTGAGAGTGAAACCGACATCCATGAAAGCGACGTTGGAGGTAAAGAAGCCCCACCACGTCCTGGAAACGCCATCTGTCTCGACAATCTTGCCGTAGTGATCGTTCACAAGGATGAACGGCAGCAGGCAGACAAGAATGACGAGATGAAACCCCCAGAAATAGACCAAGAGAACAATGGCAAGCGTTCGGAGAGATCGATATTCGATGCCGCCCAGCTCTTCTCGCTGCTCCAGCGTCAACCCGACAAAATTGGAATTTCGACCCATCGTCGGTGTGTAAGAGAGATAGGGCATGTCCTCCGTCTTAGAATTTGATAAGGCGGAGCGAATCGTGTCCAGGGTGCGTGTCCTTGTTGCCCGCACTGGTTTGGGGTCCTCGCTGTCCTCGTGATACTTATTCTGAGAACGATTGAAAATGCGAGGCTTGCGAAACCGCAATGCATCGAGAGTCCCACCCACAGCTTTGAAGTCGTCCTCAATTTCATCTCGTCGGTGCTTTTCGGGCTCCGCGATCACGATAGTTGGCTGACGCTCACGGATGCGGCTCGAATCAGGTGCACCGCGTCCTATCCTCGAGTCGCCAGTACCTGAACGGTTGAGTTGGTGGTTTTCGTCGTCCTCGTTGATGTCGTCCGCCTGAAGTCGCCTTGGCCCGAAACCTTGCTCAGCATCTCGGGGACCTGGAATGCGGAGCACCTCGTCGTCATCTTGGTTTCGTTGTCGTTCCAGAATGGCAATGTGCTCTGCATGCGAACAGTTCTGGGTAAACTTCGTTTCGTCATCTCTTAGTCCATCGCTACGCTTTACGGTCTCGGCAAAAGTAATCGCGGTAGGCCCAGGGATGTTGCCAGAATTTCGACTCCCTCTTCGACCTCCGCCCACTCGCTGTTCTTGGGGTTTGTCATCTATTTTCTCCGCTACACTTTGGTCAGCTGGGTGAGACCCGTCTTCAGTGACAGTCGTAGTATCACTTTCGTCGCTCTTCTGGACACCCGGATTTTTGGACGGCTGTTGGTTGTTATCATCTAGCAAGATGCCATCGTTGGTAATTCTCTGTTTTCGACCATTGTGGGGGACCAGGGTGATGTCCCGGCCATTGACTCCTTGCTCTGCCAAGTGCATGTCATTGCAAGCTTGCGATTTTGACTTAGTTAGAGTGCGACGCCGGGCTCGGATTTCGCGTGCCCAGCTGCGAAAGCGTTTTTCGAACCAATACAGACGCAGAAACACGACAAAGGTGTGCATGGTGATGGGATTTGATGTCATGGCGAAGAGGTATATCATAGCTTGCTGGAATCCATTGAGAAGGTTCACGTCGACAGGGTTCAGACCAGCCTGCGTATTTGCTCCGCTCGCGAACATCAAAGCATCAATATAGTCCAGTTTTCCCTTCCCTGCTATAAAAATGGCAACTGAGCAGACAATCGTTGCTCCAATAATCCAAAAATCTATAGTCATGAACGGTTAGTGCAAGTCTGTAGGTCGCTTGCCGGACTTAGACATTACATACAATGGACTGTGATAAAGCTGAAATGGGGCTTTTTGGAGACAAACGCAGGCTTAGCAGCCTTCAGTTGCCCCCAAACGTAGGAACGTGCCCCTTCCAACATGTTGAAAGATGATTGTGAGTAATTGACGGTATGAACGGGATGCTTGAATTAGCGATGGGAGAGAGTTTGTCGCAATCGGGATCGAATCTAGGAGAGAAGGCTCGGAACTCCAGAGGTGGGAATGATGTTCTCTTGCCGTAAATGCAAGCTATATCAGAGTATTCGTGCTTTAGACAAGGTAAATGTGAGTTGTACGTACTTCGAGCACGCAAAATAGTAATATGTGGTTAATAAGGTCTGGCCAGAGTGTACTGATCTTCCAGTAATCTGAGCAATGGCCCGGTTTAGGCACGAGTCCAATCGAAGGACTTAGTATGCATAGAAAGGCAAATAGACATGATGAGACGAGCGAGAATACAATTGCGCAACGATAGGAGACGAAGTGATTCTCGTGGCGGTCAGAATTGTGTCGCTGGCGGGTAGTCCGGAGGGAGCCGACAAGATGATAGTGTTGCGCCGTGTCGTGATGGCTTGAGATTTGAAGCTGGGAGATGGTTGGATCAGAAGCGGTACACAGTGACCAGTGCAACACAAAAACAACTCAGAATCCTGAACTGCAAGGGTTGCTGCCAGCACCTGGACTGCTTGACTCGTCACAAAGTTGCGTGCTACAAAAGTGGTCGTCGTGTCAATCAGAAAAAGGCGACCGTTGATAGAAGCGCACTTCGGAAAGGAGACGAGGTAGGAGTGCGGAAGTCAAGGCTTCTTGAGTCAATGCAAAGCGGTCGACCAGGGGCGGAGCTTATCAGCAGAGGAACGGTTAATTTCGTCGTGACGTCGGAAAGCAATAGTTGAGGAAGTATTCCCTGTCAATGCGATGCCGCGGCCTAATCGAACGAGAGCCTTTGGCGCACGTTGAGTCGAGATCCCGGACCTAAGACGCGCAGAAGCGAAATGAATTCCAGAAGTCTGCAAGGCGGCAAGACAATAGACGGCGGGCTGCAGATAGGAAGGCAAGGTAGAAGAAGACACCCAAAAGCCTAGACCACTTTGTTCGAGTCGGGATACAAAAAAAGAAATCAGAGACTTGAAATGAACCGGGGATCGGATCGTGAACCGGTGGTTGCTGCCGAATAGAAGGGCCGCGACAAGGGGCGAGAGACTTCTGGGCGAAACAGAAATGTTTTACCAGGAAGCCGGGAATCCGGATTGAGACCGATGTAACTCAGTGGGCGGTCGACAGCGCAGCAACGCAGTCGGATTGCGCCAACGTGGTTCAATGGATGTGGGAGGGACGTATGCAGATGGATAATTGGGGATTCCCGATGAATGTGTCGACGAGGTTGCAGAATCGTCGTGGTGACACCGAAGGCGATTCCAGATCTCGAGAGTTCTCGCGCGAGAGCTGCTGCTCAGAGTCGCAAGGTTACGAGTCGCAGGGCCGGGCCTGGCCTGTCTGACGCAGCACCAGACAAGCACCAATTAAAGACGGTCAGATGCACCATTGCGGACAGGCAATGCTGGGCATGCGGTCATGCAGAGGCGCGAGACAAAGTTGCCTCTTGAAGCACCGCGTGGCACGGTGGTGATGGATTGACGAAGGATGGGAGAGGGAAAATGGGAAAAGTCAGTATTACGACACTGACACGAGCAGAGTCGAGACCTGCCTGCTTGATGCGGCGTCGGGAGGCGAGGCAGGACGATGGACGGTCGCTGAAGCCAGCACTGCCCTAATAAACGGCTGCGAGCAGACTTCTGCTGGCCCCGACGGCGTCATATATTAGCACCCATGACTCCAATGTCTATCTGTCCACCCTGTCTTCGTCCGTGTCGGTTCTGGAAACGCCGCAAGCCAGGCTAGCCGGCTTTGGCGGGCCACCGAATGTCATTCATTGCAGTGCAGTGCAGTGCCGCGCTCCGCCTAGCAATAATACTGCCTGCCACCAGACTCGTGCGTAAACGTGTTTTCGATTGATGCGCCCGGGGGGCTGAGCAGAGCACCACACAGCGCCACCATCTGCCAAGAACACAATAACTCTCTACCTACCTTGTAGGGGTTTCCTCCGGTCGATTCCTCGCGCCATGAAGGCTGTCAACATTTCATTCAAGTACTTACTGTATCAGATGCAGCATTGAGAAAACATCTCGCACTGGCATCCACAAATCCACTCAGCTGTCTAGCCGCAGGGAAAACCTCGTGCTCCATCATCATCCCTTTTCTTTGTCTCCTCGAGCCAAATATCTCGCCAGGATCCGAGTCGTCGTCCAATCCCTCCCGATGCTCATCCACTCACGACGCGGCGGCGCAACAAGCACCCCGGCCCCAGGCCCCAGGCCCCAGGAACAAAGCCAAGCTTTCCGTGGCGCGTTGCAGGTCAATCATGCTCCCAAACCAGGCAAAATGCCAAGGCCACTGCTGCGCCAGAGACAAGCCTATGTGGGGACCCTTTCGGAAGTTGGCCTTACGCATGCGTGCGTGCGCATCCACTGACACCACCAGATGTCTGTCTATTATTGTGTTGACGACGGAGCAGACATTCCTTCATTCCTCCCATCGCCGCGGCGCCCGGTATCCACGAAAACCTGATTTCCATTCAGAAACAACAGTCTTTCGAATTTTCTCAAGACAGGCAAGCTCACAATTTTCACTCCGGCCCGCGTATTCCCCAACTTGATGCCCGTATCAATCCTCTTGGCATTTGCATACAGGATGTGCACCGAACAAAGACTCCAGTCATTTGACTTCTCCCAAACATGAACCTCACAGGCATCTCCAACTGCCAGTCCACATCAACTACCGCGAGCTACGCCCGCTCGCGGGTCGCGGCCCGTCCAGCTAGCCCGGGCAAGCGGTTCAATTAAGCATTGTAATAAGCATTACCTCTCATCAAACAGATAACGTGCTTTCGGTGTCACAGAACCGCGGCGACCCGCGGCGACCCGTTTCCAGCCCAACCACATGCCGTCCAATCTCGATGATACAGGTCAGATATGCCGGCGCCGCCGCGCGTAAAGTAGATTCAACTGCCAGAGTCTTTGCGTTGCCCACACTAATATTTGAACGAGCTGACGATTTGTTCCTTTGTTGGCATCCCGCCCTGTCCGTCCTTGGCGGATCGTCGACCTCCCCTTCCGGCCGCCCTGTTCACGCTCAACATGGCTGGGGTTTTACAGACCCCAATCGTACTGTAACTAGCAGATGCAAAAAATCAAAAATTTCTACGGACTGTCTGTGCTTCGTAAGGGTTTCTTGGCAATGCATATACTGTACTGTAAATGTCCACTCATGTGCTTGACCGAGAACTCGGACTCTGCATTCAAGGCGCAGTTGGCTGGGAACAATGAGCCCATCCTGGCATGTTCTTGCCAAGGGCACAAACCACCATCTGGTGCCAGCTCTTCAGCTGGTTGACCATATTTTACAGATTGCCATGCGACGGACATGAGATATCTTTAGCGTCATCTGGCGCTTCAAGCGGTTGAGTGACACCTGGATGAAGATCAGTGCAGATCCGCGTCAGCAGTCAGGATCCGCATACGGACTATGTCGAGTGTAAGCTGTTGGTGACATCACACTGCCCTCATGACAAAAGGAGACACATCACAGGAAAGCATTATAGTGAGCTTGGGGGAAAAAAAGGATAATATTCGCTTTTGGGCTCATGCAAGTCTGAATGCTGTTGATAGCCCTCTTCCCATAGTCTGATATACACAATGCTCAAAGACAGCAGCCGATTGTACCGAAACGCCGAACCAACATTGCTTGATTCCTGCCCAACAAGACAACCCATGTCAGCAGGTTTGCAAGGCCGCAAATCCGCATATCGTTATTGTGCCGCGGCACGTCTCGCGTTTTCCCTGCCAATCTTTTTGAAGAAAGCATTGCTTTCCTTCTTACCCTTGCCTTTTTTCAGCCCTTGGTTCACCCTCTTGTTCTGCTCGATGTACGCCATGTCTTGGCCACCGCTCAGTTCTCCCAGTGTACCTGCTGTCCTGCGGGCTCCCTTCTTCTTGAGTCCCGTTGTGCCACTATGGAACAGATCATCCGTGATATCTTCATCCTCCATGGACTCGTTCTCTACGAGTACTTTCTGCAGTAGCTCACGTCGTTCGCCCGCTGTTGCAAATGCAAGTCCAGGCGTTTTCTCGATGTTGGCCAGCTGCGTAATGACTTTGAATGCGTAACCTTGATCCACGAGAAATGCTTGTCGTTTTGATGAAAAATACATTTCTTGCGTATCTTTGGAAACCAAGGAGTAGAAAAAGGCATTGAAGCCTTCGTCGTTTCGGCGCTTGGCTCGCAGAATTCGCCCAAGACGCTGTGCTTCTTGACGTCGTGAACCGTAGTGTGACGAGATTTGGATGAGGCACGTAGCTTCCGGCAGATCAAGTGACGTGTCCCCGATTTTTGACAAGAACAGCGTGTTGACGAGCGGGTTATGCTGAAAGTTTTCAAGCACCCTGAGACGCTCGGGCTGACCAGTGCCGCCGTAAATGAAAGCCTTGCCAAGCTTCAACGCATATGCTTTCAGGGCGTACACGTTGTCTGAGAAGACGATAATCTTGTCTCCTCTGGCCTCGTGATAGTTGATAAGATACTGGCAGGCTTGAAATTTTCGCGGGTTCATAATGTACAACAAGTTCTTCTTGCGCGAAGGTGCCCGTAGGTATTCGTCATAGAACTCGATAGGCATTGGGCACCATACTTCGGCGCACTGGACTCGAGCAATGTGTCCTTGCTTCGACAACTCCATCCAGTTTGCTTCGAACAGCTTTGGTCCAATCAGGAAATTCAAATCGGAGATCTTGTCGTCTTCTCGAAGCAAGGTGGCCGTCAGACCTAGCTTCGAATGAGTCTTAATCGAAGACGTAACCTTCCGAAAAATATTGGCTGGAACGACGTGGACTTCGTCAAGAAGCATGAGCCCCCATTCCCGCCCAGTCAAAAATTTCATCATCTTGTCAGCGTCGTACGATCGAGCCCTTGATTGCGTGACCATGGAGTAAGTTGTGACGATGATGCCGGTGCTACCAGTGAATACGGAGCCCTTCGAGTCTGACGTGAAGGCAACAATGTCGTCAGGATTGATGTTGGACCATTTCAGGAACTCGTTTCTCCACTGCACGACAGACATTGAGCTGGTGCAGAGTACAATGACGCCTTTCTTGATAGTGCAAGCTGCGGTGATACCGACGAGCGTTTTTCCAGCACCACAGGGCAAGACGATGAGTCCACTCTTAGCTCGACCGTTTCCGAACATCTTACTAAGACTCTTTTCTTGATAAGGTCGAATTTGAGTGCCGGGCTTGAGATCAATCTCCAAGTTCGAGTTAACTTCGTCCCTACGGAAATCATATTCCTCGAGAACGGGATAACCCAGGTTCAAACATTCCTTTTGAACCGTTTCGACATCCTTGTCTGCAATTTCGAATGAATGTGTGACTTCTTGATCGTCGTCATCTTCTTCGTTGAGAGTTGCCAGGACATCGCCTTCGTTGATGGCCTGACCGTTTGATTGTTCGCCTCCTTGTTGAAGACCATTTGCTTGTTTGACGCCCGCGGCATTCTTAGTGCCTGGAATAACCAACCCACCGATTTTGGGCGCAGCAGAAGTTGTAATTTCTTCAGTGCCTTGCACACGCAACGGCCCGATCTTGGGATTCTTGAGAAGCATTTGAAGCATTTCAGGGTCCGGACTTTCCACATAGTACTTTGTGTTTTTGAGGACAAGCTTGACTTTGCCATAACTTTGCGTGCAGCTGGTGATGAAGTTTCGAATTTCCTCAGGCAGAGGTGTTTTGAGGAATCGTTCAAGAGTATTGATGATGTCGGATGGCGATAAGCCAACCGAGACTGCAGCGTAGAGACTATGTGTTGTAAGGGCGTACTCGTGCATGAAAGTCGGGCGTGATAATGGTTCGGCAATGGTAATCAAGAAATCCTGTGCTTGCTCCGCCAGCGGATTGAAGCTTTCCAAGATGATACGGCCTTTTTGCGGATCGATCCAGAGTGGACGGTTCTGGTGATCCTTCTTCAGGTCCAGGTACAAGAAGTCATGGTCACCAAATATGTGCGGTAATGGTTCCCGGATCGTGTGTCTCTTTTGAAAACGATCCAGGGAAAACAGGTCGATGTTCTTGTCGATGTTACGCTCGAGGACTTCATCAACGGGCGCATCATCTTCCTCCACTTCATCGTTACTATCGAGGCTACGAGGAGTCGCCGCACCAGGTGTGGACATGCGCGAGGACCTGCCGATCTTCGTCCCGCCCTGCACGGCTACGTCTGCCTTTCGCTTCGGAGGCATGGTCTGATTTCGTCGCCGTGACAGTCGGTGGAGGAAGACGGGCGTTGTTGTCTAGCGAGCATGGAGGAGATATTGGGAATGTGAACGAAAGTGACGTCGCTGGAGTATTATAGTCTTCCATGAAAGTTAAAACGGGAGGGTGATGACTAACCCCGGCAGTGGCAAAAGACCGGTCCAAGTGTGGCTCACCTTTTGGTGCTGGAACATCCTAGACACGCGCTGGGCTGGTGCTTCAGTGGCACTTACGGTAGGAGCAACCACTCGACGACCCCACCAAAATTTAGATGCTGGTTACCTAGGCATTCTTGAACGCTATTCAGCAACCCTCTATCCTTATTGAGAGCATCTGTTGCCATATCCTCTCGTCAAATTTGCAGACGACTACGAGCCTCATCATGTGGTACGATATCTCATAACCTTTAATAAATCCGCGGTCATTAATTTGAAGAATAGCAAACACATTCTCAACGCACAAGTGTCCATCCGGTCGCCATGCTGTTCGTCACACCCCACCCCTGATTGTCCTCAGCATACCAGCATCTTCTCGTCCATAATACGGATTAAGTGCTAATTGAAGACAAAAACCAGGCCGAAAGTGGTTCGACTGCGCCGAATGCCACGGCGAACAAGAGAAACATCCGCTCCTCCAAAGTTTTGAGATGGTATTCGCATGCAAGAAATGCAAGAAATGCTTCCGTAAGGATGCACAAGAATTCGAGGAGAGTGACGAATACTGTCCCCATTGTGACAACCATTTCGTAATCGACGCCAAGACCCCCAAGGCCGCGCTCTCTATCGAAAGCGAAGACGTACGAGTGAACAACAAGATGCTCAAAGACGAGCGTGTCAGGCAACAAGGCTATCGAACCATGTTCGACCCAGACGAGGACGCAGACAAGCTTGGTTGATTGACAAAGCGCCCAGATTTGGGTTGCTGATGGTATTGCTTCAGAGCGCGAACGACAAAAAAGTTCAGGCGTTGGCTGGTTGGGCTGCATTTCGAATCACATGAGACACAGATAGTTGATTTGGCATGACAAAAGACATTACGCCTTAACGATCTAAGTGTTGATACAATGTCATTTGCACTGTGGTATTGCTGTACCTCTAAAACAAATGATCCCATTCTCCAGGCTGCGAGTAACTCATGGGCGCCCCGCCAACTACTCAGCGGCAGAGTCGTCCGGTCCTCGGGTCAGAATGGCCGCAGAGCCCTGCCCAGGTGTTCGCCCCGTCTTTTTCTTGGCAGCTTCTTCTTGCTTTTCCTGCTCGATCTCCTTCACGTAACCCTCGATTTCCTCAGTAGGTAGAATCTCCATAGCAGCGCCGGGCGCCATGAGGGCAATCTCGATATTCTTCGCACCCGTTTGTACAACCTCAAGGAGCGACTTGATAGCCAGTCGGATGGTCGTCTCGCGGTCCATGTCCTCTTTGTAGTTACGCTCGAGGAATTCCCGAACTGTCTTGCTCGATCGGCCGATCGCATTTGCCTTCCTATAACGATCGTAAGCGGGCCGGAAGCGCAGAACCGGCACATTTTGGGGAGGTAAACTTACCACGCTGAGTAGATACCAGATGGTTCAGTCTGGAAGAGTCTGGGGGCCTTGCTACCGGGGTCGAAGCCAACGACAAGTGTGCTAATGCCGAATGGTCGAACGCCACCAGCTTGAGTGTATCGTTGCTGCACGCCAGCGACATACTTGGTGATGTAGTCGATGGTTACGGGGTCCTCGACGGAAAGACGATGAGACTGGGCTTCTAATCGGGCCTTGTCGACGAGAATTCGTGCATCGGCGTTGAGCCCAGCAAAAGCTAAGGCGGCATGCGTGTCAAGGAGCTGGATCTTGGAGGGTGTAATTCGAGTATCTTGGAGTTTCATTGCAGAGCGCTTCTCGCAGCCAAAGACGACGACATCCTTGCCCTTAACGCCAACGGCGCAAGTTCCTGTCGCCTAGTGTTAATATCACTGAAACCACCCCGTCGGTCCTGACTGCCCACGCACCTCTTTTCACAGCTTCACCGGCATACTCGACTTGAAAGACGTGTCCGTCTGGACTATTCGAATGTTAGATGATTTCACAAATGCAAAGGCGTTGAGATTATCGAACCTGAAGACTATACGCGGTGACGAAGGTTAGCAGATGAGGTGTACCTGGTAGGCGGTCATTGTAACTTACCAGAGAGAGCTCTGTCGTAACCGGAAGCCATTGTGATGAGTCGTATCAATTGTCACGTTTGTAATCGCTTCTATGTATTGTGCGCAAAAAATGCAGGTTGACCGTGAAAAGCGTTGCGCGACTGGCTATGTTTGCCAGCTGGGTCGAAGTCAAAGGCGTCGGTACGATGAGGTATGTACGTTCAGAGGGAGCTTCGTCAGACTGGCAGCCTGCCCACGATGGGCTGGTTGGCTGGCGGCTGGGCTAGGAAGCTGGAGCTATCCCGTGCACCAGATAGTCTGTGGACGGAACAACATGCAAGCGGATCCGTCTACAGTGTGTGTATGCATAGCATTCTCAGTCCACACGGTGTAATGCCAGACACTCACTTCAAGTTGCACGAACAGCCATTTTAGACAGTGGCCAAAAAAAGAACAAAAAAAAAGACAGCTGAATGAATCCAGATCAGATCAGATTAATTATGATGAACCTTGAAATCAGAATTGTCATTATGCGAAATTTCCTCCAAGTACAAACGGAGTTCAGCTCTTAGCAGTTCCTGAATCGCATCCAAGTGATCAGCATTTAGGCAAGGCAATACCATCCAGCCTACGATCTTCCGCTACCTACGCCTCAGAGGCAAGACATGCCGTTTCTCTTTTCACAAGGCTACCAGTGTGATGCACAGAGGCTCATGGTTTGCCAGCCCACCACTTGCGAACAAAGTCTTCGACGCGTGTGAATCTGTAATCCGGGAGTCGCTGATTCCACTCATCGGAGACACTCCAAGCCCCATCTGCAATTGACCTCAAAATACCAATCGTTGCCATCTTGGAGAATGCTTCAACCTGGTCTTTGGGCACAGATGGAAGCGTGAGCAGGGGATAATTCTGCGATTTGAGCTCTCCCGCGGCCAGCTCCTCCGCCTTCGGCCAGTCGATCGTGAATGGATGTCCTTTCAAGCACACTTAGCTGGGGACTCTCTATGATTGCTGGTGAGTATAGCCTTACCCAATGTCTTCTCCGCGATTGTGAGCACATCTCTCATGGAGACATCATCTCCACGGATGCCACCCACCGTTGGCCAAGCGCCTTCGTAGCCGACGGCACGAGCAACCACACTAGCGATATCCTGCACTGTGGTGTAGGTAATGCGGGAGTTCAGGGAGCCTTCCACAATGAGAGCTACTTTTTCCTTGAAGTCGAACTGGAATGGAATGGTGGAAATGTACTTGGCCGTCTTATGGGGATGGCCAAAGTAGTTCATGAACCCGCCTGGTTGGAACTTGGTATACTCAATGACCTTTTACTAGCGTCAGTCTTTTGATTGTTGAATAGCCGCCGACATCATGGATTACCTTTTTGTTCTTGTTTAAGCTCTCTAGGTAATAACTGATCTCCGACTTGCCAGCATACCAAGGCAAAACGTCAAGCGTCGGCACATTGTCTCCTCTATGCACGGTGAGTAATTCCGGTGAACAAAACAGTATGTTTTGTTGCATCATTGAGATAGTTCTCACCTTGACCACTCAGATGGGGCATATCGTCGGACACCGGCCTCGATGGAAGCGTCAATGAGTCGTTTCTGGGTTTCGCTGCCCGGATCATGGTGCACTGCAAAAAAGCACAGCACGGTATCCACGCCTCGAAGGATATGAACCAGTTCGTCTTTGTCTTGATACTCAGTCTGGACCCATTGCACTCCTGGGAGCTGAGAGAGCGCTGAAGGGTCCTGGTCGAAGCCAATTAACTTCCGGGCGTAAAACAAGGCAGCACCTGCTCCTCCTTACCTTTCGAACGAGACCTAAGATCTCATGCTTGTTCGTCGCAACAAGAGCATCAAGTACTTCTCTTGCGAGCTCTGGGTATCAGAGAGTAGTTCGCCTCTTGTCAGATATTGGATCACTTTTGGAAATTTCTTCAGGGATTTACGCACCGCTCGTAGTTCCTGCAATTGCAATCTTGACCATCTCGGCGGGTCTTTTGTCTTTCTTATAAATCAACAGGGAATTGTTGTAAATTTTTTTTTGTCGAATGAATCCATGTCTCATCACATTACCAACAATGAGCGAAGCGGTCATGTTTTAAATACTCGAGCACCCGACTTTGGTACTTTCCGAAGTCCGACGTGCCATCATTGAGAACCGCGGGATTGGTCAAAATTGCACGACAGCTGCCATACCTCAAAAGATGTCATCGTCGAATTGCACGTGTAATTTCAAGTTGTTTGACATAATCGTGGCTCAGTTTCATGGTTCTTACAGCTACCCGGTGCGACTCGGATAGATCTCACGCCCCGGGTTACGTGATCGGAGCAATCCCCCGCCGTCACTCACGCCATAGACATTTCATCACCAGCGGCAAGCATTCCCTCTCGGTTCCCTTCCACTAGCTAGTCGAGTTCTCGTCACGTCAAGTCAAGGTTATTTGCACCGAACAATATCCCAGCATGACAAAGGAAACACCGAAGATTACCAACGCGGGAGATCATGAACTCCGTGTGAGTAAGCCACTACATCCACACAATAGCACAACACACTGTACGGGCTCTGATTCGTTTGTAGTTGAGGCGAGAAAGGGGTCGAAGAGCTCAAGCGGCGTTCAGAAAGCGAAAGGCTCAAGAAACCACCCACCTAGCCGACCAGCATCGGCAGCTCATTCGTGCCATCCAGCGAACAGTAGATGCAACCACTGGATACGAGCACCCAGAGCTATTTAGTGCTATCACGAATCTATCCGCACTGGCTGGTGTGCGATGCAATGTTCCTACACAGACACAAAAAACCGAGATTTACGACAAAATGCTTCCGGTAAATTTGCTTTACGCGCGAGATGCAATAGGTGTTCCGCAATCAGACTTTCACCGCACCGCCATCCCAGAGCAAATAAGCAAGAATTTATGGATGAACCCTCTAAACTGCATGAGAATTTCATTGCCCCCAAACGACATAACTGATTACATTGGGCGCGATCCGAGCACCCTGGCGAGTTCTTTATTCTGGTCCGTACTAGAGCACGCGAGAAATAAATGCGAGCGATCGCATCTCGACGCCGCCACTATGATCCGAAGGAGTCTTTCGCATTCCAAGGATGTGGACAAGATAAATGTCTCTTTTATTCAAGCGATGGTCGAAGCAAGACTAGAACACAGAGACAAGGGTCTATTTCCGCCCAGTACGCGGCTGCGGCAGAAGAAGATCTGAGCGTGGTACTACTCAAGCGAGTAGAGCGCGAATATCGCGCTACCGGAAGAGACCCTAACTTGTGGTTGTCCAGCTCGTCAATCGAGAAGCATCTGCGCAGGCAGTGGGGTGATCCAATAGTCGAACTCCTAAGGGAAGCTGCTAAAGGTGAAGGCGAGCTTGGACTTGTCGGACTAATGGATGATATCAAGTGTAGACCCTACGAGACTTCCGTATGCTTTGGAGACGGCCCGAGGTGGCAACTCTCTGGAGTGAATGCGCTTTTTATACATGCGGTACAATGGGCCTTGGAATCACATTACAAGTAAGCCTGACGAAGAGCCAGAGATGGATGAGAGTCTTCATAAGCTACCAACCAGTGCATCACGGCACACCCCAGTTTGACCTCATTCAACCACGAGAAGGCTCCTTAATCTGAGTGCCGACAGCGAGAGGCTGGCCAAGATCGGGTCTGTCCTTTTTCCAGGAAATAGGCTGGATGAATGTCTGTCGTGATGGACCGCAGCCATCTTGCGGGTTCACGTTTGCGTGGAACACCTGCCAGTCTTGTTTGCCGTCAGGGCTCTTGAAAAAAGCATTGTGTCCTGGCCCATACAATCCATTTGACGTCTCAAATACTAGGGTTGGCAGTTTTGTCCAGGACTCTCGGAGTAGTGGATTTGCCTTTGGCGTCAGCTTCAAGGCACCTAGCTTGTACGCCGGAGTTGAGCAGGAGTCTGCCGAATAGACGAGCCAGTCGGTTCCTCAAGGAGACCGGATTCCATATGGCCCCTCTAGCACAGCAGAATCTTCTTGCTCCCATTCGTGGTCTGGCTCTGCAATCATGGTGGCGTTACTACATAACGTCGCGCCACGGAACTCTGCAGCCCATAGAGATGATCCCTTGGGACTCTGAGGGCCTTTGATTGCAGAGTACTAGGGATCCAAGGTCAGCTTAGTCGATAGAGCCGCTTGTGATTTTGTCATGGGGAATGGTGAAACATACAAAGAAGTATCGCTTATCTCCAATATCATAGAGTGTCTAGAGGTTAATGTTTCCTCGGGTTAGTAATGTATGTCAATGACAAAAGTGAGAAACTTGGTGCAAGCATTGTCTCACCGCATCAAGCATGCCGTAGTCGTAATTTGGCGGAACTATTGGTCCCAGAAGTTTGTAATCGGCGGAGAGAGGGTTTTCGCTTCCTCCAGCGAGGGCATATACCCTCAGACTCGGGAGCATTACACCCCAGTCGTTATCGCATTTGCTGGCTGAAAAATATACGTGCCAGCGGCCATCTACCTGATGCATTTCGGGAGCCCAAAAGTTACATGAGATGTTAGGATTGGACCGGTCAGCCTATATAACACGGGGTTCGGCTGTCTTTAGCCCGTCGATGGTCGAAGCAGCAGTAATTCGAATGTCTGTCCATGTCGTCGAAGTCAAGTAATACCTGGTGTTTGGCAGCGCTTTAGCATTTGTCAACTGATCATAGTAAATTTACTTCCTTTGGGAAACTCACATGCCATCGACATATACCATATGCGGATCACTACCATGCTGGATTGGATTTGTGAAGCATCTACCTAGCCATGGCCCAATGGCAAAAATGCTAAAACAGACGGACAATCACATCCGGTTTCTCTGTTTCAATTCCTGTATGGAGTTTTTGTGCTAGATATTTGAGCACAAACACGAGGCTTTAAGGTATATAAGTCTATACGGCATCTTTATACTTATGCCCATATTGTCGCAAACTTCCGCCTTAATCCTGGAGAGGGGCTTGGTTACTACGTACAACAAAACTGTGCAGAGCCATTGGCGCGGTTCAGAAGCCTTCTGCAACTCAGTGCCGATCGCATCCACTGCCGAGAAAATATAAGCACCCAAACAGCGGTGTTAAACTTGGTGAAGCTCGCTATGATTCGCCCGGCTAAGCAATTCGGTTTGCGGGGAAACTGGGACAAACCCTGTGCATCGGACATATACCAACGCTAGTGTCGCCGGAACTTGATACCTAAATCAGCCACCACCCGCTATAAGTAGAACGGCAATTACAATCGAGCTTGTATTCATTGCAGTTATTCAGATTCATTACTAGTCAGGATTCAGCATCCAGAACGTTTCCCGACTCTTTGATTACGAGATAACCACCAACTCTCAAGTTTGAGGTGGAGCAATTGTGACCTTCAGCGTCTGACTAGCCAAAACTGGCTCTGATTCCATTCAGCTCTGCGGCGGTGAGGGGAATAATGGTTCCATGTCGAGGAGTCGTTGGATAGCGGTAGTTTCTGTTCAAGCGCCAAAGTCCAGAAGTGAGGTTCTGGGTTTCAAGTGGTATGTAGCCCCCACCGCCATATTCGTCCACAATCAGAATGTGTCTCTCTCCGTTGATGTCACCTGGATTTGTCTTGAATATGGACGGGCCTTCAACGTCTTTTGTTCCGGCATTTTTGCCAATGCACGATGCAACCATCGTCCAGTTTTTAAATTCGGCTGTCAACGATGGGCTCGTTTCCTGCACGACATCTGCACACCCATTGACAGTTGCCTTGGTGAAACGGTGATACAGTCCATTATCATAAATCACAGTCGAGTCAATTCTTCCAGGAGGAGGATCATCTTGCCACATCTGGGGCTGGCTGAAAGTGACAAAGTCATCAGTGGTGGCATATACCATCCGAGGATACTGTATTAAATCACGACTCGGGTCGGCTGTGTCGTTATAAATGGCAGATGCCCAATACACGACATATTTGTCGCGGCCTGCGTCGTAGAAAGCTTCCGGTGCCCAACTATAGCCATAGTTCTCGGGAGACACCAGAACATGACGTTGCGCCGAAAAAGTCTTGAGGTCTGATGACTCCCATATCTCAATATGACGACTGCCGCGTCGCTGAGCCGTGCCCCAGTCTGTTCCGCAGCCTATGCAAAGGTCGGTGGCCAGAATGAAGAATTTGTCCCCTTCCTTGGATCGCATAATGAAAGGGTCTCTGACGCCGTGATCGCCCATGGCAGATTTAAGCACGGGTTGGCCATTGTTGAGCTCGGTGAATGAAAGAGCATCATTCCCATTACTCGCGGCGAGATGAATCTGCTCGTCACGGTTGCTGAAATAGACAAAAGCATAGCCCTCATATGCAACGCCACGGGGTCTAGGAAGGGGTTGCGTTGGAGAACCTGCTGTGCCCAGTGTTAGTGAGCTGATTATAACGGCTCCAGCGACCAAAGTCTTCAACATGATGAGAAACTTAATCGGACAATTCGCTAGCGATTATACAATGTCCTGAGAAGATTTTGATTGTGTACCAAAGCGGCAATGGCAAGTCTGATCAATTAAATGATAAATTTGCATTTTCTTGCTGTACTTATGGAGCGGTGGCAAGTTTGCAGATGACTGCTCAGGACATTGCATTTCATTTAGTTCTTGTAACAGGAACAGGCGATTGGAGCGGCTCAGGCAAGCGCCAAGGCAGGATTGGTTCCGGCATCTGATCAGGATTGGGGAAGCGGGCCTGAGACTATGGAGCACACTTCGTATATTGTTGTCACAGTGTAGAGTTACATTGCAAACGTGGAATGATGCCAACAAGCGGCTGGCGGATGAAAATACAAGAATGGCCAAGCAACCTTACACACCCGTATGTGTAGCATATTTTGCTTGCGGAAACGACAGGGTCAGAAAGTGTTCAAAATAAGTACCAGGCTCGTAATACTACCACCGGCGACTTCTTCATTGAGTTTCGCCGGTTGCGCTGTCATTTGCACTGGTACAATTAGGCGCTTATGTGCCCCAGCTTATTATTCCAATTTCAGACCGAGTCAACATCAAATTCTTCGCGCATGGGGATACCGGTGACATATACTTTACATGAGAATGGGTCAAATGCTAAGCTTCATTCAGTACTCAGTCTTGAATCTAATCGCCGCCAGCAATTGAAACCACGAAACAGCATTTCGGCCATTGCCATGATCGCTGAACAAGGTGAGGGCACTACTTACGATCTGATTGTCAGTGTCTCGAACTTCAAGCAGCAACTCTTAGATGCAATACAACGTAGAACATGGCTGCGTCAGCGTACTCGCTCATGTCATCAGTCAGCAACAAAAGCAGGCACCATGAAAGGGCGGACAACACGAAATGAATGTGGATGTAGTATCAGTAAGCGCAACGTGCGCAATAGGAAGGCTCAGAAATTCCGGCTGCGCCATGCGCACGACACTTACTATTAGTTTGGTACGTACATCTTACGCCAAGTGGGATCAGTCATCCAGTAAGACGCGCATAATCCGCGCCTTCGCCTTTGGGGCCGCGAGCGAGATTCGCGCGACAAACCGCCGACAGCGACTATTCGAGTGCTCGAGTATGAGTCTTGAGAATGTTCAGGACGCGGATAAATATGTGGCTTCGGCCTGTCATAATGTCTCTGCTCAATCAAGAAACTCATTAACGCGCATTGCATCTCACTGTTCTAATTCTACAACCGCACTTATTCAACCATGAATCTGAAGAACCTTGGCCTTTTGCTGTCCGCTGGCATCGCTTTTGCAAGTGAGTCTTGCGCTACGGGCATTTACAAAACCCCTACAGTCAAGTCTTTCGCAACAATCCACACCCGAACTGGCTTACCATTCAATACAACAACACCGGATGGTATCGTAGCTCTATTCCAGATTCCAAATGGAAATGTGACTGGACAGTTCACGGGACATCTAGTTCCTAACTTGTCTGCTGTGACGGAACGTGTTCTTCCTGGGTCCTCCGGGGCGCATAGTGTATGCTGCACTACCTCTTTGCTGGTTGTTTTGTTACATGTCTAATTGTATTATAGTCTGTTTCTACAACTTGGGTTCTTGAAAGCGCTCCAAAGAACAAGACTGCTGAGCCCGAACAGATTGTCGCACGACTGCAGGGTATCACAACTTATGCTAACAATGCCCTTCACGGACTGGGGTGGGCGTACGTATTACAGCACTATTGCTTCAAAAAGAAAGTCTAAATGTCTAACATCAATTCATTAGGTCTCTGTCCACGGACATAGAACATCTGAAGTGGATCAACTGGGCTACGTTCCTCGTGGAATGGGAAGGTTCTTTTAACACGGGCCTGGGTGCATTCGAGCTGAAACCCTGGAAGTGGTCATTCGAGCACTGGTACCGAAAGCTCGCAGTTGAGCCATGTTCGAGGACATAGCGGAGCTGACAAGGTCATAGAAGCAAGTCGCATATATAGAAGATTTATCGTTCATTAAATGGGTTAATTTCGAATTTGAACTGTGGAACAATTTCAAGTGTTTCTAATCATCCACAATCAGAAGAACGCGCTAAATTGCAAATGATGGGCGTGACTTCAGAAGTGTTTGCTTGTTGTTTTGGCGAGGAAGTAACTTTTTGTTGTGCTGAACAACACATTCATATCCATAATCGCCGTTCCAAGTTCTAAAATCAAGTCTGACGAAAGGAACCATTCATGAAGTTGTTGAAAAGCCCTCCTGTACCATCCTCAGGCGCTGAAACCTTCAAATTCTCCAATGCCCGATCATGCTGACTTACACATGGTCATCATGTATGCAGCTTCCAGAACAGGAAATAAAAGTCCAAACAAGTAATACGAAACTGTCAGTCGTGGCGCTATGAGGCGACGCCCGAGCTTCTCAAGCTAGAATCGGCCATGGTAAATGCCGCGCGTTCGCCACGCAACTCAATTCACTAGTCAGGAACTGGCGACGCGATTACACCGGTTTGGCCAAAGTACAAATCGCCTGCTACACACTCTCAACCCTCATAAATAGAGACAATGGGCTGCCAAGACAATTCTTGCAGATATCGATTCGAACGGCGCACAGCCAGAAAGGACCGTCAGCATGAGTTCAAACCACTCGGACGCCCAGGCTAAAGCATATGCCCAACGCTACTATGACATACCATTTATCATAGAGCAAATGTCAGGCAGCCGCCTCATCGTCACTGGCTTCGCGAACAAAGTAGCCCATCGCTTTCAAGTTCACTCAAATGCCGGTTTCTACCTCCAGATCAATCACCAGACGGCAGAGCTCGCTGAGGTCACCGACCTACACCACGTCGGCGCATAAGGAATCATCGCCTCCGGACAGGTCAGCGATCTGGGAAGAGACGAAGGCGTGCTCCCTCTCCTTGTCATTGGCGATCTGACATGGCGCAACGTGCCCGCTTCGGTCTTCGAGACACCGAGCTCTGTTAGGACTGGGATGCTGGGACTGAAATGGATCGAAACAAACGGACTTGTTATAGACTTCCCATCACAGATGCTGCGACTATCCACCAAGCAACCGGAGTGGCCCAGCCTAAACTCGACGTGGACTCCTCCAAGCCAGGGCTACCAGTCGGTACCTATACGCCGCGACGAAGCAACCCAGCGCTATCTGGTGGACGTGACGATCAACGGGGTTACTCGCTCCATGGTCGTCAGCACTGTAGCTGCTCTCATTCTCGACATTGACTTCGCGCTGCTAGCAAACGTACAGCCGGGAATCGTATCAGGAGAGTCGGGCGGTCCGACAGGGGCTGTTCAACAAAGGAATTGCTTTGACAAGGCCGTTATACTGACCATTGGCGAATGGACCTCACCCCCGATGCAGGGCGATATTGAGGACACTTATGGCTACATGGGCCAGGAGCGGCCAGCAACTGATGTTCTTGGAGGGTTCGCTCGGGGTTGATTTCCTGATAGCTAATCGTGCTGTGGTTGACTTTGGTGCTCGTCGCATGTATCTCCCCGAATTGTAGGAGGGTTTGAGGTCATATCTCATTATTAGTCGCAAAAAGCTCATGCTCGAAGCTTGCTTGGACTCATGCCCAGGTCTGAGAGATAGATGTACTAAGGACAACCAGACAGCACAAACAGGGATACACTTGATTTGACCCAGCCAATCATCAAAGTAATTTTTGTCAATACCAGGCTGAACTCTTCCTGCTAGCCGTGAGCCGTGAGCCATTTATGGGACCGATGCCCTCCATCATCGATTGCGTGTTCCAGCTCGAAAGTCACATATAAGTAGTCGCGGATGAGACCAGCACTCTGTGGTCAACCTCTCGGTCCAGATCTACCATACCACCCCAAAAGTGTAAAAAAGGAATTCATTCGGCTGTCACAAACTATAAATCGAGTGAAAAGTGGCGATTCGATTCGAAGTTGAGGGCCGGTTTCGATGGAGATGGTAGCAGGGGTGGACCGGGCCGTCGTCAGCTCACAGAGGCTGAACAAGCGAGGCTGTAGCTCGTTCCTCAATTTCATGAGCTGGCACGGGCAAAGAAGTATGCCTGAACGCAGCAAGCCTTACGTTTTCACGTGGTTGTTATTGAAGCGGGTGCCTATGTTAGCCTAATCCTACCTTTACCCACATAAACGCAACGGCGACATCCGTATCAGTGTACATAGTTCAGATGAGGCGGTCTTGATCCTCTTCACATGGAATGGTAGCGTGCAATTGGCACACAATATTATCCATATTCATGTAACTCTCTTTACAGCAGTCTCAATGAGGAGCAGAGAAGTCATCCACAGACATACGATTCCCACGACCTACCGAGAAAGGACCAAGTGCTATCGAGCCCTCCATTCAGATTCCAGTTGAAGCCTTGTTCATTCAAGGGACTCTGGCAAGTCGAGTGATGTCGGCTGGTAGAGGTGGGCAGGTCAGCGGCTGAGATGAAACGCTGAGTGGTCCTGCCGGACAAGGCTGTCTGATCGGAACTCCTTGCACTGGAATATGACGATATCCTTGCGCAATCCAGGAAAACCCAGAACAAATCAATGTCTTGCTGTTCGACTACGGCAGAGGTGGTGTCTCCACGGGGTATGGTGCCGTCATATTCGCCCTCTACGATACCCATCGTCTGCCGTTACTTGACTCGAGTGGCGATTCTGTTGAGAACATAACTCTAGATTGCCATTATTGTGCGTTAGCCAAAACTCGTGACGAACTTTGTCGGGACGGAGCAATCGCACAGCATTTTCCATACTTGGCCATTCTGTAGAGAGCCTGTCAATGAAGCTGCACGCTTCTCTGAAGCGCCGACTTGCAGCCTCGACATCGGTGCCATCTTGTTGCCAATGTTGAGCTCGAGCTGAATCGTCGCTGCTATTGCAGCATGATATCCAATGAGAGGGTTATGGATGATCAGACCAACAGCCCCGATCTGCGATATTAGCCTCAGGACCCATGTTGAGTGAATAACGGCCATTCAATAGGACTTTGGAGGAATGTCAAAGGAACTACATCGTAGGTCTTGCGAGCCTTCATGAGAATTATGAAAGGATGATGCCTGTGAGAGTGTTAATCTTCTTTTTTTGGAGCCTTGAATGGTGACAAGTACAGTACACATAGGAGACAATGAATGGCCGAACATACCTGAAAAGTCTACCTGAGCTAAGAGGCAGAGGCCTTGGAAGTAGTGCATGTCGATATTCATGCTCGAGTATGCCTGCGTGACCAGGCGCCAGGCAGCCTCGGTCAAGTCGCCCATAACTTGAGACCACTGGGATTCTCCATTACCGCTTCCTTGCTCCAGAAAGGAATGCCTCGAAGTGCGGAGAGTCAGGGCCAGCATGGGACACTAGACAATCGCAGATGGAAAGTTTTCTACCCTTCGAGGAGGATGTTGACTCAGCCGTGCCATAAGCGGGTCGGGTACGTTATGATAATGTTCAAAGTAAAACATTAAACCCTCGATCAGAACACCTTCAGGGAGCTGAGAATGCCCAGAAGATAAACTAGACAGGCAGAGTAAGCATATCGAAACCACAAAATCTAGGAGCACACCCGATCGTCTGGTGTCTAGAGTCTCGAACCTGAGAAGACTTCCTGCTGTTGATAGCATGACCTGATCATGCATTTCCTCCACCTCATGACGCTTTCTTTGCACATCTTGCCTTCCCAGAAGTGGAGGAGAGCGCCGGGTTCGACGCTCATGGCGAGGGCGGACGCCATGCCTACCGGATTCCTTAAGGCGTTGCTTGCTTCGAGAGTCGGGAGCGTAAACGCATCGTTGCCGAAGCCGAGTGCATACTGAGCATCGAGGCCGCTCACCTGGACAGCGTGGATTGTTGCGACTGCGAAGGTGAAACTCCGGTCGTAGGCTACGTCATTTTCATAGCAGGGAAGCATTCGATGTTGAACCACTTCGAGACGTAACCGGCAGTTGTCACAAGCTTGCTGTGTTCTTTGCACTGGGGTAACATATTCCTCCTCCTCGTCCCCATCAGGGGATCGAGTGTCTGGTGCATGATATCGCTACCTTTTTAGTGGCAGCCGATGCCTAATGATATAGCTTGCAATATCAACGGCCGCAAAACAGCACGTTCCAAGTGCTTGTGCATCCTTTGTGAAAAGGCCGCTTTGAAGAACAGCCAGGACCCAGCCAGAGGGCTTCAGGTGGAGTTACTGTGACGCTGAAGGTACTGGCCAGTACCTTCCCAACCCCACGTAATATGCTCAACTCTATGTCTCAACGCGGTGCCTGAAGCGGCAATGGACCTCTGGGCAGCGCGCTACAGGCTGCGTCACTGTGGCATACGGAACACGGAACACGGAACATGGACTAATGTGTTGGATCGCTCTTGACATGCCTCTTTGAAGCAAGCAAACCAGACATGCAGCAAAATTGCGACCAATGATGGACACGCAGTTGCCGCGCATATGCTTCATCAGCCCTACTCCGCATTTGCCTTCAGGCTGACAAGAATGTCGCGACGAAACGCTCCCTTGATTGTCTTACTCTCGCATGGGCCAATACGGTGACATCGTGACCGCATCCGCAATAATGAGGACGAGACTTGATAGCCCGCATGCTTACGTTATAGGCTGGATTTCAGCTCTCCCTATCGAACGTGCCTCAGCGACTGCGGTGCTTGATGAGCTTCACGACGCACCGCAAGCATTCGAGCAGCATGTCTGATACTAATTCTTACACCTGGGGTAGGATAGGTCGGCATAACATCGTTATTGCCTCGCTGGCTGCCGGTATATATGGAACCACTTGTGCAACTACTACAGCTCTGAATCTCCTCTCATCACTTCCACAGATTAGAATCGGCTTGTTGGTTGGCATTGGGGGTGGGTTGGCTCGGCCGTCCCAAGGACAGGATATCAGACTTGGCGACGTAGTTGTCAGCCAACCTGATGGAACGAGCGGAGGAGTCGTTCAGTACGATCTGGGTAAGGCTGGGTCGGATGGGCAGTGGCAGCGTAAAGGATCACTCAACAAGCCCCCTTTCGTGCTTCTTCATGCGTTAGCTAGCCTGCGCACTCATTACGAAATAGCAGGCTCAAGTGTTCCCAACATACTCGAAGATATGTGGAAGAGATACCCTCTGATGAGGGAACCGGCAGATGACTCTCCCGGGTATATCCACCAAGGCTTCGAGAATGACCGACTGTTTCGGTCCACTTATGATCACGTTCAAGGCAGCACTTGCCATCTCTGTGATTCATCGCTAGAGACTGAACGCAAAGCAAGAACCACCACATATCCCAGAATTCATTTTGGGCTCATTGCGTCAGGCAATACATTGATCAAAGATACGACTGTGCGGGACAGAATCTCCCAAGTGGTCGGAGATGGTTGCATGTGTTTCGAAATGGAAGCTGCCGGTTTGATGGACTGTTTCCCCTGTCTTGTGGTTAGGGGAATTAGCGATTATGCCGATTCGCATAAGAATGATCGATGGCAGTGGTATGCTGCTGCCACCGCAGCCGCCTACACCAAGGAGCTCCTGGGCTTCGTTCCAACGGCACAGCTCCAAGCCACGCAGCGGGCTATCGATGTGCTTCAATCAAGTAAGTTTATCCGGGCTGTCATCATTTCGGCCTCTAACATCATACAAGTCGAGACTGGAGTGAGGAGCCTTGAGTCCGCATCAAAGCAGATGATGGAGGGCAGAAATACACTTTCGTAAGGCGCTTCCTGCACGTTTATATCTCAGATATAGCGACTCATTTTCTTCAAAGGCAGAATATCAATAGCAGCCAGAATGCCATATTTCTGGAAAACCTGCCCATCGCCACAGATGCTTATTTCGACTCGCATGCCGAGGTTCGCAACCCTACATGTTTAGAGAACACATGGGTCAACGTGCTGCAGCACATATCAACATGGGCTAACGACCCTGGCGCGAAGCCTGTCTTCTGGCTCTGTGGCATGGCAGGAACGGGGAAATCTACCATATCCCGGACCATCGCCCGGTCCTTCGACACAAGTGGTATTCTTGGGGCAACCTTTTTCTTCAAAAGGGGTGGAGGTGATCGAGGGAATTCGTCAAGAGTCATGACGACCATTGCGACTCGAATCGCTGCGAAGAACTCATCCTTTTTGAGTCATCTTGAAAAAGCAATCAGAGCTGATAATTCCGTCATCCATAAGGGACTTCAAGAACAGTTTAATAAGCTCGTTCTCAATCCTTTGCTGGCAATCTCGCAGCACGTCAAAAAATTTCACTCCACAATCATCATAATTGACGCTTTGGACGAGTGCGAAACCGAGGAGGATGTCCAGACAATCATCAATCTCTTTTCCTCCACAGATGACTCACACACGTTACGACTAAAGACGTTCGTCACCAGTCGACCAGATCTCCCGACCCGCCTTGGGTTCAGTGCAATAAGAGGTAGTTACCAGGACTTGGTGCTACATGAGATACCTGAAAGTGTACTCGAGCATGATATTTCTTTGTACTATAAGCACGAGCTTGCAAGAATTCGAGACGACTATAATACTTCAGTCATATCAGAACACCGCCTTGCCAAAGACTGGCCGGGCTTAGCCGTTATGCAGGAACTTGTCGAGATGGCAACTCCCCTCTTCATCTACGCTGCCACTACATGTCGTTTTATCGCTGATCGAAGATGCGGAAACCCAGACAAGCAGCTGCGAGTTATTCTTCGATACAGGAACGAAAGCCACGCGTCAAGTCTTGATGCAACATATCTGCCTATTCTCAACGGACTTGTAGCCGGGTTGTCTGATAAGCCAAAAACACATGTTCTTCAACAATTTCGTCTTATAGTTGGGTCCATTGTGAATCTGACTACGCCCTTGTCAACGCTAATTTTAGCAAAGCTTCTCGACATTGACGTGGCGGATATCAACGACAGGCTAGACATGCTGCACTCTGTCCTGAGTATTCCGCCATTGGTCCAGGCACCTGTAAGATTGCTACACCTGTCATTTCGAGATTTCTTGCTGGACCCCGACAAGCGTAACAAGAATCCTTTTTGGGTGGACGAGGTACAAACTCATGGCAATCTAGCTGTCCAATGTCTACGTGTCATGAGTCAGCTCCGCCAAGACATGTGTAACATGAAGGCCCCTGGGGCATCAACACCCTCGATTGATGCCGGAGATATAGTTTCCAAGGTTCCTGCGGAAATACAATATGCTTGTCTATATTGGGTTCATCATCTACAGATGGCGGGGCGTGACGGTCCTACCAGTAAACAAGTATATGATTTTCTTGCTCTCCACTTCCTTGATTGGGTAGAGGTTATGAGTCTTCTCGGGCACCCTTTGGACATCCGCAAGTCCATAAAGGATTACAATCGCTGTTCAAGGTAGTTTGATGATGAGACACTGAATTACAGCACCAAAGCTTTGGCTAACATGAAACCAACTCTAGGGTAATGCCCAGTTATCACATTTTCTCGGCGATGCTCTAAGATTTGTTCTGGCAAATAATTCGATGATACACTCCTCACCTCTTCAGATTTATTCTTCGTCACTTATTTTTGCGCCCCCGAATAGCGCCATTCGGGACATCTTCTCACATGAGGTTCCAAATTGGATATCTTTAAAGCCCAGATCGTCCGAGAGCTGGCGTCAACATTTACAGACCCTTCAAGGCCATCGTGGTGAGGTTTTAGCTGTGGATTTTGCTGCCGACTCGAATCTTGTTGCCTCGGGCTCCCAAGACAATACTGTCCGAGTGTGGTCTGCGCATACAGGCGAGTGTTTTCACATATTCTCCGGGCATATCGGCCCGGTCTACTCAGTGGCTATCGCACGACTCAAAGTTTATCCTCTCGGGCTCTCACGATGAGACGGTACGATTATGGTCAATTGATACGCTTCAATGTATGCGCGTTTTCAAGGGTCATACCAGCTTCGTACAGTCAGTTGCCTTTTCCTACGACGCAAAGATTGTACTTTCAGGCTCCAGAGATAAAACAATGCGAATTTGGGATGTCGATACAGGCAACTGCTCGCTGGCAATCGATCGCAACATCGATTCTATAAGGTCAATGGCCGTTTCTCGAAACTCGAGTCTGATCGCTTTAGCCTCGGGTGACGATACACTGCAAGTCTGGCAATGGGGTTTGGCCGAATGCGCACAAATTCTGCGAGTGGATGTTCGCGGGATAAGGTCGGTAGCATTCAACAACAACTCAAAGGTCGTCGCCACTGCGTCTACCGGGGATAACAACGCGGTACAAATATGGCTCATAAGCGAAGGTATGTGTTTTTTCACTTTTCCTGGCGACGAAAACTTCCATCCAAGAACAGTGGCCTTCTCGCATAAATCGATGTGCGTGGTCTCGAGCTCCATTAATGGAGTAGTACGTGTATGGTCCACGGCTACAAGCGAGCTTCTGCAGAACCTCGAGGGAAACGGAGAGTCCATATATACATCTTCCCCATCCCCCGATGGCAAACTGATAGCCTTAGCTTGCGGTACTGAAGTTTTGATCTGGCGCATGCATGGATTTCATAGTTCGGAACCTTACTTGGATCACGATGGAGAAGTCAGATCTGCGACTTTCTCAAATGACAAAAGGCTGATAGCATCAACCGGTTCAGACGGGACGACGAACCTCTGGCGAGCTGATACAGGTGAACACATGTGCACATTAAGAGGAGTTCAGATTCAAGGGTCGTCTATGTTCTCAGCCGATTCAAAATTTGTGGCAACGGGTTCAGCTGATGGAATTATCCGCGTTTACCTCACGACGACTGGCGAGTGCGTTATAAACCTCAAAGGCCATGTTGATGCCATCAGGTCGGTAGCATTCTCCCCAGCATGTGAAAGGGAACGGATGGCTTGCCCTCAGCACCAAGTGCTGCTGGCTTCTGCATCCGATGACCAAACCATCCGGATCTGGCGCCTGTGTCTAGGCGCCACACAGACAACCATACACTACGATGGTCTGGTGACCTCAGTCGCTTTCTCGAGTTATCTCCAATATGTTGCCGCAGCATTAAGTAATGAAGGCATACCAGTCTGGAATACGGAGACGGGTAGGCGCATGCACACCCTCCCAAGTGGCAGCGCCTCCTCCGTCACATCCATGGTTTTTTCGCTTGATTCAAATCTGGTCGTCTCCGTTAATCGACATGGGATGATAAGTATTTGACGACTTAGCACACGCGAGTGCCTGCGGACCATTTATCTTGAGGCTGGCGTACGAATCTTGTCTTTTGACGCTCTGGATGCACGTCTCGCAACTGATCGTGGCAATTTTACTCTAGAGGAGAACCTCCACAAGTCCGCTCTCGAAGATGCCTCAACGGCTCTCGTGCCTCTTGCTTCAGTATGTATGAGCGGAAACAGGAAGTGGATAAGAGTCAACGGTCAGTTTATTCTGTGGGTACCTTGGGAAGTTCGGCCGCATTGCTGGGCGGTAGCCGGACCGACTATCGTATTTGGGTGCAGGTCAGGCCAGGTCTTGATTATTCGCCTTGATCCTGGTATTCTTTTTCAGAGTATGGCGCTTGAAGCCCCAATGTGACGTGTTAATTGCTTTGGATGTTGAACTGATCGTGTCTTTCTAGTCACAGGTGAGAATTCCGACTCATGGCGCAGACGGAGGATGATGATTCCCCGAACGGTTGGGTAAATGATGATCATCATGGGGCAATTATGGGGTTTGGTAGGGTTTCAGATATTGACACAGAAGCTTTGCTGCCCACCGGGGCTTGTATTTCTGCCGACACGCCTCGGGGAGTTTCTCTCGAGATGTTGCGAAGCCATGGCTGATTTGAAGGGAATTCCCGAGTTTTCGACATGACAGCAGTCTAACGTCCGATGATTCGGATTGGAGGGACATTCACAGAGTATCTTAAGTATAGAGCCGCACAAGCCTCATATCCACTTTCGACTCGGGTCAATGCTCTTCTGAACAGTAAGAATACTGGTAAACCATACAGACAGCTCATAGGAGTGACGGAGCGGATGAGAATTAATATAAATGTCCGCTCTCTGTAACTACCGTTCGTAGATCCAAGCGATTGTTGCTGGTGCGATACATGATGGTTTCGTCTTCCAGCTCCCTGAAACACATATGACCGTCCCAAAAGCCTACTTTTGACTGCCTCCTGCGCTAATAGCTTTCCAAGTCACTCGTCATGAAACAGACTAGAAGCACAGTTTTTGAAATATGTAGGATGTACTGAAAAAGTAAAGCGTTCAATTGTACCCTTATATATACCACCGTTGACAGCCAGACTTTGCAGCATATTTTGAACACCGACGTTTGCGCGTGACCAATTCTGGCAAACAAATTGAACCGCCCCGTCTATTGCTTCTCGAGTTTTTTCGTCATCCAGGCCTCCAGACCGCCAGCCGTGATAATAGCCTGCACATTCGCCGGCAACTCGCTGACCTTCACGGTCCACGCCTCTCCATTTTCGCCCTCTTGTACCTCAATCACGCTCCGCTTCACGTCCCACGTTAAGGTCAAGTCGCTTTGAATCGTCTTTTGCTTTCCCTCGCCGTGTCCAGCCTGGGGGAAGGCAGCTCACAGACGCTCAAGGAGGGGAGCGCCCCTCCAGGCCCATGAGCGCATTGTTGATGCTGTTGCGGGCGAAGGTGTCACTGGAGCTTCCGGCGATGACCGATGGGATCTGCTTCGCCAATATGGCCTTTGTCGCTTGTTCACGGCTTGATCCGCACCCAAAGTTGTGGCCAGAAACCAAGATATCATTTGGCTGAGCAATGAAATCGAACTCGGGATCATGGTTTGACATGCAGGCACGTGCCATCTCGTCTTTGGAGGTGTTATATTGATACGTCAGACGACCAAGGTAGATGCCGTCCGTGTTAAGATGGTCGGCGTTTGTGAAGGTGATAGTTTCACTGATGCACTCGGGCAATCCAGGCAGGAGCTCAACAGTGGAACTGGAAGGGTGTCGGCGGACTCGACTCGCTCGATGAGAGATTCCATCTGCTGCAACATGCCGGTGATTTCTCGCTAAACGGTGTTAGTCTGGCCAGTGCCAAACCCGTGTTCGATGCCGGACCAGTTCTCGGGTGCAGTGTAATAACCAGGGCCAGAGATGTAGCCACTCAAGGCACTTGCCACGACTTCTGGGCTTGCCAGATAGGCTTGGGAATCTGCACTTTTTGTTAGCACTCTCGTCTCATGTTCATTTCGCAAAGTGATACGAAGCTGACAGAGTATCGTCATTGGAAGTGTTGCTAGCGGCCATAAAGAAAGCAGAAAGCCCTTCGTCTCGAACGTTCCAAAAAGCCAAATAGCACCTCACGGCCTTTGAACATCAAAGATCATGCATGCGTAGTTCACAGAGTAAATACCTATTCATAATCAAGTATTCCTCGCGATATATAGGCACAGATTGTGCAACTTATGCACCCAGCTAGCTATTCTCATATCAACTCATGCCGCGATATTATACAGCCATGCGTTAAACCCAACCATTTACGCCGTACCGAACACACTCTAGGCCCAGAAAGTCACATCCATGGATATCTCAATCCTACAACGCCTTGTCCGAGTTATTTACATTCTATGCCCTACCAATTTACATTGCGCTCAATGTTTCCAAAAGAAAGAATATTAGAAGGCTGCAATCTCGGTCCACTGCTGCCTTTGCAGGATGTTGCTAATGTGCTGCCCTTTTGCAGCGAGCCGGTCCTTGAACGCTTCCAACCACATTGTCTCTAAAACATTGCCGTCTTGCGAGACAGAGTTCAGTTGTCGGTAGAAGTCCGTGACGACCGTCATGGGGGCGACAAGCATGTCTGGCTGCACGGTGGTACCGAGAACTGCATCTAGGCCGCGGCAGATATTGGCCGCCAGCTCCTGCGCGTCCTGGTACATAGAGACGTCGATCTGAAGAGGCGTTGGAAGACCCATCCACACGTCCGGGTACACATCCACGACAGGCTGGAAAATGGCGGCGTGGACGGCCTCGATGGATCGGTGGAAGAGGAGCAGACACATCCAGTAATAGATCATCATGAGACCAGTCTGCGCATCGCGGAAGGTAAAAGGGTTCTCGAACGGGATGTCGCCCGTCATTCTGTCGAGGTTGTCCACCCAAAAGGCGGGACGAGGATCCGCGGATCCCAGCGCTGTGCCCGCTAACCATCGGCTGAACTGTCCTTCGAGTAGAAGGCAGTTGCTTAAGGTATCCTGGAGCTCGTTTCGACGGGCGATCGTGGCCGGGCTGGCTAAGAGGCTGTCGACAGACGCAAAGATGGTAGGCAGGCGGAGAGCCAGGTCGAGTAGCTGGTCAAGTTGTGACTTGGGATGCGACTCCCAAGGCTTCGACAGCCATTCTGCAGAGGCTATTTGAGGTTCGCGGCGGTGGAGGAGGGCGAGACTGGTCTATCGAGGTACAAGTTAGCAAAGAGATTGAGGGCTGAACTGAAAACACATGGCCTGGCATCAGATCATGCTCACGACCAAGGGGCGATAAACGCGTACAAAGAACTGATGGTTGGGAAACGAAGAGTAGTGGCCCGGTCCTTGGTTCTTCACGGCGTTCATCTGTTCGTTCGGATCACGCCACATCTCGGGATCTGTGGGAGGAGTGGGTGCTTCTTGCTGTTGGCGCAGAAGCGATATCAGTACACCAGCATCTTCTCACTGACTGGGGCGGACAGGGCGCAGACTCACATCATAGAAATACACGCAATAGCCTTCACTGTTTGAGCTACTGGCATCTGAACTGCCCACCCTCGCCATGCACGTGGACCGGATGTCCGGTTCCATGTCTACGTACGAGTGAAGATCCATCGGAACGTAAGGAGGCAAGTTAAGAATAAACTCTCCCATCTGCCCATCGACCTGCTTGTTCACATCGGACAAATTTGTCTGCAGGGTGGTCATCAGCACAGGGCTATCTGCTCCGTTCGAAGACAGATTGATGAACTCGTCCCAGGCTGACGCCGGCGGTTGGACTTGCTTGATGGTTCTCTTGCGTTCTTCGGACCTAGCCTTTGGCTTTTTGACAGAAGCTGTGCTGGCGGAGCTTGATGGAGTACCAGACTTCTTGGGATGTGATGCAACGCGTCCCTTGGTTTCGAGTGTGCCCCTGATGAAGACGCGATTGCGTTCGTAGCCTTCGCATGTACGGCCGCTGTTGATGTAATTTCTGCATGATGGTCGTTCATTGCTACACTGTAGACCCTTTCGTAAGCATGTCGCGTAGCTAAACAGTAGATGCCACAGTGTATAACCACTATAGAACACGGGCATTCGTACCTTAACTCGTCGTCGACGACAAGTTTCGCAACCTTTGTACTTTCCAGGAACCCCGACCATTATTCCTGATTATGATTGCCGATTTCCAAATTGTTGAAAGTGCCAAGAAGACGAGTAACGTGAAGCAACTAGAACAAGATTTACACCGAATGCCAAGCTACAGCAACAGCTGATAATAGTTGTCAGAGAGTGCTTTTTTCACAAGATGCTTCCGAGTCCGCCGCGGAGACTTTTATGCACTCCCAACTATAGCAGATGCAGCTGGGAGAGAATTAATAGGACAAAGGGAAGGAAAAAGAAGGTTGTTTAGGGATCTGCAAGTGCCATGATGTTGGAAACATCGACTGCCGGATGCCGGACCTTGGATATATGTACTCGATAACCGAAAAAGTCCAATCCCTCCTTTTAGGGTTGGGATTCGGAGCTAGTGCCTTGCTTTTGGTCTCTTCGCCTGGCAAACTTGTCACTTCCATGCCATGCAGCTTCAACCGTCCTTGTGACGCTAGGTAAAGTGGTGTCCCTTGTTGAATCGCCAGGTCCCCATGCCCACAGTGACGCTATCTGGGCAAATATGTCAGTCTACGGCTCTTCTCCACAAGAGTGGACTCAGCTTGACGCTCTGCCTCTTCCGTGGCACCATGACATATTTGGAAACCCGTACTCTGAAGTGGCGCTTCCTACAGTCAACGGCGCAACAGGCATAAGCCTCATCCATGCCATACTGATTCGGGGAACATCCTTTGTGCAAGACAACGCTAAGTCCGTCACTCCCCGACGAGTGAGCTCACAGGGTTCTCTTCCTTTTTAATTGCTAGATATTGTTCCGTCTAGACGAGCCCCCGGCGGGTATATGCAATGACAAGAGAGGATTGTGTATGTAAACCGCCATATGTGACCAGAGTGGTATCCGAGTCTCGTTTCAGACATCGAGCTTTGCCTCGCGTGTATGCTGATGCATTAAAGGCAGTCGTAGATTAGTGTGGGACATGATGGGTTGACTTTGTGTCATCAGATGGAGCATACAGCTGTAGTGTATCACTCCACAAACACAATGTCGGGTCAGGATGGATGCTACAATGTCGACCCCATGTTAGAACCAAGTCGGGCGTCGTGAACGGGGCGAAAGAGAGCTGCGAGACCAGTCAATAACGAATCCCATCCGTGATGGACGTGCACAACCAATCGACTAGCTCATCGTCGAGCGTATTTCGTTGCCAGTCCGAAGCTTGTGACGGTTGTCTCTGTTGTGGCTAGCACCACAAAGCCGGAGCTGAGAGCGCATCGCGTGCTGTAGGGCTGTGGTTGCTGTTCCAAAAGCTAGGCTGAGTTGAGCAAAGATTCAAGATCAGGGCGACGGACAGGCCGACAAGCCACGCCCCTCTCTCTGTGCGCGGTGCGTGGTTGGTGGAATGAGTCGCCCCGCACGGCACGACGAATTTGGAAATCAAGTGCGAGACGCTGTCTACAACCAGTTCGGCACCATGAGCCGAAGCAGGGGGCCCCAGGCTGGGCGACAATCCTCCGAGGTGATAGGTTGTTTTTGTTTTAGGCCAAAATCAACTCTACTCAATTCTGAGCATCACCGCCGGGGTCTTGCCGACGTCAGTGAATCCGATGGCTCCCATGGCTTGGATAGCACCCTCGACAAACCGGACTTTCGAGTCGTTTCGGCCTTTTTAGTTGCTCAAAGCGACGACCATTGAGCTAACGCTGATGATGTTCACCCTCCACTAAGCAAGCATTCAGATCGTGGAACCCAGCCCAGCTGTGGTTATCACCACCACATGCCTGCAGCTATTAGGACCCATAAAGGAAGAAGAAACCAAAACAAGATCCACCGGCAGTCGGTTCACTCAACTGTCGGTTGTTCTAGGCATCTGCTCCTCCAGACAACTGGGTCATCGAGCGCGATAGTGCCGGTAACCATGCCCTATCTGTGCTGAGGACTCCAGCTTTTGTATAGTCCGCAGCTAGTTGCTCCCTTTGAACGCCCCGCTTGCCGAGGATGCCAGAAACATGGTTAATCACCGTCCAAGTTTCCTAGCGTTCCGAGCTACTGGATCAAAGTTCCTTCCGCTGAGTCAGAACATGTGGTCCCTGAGACGGTCGATTTGTGCTGATTCCAAGTATCATGAGGCTGGCTGCATAATATGTCCTAGGCTTGATCAACACGAAGCATGCGCATAGTCTTCCAGCCCCCATGTCCGCGTATCTTTGCATGCATGACGTGTGCTAATTTTATCCGCAGTGTGTCCCGGTTTCCATGGACTTTGTCAAGAGGTAAAGTTACTGGAGCCAGCTGTGCAGATCGAGGCTGTCTTCTAATTTACCTGTGCCCGATCGACATCGGTTTTGGAGAGTCCCGTCCCATCACAAAACAGCACTTTCCCTTATGTAGGCACCATCTCATCGTGTATCCGAAGCGGTGGGTGGAAAGACGTACTTCTGATTGGTCTGACTTGCGCAACCTGCAGCCCGATAACCAGGCTGAGAAGAGCTTCCTGTCCAATCCCACAGATCTGTTGGACGCACTCAAGCCTTTTTGATTGCCCAAGTCAGAGATGCCTAGTTTCTGATTAGGGTAGAGCATAATGTTAGTGAGTCTCCGTCGAAGGAACCTCATCTTCTCCGCAACGCCGTCCACATATTGCTTCCGCCGCGGCTCGCAAAACACAGTGGAGAGATCGCGGAGCAATCCAGGTCCCGTTGCATACTTCCTTTTTTGGCGTTCGGTGCAAGTGTTCATCCGGTAGTCTGGATAATGGCTTTCTTCACATTGAACGAGGGATCGAGGGGCAGCTGTGGCTGAAACAAATTCACCTAATGAGCACATATACTTGTTGTTTGAACCATTCTTCTATTAACTTATTGTCCGTATCGTGGGGGCGCTACGCCCAGCGCTAAGCCCCAGTCTGCACTGGCCAACTATATGTACTTGTAGGGGTTCATAATACCCACCTGTGGAGTCGTTAGCAACAGCCTTACCCGATCTTGGAGCTAAGTTGCGGGAACGAATCCTTTGACCGCCGCTGTCAACGGCATTGGGCAGGAAATATTGATGTGAAGCGTTGACAACCAAGAGGAATTGGCGGAACTGGACTTCTAATGCAAGAAACCAGTGCACTGGGACAGACGTCAAAAGAATAAGACTTACCGGGTCGTAAAGTGATTTGATCTGCTTCATCAGGCCGATCATTGTCTCGTTGCGGCTGTATCCGATATAGTTCTTTTTGGCCAGACCAAGCCCATGCTCGGCACTGATGCTGCCATGCCGTTTCTCGATCCATTCGTAAACATAAGGCTCCAAGACTTTCTCAACAGCCTTATCATATTTGCGCACACAAATATTGAGATGGAGATTTGAGTCTCCCATGTGGCCATAGCCAACAACATCAACAACTGGGTGGCTCTCGGTTTCGCCGAGAAGTCCGGCCTCGGATAACCTAGCTTTGACATCGTGGACAATTGAATACATGTCCGCTAGTGGGATCGAGACGTCATACTTGTAGGTTCCACCCCAATGGCCGATACACTCTGTGATGCCTTCTCGCCAGCTCCAAAAGGTCCTGATTTGCGTAGCATCCTGCGCCACCACGCCATCTGCAATGACCTCGTCTGACATGACTTGTTCCAGAAACTTTTCCAGCTTCTCATAATCATGCTCGCTGTTCGAGCCACTCGTCTCGACCAAACAGTAGAAGGGATAATCATCCTCCAACGGCTTTGTCCCGCCCCTGACCTTGTGGACAAGGCGCTGGCTGGTTCCATCCATGAGTTCAAAGGCCGAGAGAATCTCCGACAGCTGCAACTTGGCTTCCCGGAAAGCCTTCTGAGCCTTTTCGTAGGATTCCAATCCAAGTAAAGCCACATTGACGGCAGACGAACGCTGGGCACACTGGACCACCAACTTGGTGACGATACCCAGCGTACCCTCAGCTCCAATGAAAAGCTGTTTCAGATCGTATCCCGTATTGTTCTTGCGCAAGGTACACATGTCGTTCATGATGGTGCCATCTGGCAAAACGGCTTCCATTCCCAAAACGCTTCCGTGAAGGCTGCCATAGCGCAGGAGGCGCAGACCCCCTACGTTTGTAGAGACATTGCCGCCAACATGACAGGACCCCTTGGCGCCTAGATCAAGAGGAAAGATGTACCCTCTTTCAGCAACATACTGGTCAGCGACCTCCAAGATACATCCAGCATCCAGCACCAGGGAGCCACTCATTTCGTCAAAGGAATGGATCGCATTCATCCGGCCCATGCTGATAACGATTTCGTCAAATACTGGTATAGAGCCACCGACCAGTCCTGTATTGCCACCCTGAGGAACCACAGCCAGCTTCTGCTCATTGCAATAGCGCAGAATCTGGCTGACATGTTCCGTCGAACCCGGTTTCAGCACCAAGCGGCATTGACCCTTGTACTTGTGCATCCAGTCTTCATTGAAGGGTTCGAGGTCGGCATCGACGTCAGCATTGACTCCGTCGACCAAGGCCGAATCCTGACCAAGAAGCTCTCGGAAGAAAGCAACATGTTCGGGCGTCAGCTTGGCAAATCTGGGGTCCCTCGTCAAGCCAGGATATGTCTCAGAGGTGAGCTTGGCTGCGCGGTTGGCCGATGCGCTGGAGAAGGGGCGGACGGATTTCGGAGCCGACGACCACGATGTCACCAACGGGCAGGCGAGTGGTAGGGCTGGGGAGCAGGAGAACTTGGTAGGCAGACGAATTGCCGTCTTGGGACATCCTCGACTAGCGGTTGGGGCGACGAGAGCCGAAGCGTGGCGAACTGCCCGTGTTGCCATGGCTGCTTATGCTGCGCGTGTACGCGACTGGCGTTGGTGATGAGGTAATGAATTGGCCGGGCCAGGGGCAGTTGAGCGGAGGCAGATGGGCCAAACGAGAAGGCAGCTGGGGCCAAATCGGGCACGCAGAAAGAAGCAACGATGGGATGGGATGCGATGGATCCGAGGTCCGGCAGGAAACCAACAAAAGTTCTGGTCCAGGAAATGGCGACGCGATTCTGGCAACCAGTGTGACGGCACTTGGAGTAAAGGACGCAAAGCTTAAAACACGTGCCCGGGAGTAAGCAATTAGGTTAGACGCCGGGTCGTCGAGGCGCTGGCTTCGACTCCTAATCGTCAGGAGTTTTTCGGGTTTCGAACAGTTTTTGTAGGGAGATTTGCTCTGTCTTTTTTTTCGCCCTGGTATTTGAAGCTCAAGAACGTTGTTGGGTGGTGGGGCCGGGGCCAAGAATAACCTCCGAAGCCGGAAAGGCGTGGCTCTGAGCAGTCGATCTCAATTGCTCGCACCAAGCTACCAAGCATAGAAGGGAACATTGAAACTATTTTAGCACCCCAAATACCCTGATAGTCATTGAGGTTGCCTCAATGGTCGTGGACGAGATGAGATGACCACGACCAATTGATCTAGTCCCGCTCACATCATAGATGAGTGGCCCCCAATCCCATCTCCATCGTGCTAGTATTACCAGAGAGATGGGTTCACGATCGCTCAGTGTGGACCAGGCTCAGCTCATTGATGCGAGGCTGTATGTAATTAGTCCATAATCGGCCTGCCGCATGGAAACCCGCGACGTCCCAAGATTCCCACGATTAAAGGTCTAGTATCGTCTGTCAAATGCGGACATGTGGGTTGCGAATGTCTGCGGGCGGCATGAAAAAGGCTTGTGTATATAGCTGGCAAGCCATAGTACGTGGTGTCTATCTGGCAGACTTTCCCGTCAATGTCAATCATCGGTCAGGGTAGCTTCGAAGGTCAGCAGCCTCAATCCTTAACCTGTCTTTCGATCACCACTCTCAACCGTCTAAACAGCTGCAAACGACCATGATTCGTCCCCCCAAGAGAAAGCCACCATGATCCTATTCTAGTACAAATCAAGCCTTCCGTAGATATGTCAATCTGGCATCCATCCTGAGGTCTTCGGCTCGGTCATGACCGACAGCCCTTTTTTGGCCCCCGTTCCCGGGCAAGAATGCATCCCCATTTCCAAACCATCTCGGCATTACTCCTGCATTGATCTCACGTTTCTGACCACGTGTGCATCGACACGAAGTGTCATCTCCAGCAACTAGACGTTGTAGAAGGTTTGCAGCGTTGCATTCTTCTCTGCATGAGCTACCATCCCAGACTGGTCGTCCGGCAAATTGTCCGTGGTTTACCGGACCCTCCACCTTTGTCCGCCTGGCCCGTGCATCAGGTTGCTTGCTCGTATTTAATATCCCAAAAGGGGAAAGAGGATCAACTCTGTATTTTGGCTGACGTTGCCCATGATCGACTACCGGCTACCCAACCAGAGACCCCTATTAACCCATGGAACCGAAATGTGCCTCTCCATCTACCCAAACTGTACAGAAGTGCCAAAATTAAAGATGCTATTATTATACAAGAAATGGTTGCCACCGGGAAACAAAGTTCAATTACTGCATGCTGCTGCTGCTGAACAACACTGACACCCTGGTCCCTAGCCATGTAAGCCGTTGGTTTTGGACCCCTTCTGCGGACTCGCATCACCGACATTAACCCGTTCTTGCAGGACGTGGTTCGGCACTTCGTCTTGGTTGTCATCAATGTCAATCATTTTCTCCATGAACGATATGTAGTCGTATTGTGGTTGTCCGCGGTCCTGCGACATGTCCGGTCCCTTGTGCGAGGGCATAATCTCCACCAGCTTATCAATAACCTCATCGGGGACCAGGCTGTGCCGCAGATCCATCTCCGTCACATAAGGTTTGCCATCGGCAACTTCACGGAACGATTGGAAGACCTGCTCCGCCGTATTCTGGTCCTCGGTAACATCCACCATGAATCGGATAAATTGCTCAAACGTTACCTCATCGTGCCCGTTCGACGTCTCCATGAAGTAGTCATGCATCTCGTCCTCCGAGAAGACCAAGCCGAGAGAGGCGAGTGCAGCGCCAAACTCGATTTCATGAAGAGAGTTCGAGTTGTCTCTGTCAAAGTGGCGGAATACACTCTCAAACTCTTCCAGTTGTATCGGGGTCAGGTTGGTCATGTTTCGCGCCACCATCTGATTTTCCAAAAATGCCAGCTTCTTCTGTACAGATGATTTGACAAGTCCCAGCTCGTACGCTAATTCATCATATGTATATGTGGTAAAGTCATTCTCCTCAATATTGGCTTCGTGGCATTTGGCATCCACGGCTTCGATTGTTTCCAGATACCGATCCAGCGGGGTCAGGTTGTCACTTAATTTCTTGACGTGATGCCACTGGTCCTCGACATCGCCGTCGAGGCCGGAAATTGCCAACTGCATCGTGTTGAGGGCCATGGCAAAGTCGTTAGCCTTGTCAGCAAATGACTTTCGAAGGGCATTTTTGATGCTGTTGATACGTCAGTGAACTCGGAAATTCCTCAAACGTTAGTTCGTAGTTGTACTTACTCACGAATCGTCTCGTTGATTAGTTGAGCTCGCGTCATCTCCGTCTTGGTCAACGTGCCCCACGCTTGCTCCAATGCATCCAAGCTCAATTCTGGAGGGGGATCATATGGCCGTAGTCTATAGGTTCCGAGCTTCGTTTTTATATTGCCCAACAATGTGGCAAGGTCGCTCTTCTCCGCAACCCAATCTCGCTTTTGGCCTCGTTTGTAGCCAGAAAAATCCTGAGCTTGAGCTTTTGCGTCCGCATACGTGCCCTCGAATTGGGCCAACTGCCATTCCTCGACCTGACGTCGCAAGGCCTCCAAAAGCTGCCTCATCCGCTTTTCGTAGGCACTCTGCATTTCCCAGGCCCCCTGCATGTTGTTGACGAATTTTTCGACTCTTCTGCCTGCATTCTCGACCTTTTCCATCTGAGAAAAGGCATGGAACCAATACGCAATGTATGTCATCAAACTTCGCTCGTCAGGCTTGGGCACGTCGCAAACATCTTCCACATCAAGCAGCCGGGGGATGCCAATCTCTTCGTGAGCGATATCGAAGGCGAGTTGCATGTTTACACGGTGATCAGACTTGTCCAATGAGTCGAAATCGATCAGGTCAGGTCTGTGAATGTCGAGCAGCGCACAAAATGCGAGGCCGTTGTTCCAACTGGCACTGAAATCCCGCACTTCCACTTCATCATAACAAGCGGTTTTACGCTGACACCACAAGAGCAAGCCCTCCTTGGCTGACATGCCCTCTTCATTGATGTCGCTGATGGTAAATCGGAGAATCAGGGTCCAGATAAGCCCAAGAACAATCTTTCGATTGCCATCAACGATATCCTCGGCTCCAATGTTGGTCATCTGGATGCCCCTGCATTTGATAAAGTCCAGCGCAAGGTTCGAATTTTCGAACTTTTGCACACGTAGTTTCGGCTTCGAGGCATATCGACCCAGAGTCTCGTTTGAGAGGGATTCGAGAAGATGAATAAGCATGACCTGGTCACAAGAATTTAGTGGCACTTCTTGATTGCGGTGAATATTTCATTAACTAACGCCATCACTGAAATCGGCAACGAGATCCTTGACTTCCAGGTCTCTAGAGACTAATTTCGTATTTAACCTGTGGGTGCTCTTGTCAGTATGGTTTTATACAAATCCCGGGTTCCATCACAGCCAGGGACGTACCATTTTGTAAATGTCTTTTGCTGGACGTTAATCCACCTTTGCTGTTCCAGAGTCGACATCTTTGCTAGGCTCAGTTCAGTCGCAGGCTCTAACGCAGCAAGTGCGTCGGCCGTACTGTTATTGCTTGATGATCGCGATCGATTGCTCCAGCCCTTGTTCCCGGATTTCGAAGATTTTGCATTGGGGCCTAATAGGGGCCCGTCTCGCCTTGACCGCTGGAGACGTACAGCATGCAGCTGCTCCCTGTCCCGCCTGCTGCGCTTGACGGGGAGAGAAGGGGAGTCACGTAGGTGTCGGGTATGGCTGGCGGTAGATGTGGTACAATTACACTCGGTAGCAGCTGTAGAGGTAGAAACAATGGACAGGGTCGAGGATCGTGGTGATGTTGATGCTTGGGATGATAAGTCGTGGGCTATGCTGTCGTTGAACAAAGCCCCGTCAAAGTGGCTGCAGCCGTGTAAACAAAATTGGGCGCTGTGGCCGGCGCCTTGCACGTTGCCGGGCGGCGGTGATGGGCTCCGCTGGCGGGTGACATGCCCGCCCAGAGAGCCTGGAGCTGGCGCTGCCATTGGACGGGTGTGGGACACAGCACGCTTTCTGGCGGTTTTCAGTGGCTGCCCAACGTTGAAGCTCACAGCGGCCTGCCCCACCTGCGCTGTGCTCAATCCAAGACCCTGGATCCTGCTCTGTGCCAGGCTCCTCGTGTTGTTGCTCCTCTGCTTCGATTAGGCCCGGTCAACTGGTAATCTGGTCTGCTGTGTGCTCTTGTTGTTGACTGATATCGTCGATTGACCGGGCTTATGAGTGCGACAATAACGCTCGGTAACCGTGCCCTCCAGATCGGACGGTTGACAAGGGTGTACGACTGCCGACCAGATTCGGGAATCTGCATGCATGCAAGATGACGATATTGGTAGGTGCTCAACTTGCGTCGTGAGAATGACAGACTTGACCCGAGAAGCTTGGATGAACCAGCACAATCATAGCATATGGGTGTTCGTCCAGTCGCCGCCCCATCGCCCACGGGCAGAACACGATGGTTTTATCCTGACGTAGTACTCCGTTCTATACGGACGCAATAGCCTCACGATCGCCCCTCCACCACAGAAGTAGTCAATCATAGTCAGGATCATGTTAATGCAATGCAGTGAACTGCTGGCTGTATCTTGAGGTTGGTCTGGCCAGACTCGACTTGGATTCGTCCTTTCTGTGATCTCGGAGTTCATGCGCGCCTTTTTGATCCAGTCAGAGGGTGTCGCAGTCAGTCTGTAACACGACTAGCTAGGCTTAAGTGACATCTGAAACGTCGTCCCATGGATGATACCAGCAACTTGAGCTGATCGTTTACTTTCACGATCTGCTGCGCCATCATGCGGCATCCACTCTGGGGGAGGACGTATTAGGCGAAGCACATTGGACGTTCTTGGCCGGGATGGGCGTGGTTCAAGCCCGCTTGATGGTGTGGCGCGGTCCTCGCTACAATAATAGGCCACGTTCAAATAGACGAGATCGACTCAGTTGTTGATCTCGTGTTGGCTCACATCGTCTGATGCCAGTTCAAGAACAGAGTAGCCTGTTTCATGTCTGCAATGCGCGTTACTAGAGGGCACTTGCGCAATTGTTGGCGATGCCGTGCTACCGGGTGCCTCGACAAGACTTGGTGGTATTCACGGCAGCTGCTTCATCTCGCCTTGAGAGTAGACGAAACTTCACAAAAATGATGAGCTCTGCAGCCCTGGAGACCATAAAAATGATCCGCACGTTGCTTCAAATAATGTCGAATCACCCGCAATTGCCTGGTGTCCGTAGCCTTCAATGAATATAGAAGCTTAGATGTTGATAAATGTACAATATTATACTGCATGATCAACCAAACTATCGTACAAACTCGCTAGAATGGAAGGAACTATAACTCACTTCCTCACCTTCTTTCCAACCGTCTGTTTTGACTTTGACCGCAAAGCATACCTCTCCTTCTTCCATGCAGACACAAGGTGATCCACACTGCCCATGTCGTGCTTCGGCTTCCTCATATACGTCAATCTCGCTCTCCTTGCCCTCTTTGGTCTGCGCCAGATGATATCAATTCCCGTGACAGAAGGACTGTAGATCTTGAACCACATCTCCACACCAGTCTTCATCATCTGCCCTCGAAGGAGGATGGCCGTATCAACACCTCGTCGACGGATCTGGATGAAAGCGCCCGAGAATGGTTCGCCAGCCTTGCTCGTGACCATGAGAACATCTCCGACCTTGGCACTGTCGGCGTGATCTTTCGAGAACAGGCGTGTTCTGGCACCCGTGGGGTCCAGCTGGGTAACTTGTTGCTGGCGAAGGATAGGCATGGGGTCGGGATTCGTCGATCGAATGGATTGAACTTGAGGCCAAACTTGGAATTTCTCAATTTTGGCGTGGGAGGCGCCTATTTTCACGAATTAGCGAGGGAAAAAGTGTTGCGGAAGAATGGCTATGTCCCACGTTGCCTCTCCGTGATGGTACTTCTGCTTGACGCCGGCGTCTCTGTGAGGGTCGCAAAGCTTCTTTGTGATGCCTTTTGCTGTCGTACTTGACGGAGCACTGTCTTGAGGCAGCCCAATGGCCGCCTCGCAGGCGTGAGATTCAGCATGGTGGTGTTTGATGATGGAACGGCTTCTCAGTGACAAAGGCGATGGAAATTCTGAGATGTCAAAAGCTCCGTCGCTGGACGGGTAGTCCTGAATTGCGTGCGCTGATTGGCCTGCGCGCCCTTTTTTCGCGACCCACACTCTGCAAACTTACACGCATTTTGGGGACCTGGACTCGACACAAGAAACTTTTGGCCGGCAGTCACATCATCACAGCTCAATAATGTCTTCGAGGTCGATGTCCTCGGCTCTGCGGTCGCTGACATGCGGTCGCGGCGCAGCCTTGTCATCATCTGTGTTACAATTACATCGGCAATTCAGCTCAACGGCCCCTAATGGTACGATTATTGTGGCTTACAGACTGGTCTTTACTGTTCAAGAAGCTAATCATCGATTGTTTTGTAGCTGTTCGAGCGGTTTTTAATGAAACCGACAATGCCGAACTAAGTAATGTTCTGAATTCAATCCAAGAAACGATCATTCTGCCAGCCCATTTGCCAGAGAAGCAGCGCAAGATCGTATTTGACCCCAAGAAGCGATCCCATCTCGAGCAAAACCCTATCGTTATCGAAGTGGACGGCCTAGAACACAAATTCTCCTCAATCGACCGCTTCAAGGGAATCGAAAACTCCAAGAAAGCTCTTTCGAAAGCGCTTGTCAACATGCACACCGCCGAGGACTGGGCCAACCTCGGCACGCTCTTGGCTGGCTACAAAAAGGCTGGTATCAAGCTCAAGGCTAACCACTGGGGCAAGATTGTGCATCTTGCAGGAACTAAGGGACACATCTTCGCCGTCATCGAGTGTGCGAAGCAAGCCGACAAGACCGGCCTAGTACTGAAGAACCCCGAGATCGTAGTTCGCGTGCTCGCGTATGTCAACGACAAGATTACCGAGAGCGCAGGCAACGCGGCCGAAACCAAACAGGCATTGAAGTGGGCGGAGTTGGTGTTGGATCTCTTGCAACGACCGGAGCATGTGATGACTATCCAGCAAACACGGGAACGACTGCACTTTTCGCGCCTGGTCCGTGGCATGGCTCTGTTCGCACGCGCATCTGCCGTGAAGGCTGGCGCTGCAGCTGAGCGTGACGCGAAGTTGCTGAGAGATGAGGTGACATTACTGGCTTCCCTCTGGGAGGATGCCATCAACAAAGACCTTGTCGAAATTACCGAATTTGCGAGACTCAATCCCACGGTGGAGCGAACCGGAAGTCAATACGGGAACCACACACCCCAAGCCCTCAACGGCAGTGCCTACGTCCAGGTTCTCGCCCAGAATATCAAGGGTATCGAGGTGGCGCAAGAGATCTTGGGGCAGGAAGCTCAGGAGCTGTCTCCCGTCCTCAAAACGCTGAACTCGCATCTGCAGGACTTTGCCGCCAAGAGCGAAACGAGGACAGAGGGCTGGACAGAGGAATATGAAAAGGTCATGGGCACAAAGCCCAACTGGCCTGCTGTGGCTGCCAAGACGGCAAAAGCATGAAAAGTCCAACAGTCGTTCCGTGTGGGCATGTAACATAGAAACATATGTATAAGCAATCTTACAATAGTACCTCTCATGTACAACAGGTATATTTAACTCTTCTAAGGTAAGACAATGTACTTTTCCAGATGCTTGGGGATAGCCTCTAAAAGCTTCTTCTCCGCCAACCACTTGCGGCTGAAGAGACGGTCCGCGTAGCGGTAGGCACCATCGCAGAGCATGGTGACAACTTTGTGGCCCTTTCCGAGCTTCTCAGCAACCTCCTTGGCGGCAACTACATTCAAAGCTGAACTGGCGCCGAGGTAGATGCCCTCTTCGTCCAGACATCGGTAGACCATCTCGATGCTCTTCTCGTCAGAAATGTGTAGCGATCCATCCAGCAAGTCGATGTCAGGCTTCAGGTTGTCCGTGATGCGGCCCTGGCCGATGCCCTCTGTGATGCTGGATCCCGTGCGCTCAATCAGCTTGCCTCCAGAGCTGATGTATGAATGCAGAACACTGCCTGGAGGATCAGCCAGGAAGCTCTTAACCTTTCCGCCAGACACGTCCTTGAGATATCTCGTGATGCCAGCCAATGTGCCCGCCGTGCCGGTTGAGCAAGTGAATGCATCGACTGTGCCCTCTGTCTGTGCCCAGATCTCTGGACCCGTCGTCTCGATATGCGCTCGTCGATTGGCTGTGTTGTCGAACTGGTTCGTCCAGACAGCGTTTTCGAGGCTCTCGGCATGCCGTTTTGCCTGATGATTGTAGTTCTGGGGATTGTCAAAAGCGACGGCCGGGACAGGATATACTTCGGCGCCAAGCAGGCGCAGGAGATCGATCTTGCCCTGGGACTGGGTGTTGGGCATGTAAATCACGAGCTTGTATCCCCGGGATCGGCAGACGTGGGCGAGACCAATCCCCGTGTTTCCAGCAGTTCCTTCGACGACGGTGCCTCCAGGACGGAGTAGTCCTCGTTCCTCAGCGTCCTTGACGACGTACAGAGCTGCGCGATCTTTGACTGAGCTGCCAGGGTTCATGAACTCGGCTTTGCCCAGGACTTCGCAGCCGGTTTCCTCGGAGAGTCTGTTTAAGCGGATAAGCGGCGTGTTGCCGATAGCTTCGGGTCCAATCAGTCAGTTTTTTGCATGGAAATGCGCGAAATGCCATCTGAATTGGACGTACCTCCGGTCAAGCCCTTGGAAATACCTTGGGCCTTGGACACGGCCAGCGTGTGAGCGCTCGGCTCAGCAGCTTTGGCAGCCGCAATGGCGAGCCGCACAGCACTGCGTCGGAACATGGAGGCGAACGAGACTGCAGCTTAGGAGCTTGGTTGCGTGGCGAATTGGGCAATCTGCGGTTACGATTGCTGCTCGCGAGACTGGCTGGCGTGCAATTTATAAGTTACGATATCGGCCGGGTCGTCGTGATGAATGGGCGACGCTCCGTTGTGGGGAGCGCAGGGCGTGCGATCACGTCATTTGCTGTGGCTTCAAAGCGACCTGGCTCGCTTTAGGAGTTACCATACGACCAAATCGACATGGCACTTCGTCCATCCTTTTGCTCTACAATGGGAAGTGAACGCCGTTCAATTTCAATTTCGTTTGCAATGGAATTGCAAGCCCTGGGTGTGTAGAGAAAATGCCGTGGCTGCTCAAAGAAGTCGCCCTTGGTTTAGCAAGAGCTAGCAAGAGATGAGGATGCTCTGCTAGCCTCAATTCATGCAGTAAAATCATCCATTTTAAAATGAATACAGATAACGCGACTTTTCCCAGTTCGCGCCTCAACTCGACCTCCAGGTTTCACAACTAAAGCTCCTAGCAATCACTCAGCCGATGAATTGGGAACAGCGGCGTGAGCTTCCCCGCCAACCAAAAGCTCCAGTCCCACTGAACGTCACCAGCCAGTTTATTCCTCGGCTCAAAGCCGATGCTTTCCATGCCGCCGCCAACTGGAGCTCTCTCCTCGACAACTTCTTCCCAGCCCTCAATGCTGCGTCTTTCCAATCGTACTCAGAGCACTTATTGATCGTCAATTCGTCTTCGTTTTGGATCACAGACTCGCCCTTGCATCAACCGCACGCAATGAACGCTCTTCGCTTCGTCAGGCCTGTCGCCCGAGTTCCCTTCCAGCGCTCGACTCTGCCATGCGTCGTCCGCGCTTACAGCTCCAAGTCTTTTGAATACATTCAAGTCTCATCTCCCAAGCCTGGAGTTGGACAAGGTGTGTTTACTCTACGATGATTGAGGGTGCTCACTGCTAACATCCCGCCGCAGTCACGCTCAACCGACCCAAGGCCCTCAATGCGTTATACACGCCTTTGATCAACGAACTGAACGAGGCTCTGAACGACTTCAATGCCTCCAATGATACCTCCGTCATCGTCCTGACCGGCTCGCAAAAGGCGTTTGCTGCGGGCGCCGACATCAAAGAGATGGCGCCTCTCACCTTCTCCGAAGCCTACACCAAGTCATTCATTGAGTCGTGGTCCCTTTTGACCACCCAGATCAAGAAGCCCATCATTGCTGCCGTCTCTGGCCACGCTCTCGGCGGAGGCTGCGAGCTCGCCATGATGTGCGATCTCATTTACTGCACCGAGAACGCCAACTTTGGACAGCCCGAGATCAAGCTTGGCACCATCCCCGGTGCTGGTGGCAGCCAACGCTTGACCCGCGCCATCGGCAAGGCTAAAGCCATGGAGTTGATCTTGACCGGAAAGTCGTTCTCTGGCGTCGAAGCCGAGAAATGGGGTGTTGCCGCCAGGACGTTCCCTACCTACGAGGCATTGATGGAGGAGACTCTCAAGACTGCTGAGACGATTGCCGGATACTCCAGGGTCGCGATCCAGGCCTGCAAGGAAGTTGTCAACAAGAGCCAGGACTTGCCTTTGCGAGATGGCGTCGAGTTTGAGCGACGGGTCTTCCACAGCTTGTTCGGCAGCCAAGATCAGAAGATTGGCATGAAGGCGTTCGCTGAGAAGAAGAAGGCTGAGTGGTCGCACTCGTAGATGTGTAGTGGGTAGCGGAGAGCAAAACAGGGCGGGTCATGACGAATGAATATAATTTTCTAGATCACATCACAAGAGATGTGAAAGTAAATCGACTGGACTGCCTGGACTGTAGGAATGTGCTGGTAAATGCAAATCCTTCTGAGAGTTCATATTTTTCGAAAATGAAGCTGAATTGCACATCTTTTCTTTCATTGTGCATCCTAGGGTAGCGTTGCAGAGCCGTGGGAGAATAGGAGCGTACAACATCCTGATATGTGGCAATGGTTTGGCTTGTGTTGTTGGGAACAACGTCTGTCGATGCTGCGCTGGGAAAAGTACTGGCACATGATACTAGGATCTGAGGCAAGTCCTCACTTGATGCAAGTCACGTTTACCATCATCGCCCAACTCGCTCGTATACTGCAAGACGCTCAGATGCATGGTGAGCTGTGGCATGACCTATCTTGAGCCAAGAGCCGGGGTCAGCGACAAGGACCAGAGGGTCCTGGGCGAAGACGTGGGGCTTCCAAGGCCAAAGACCGCCCACCAGTTGGCGCCAGAAGCTTTCGACTCTGACCTAACGAGGCACTGGCACACTGGCACACTGACTGCCTGCCCCGCCGTACGGAGTCAACCGCCCACGCCCAGCTCCTGCAGCCGCCTTTCTTGGTCTTATGGCGGTCATGGACCGATGCCATCAGTCTTGCCTCCGCACAACTCCCGGTCTGGGAGATTTTTGCTGGAAAAGTTCCTGCAGTCGCGCCTTCGCAGAGTCTCATGTTTTGACTCTGTGGCCGCCGCTGGGTAATATGAATGGATTCCCGAAAACCCAGCCTGGATCTGGAGAAGGAGCTAACGTGCTCGGTATGTCTGTCGACTCTGTCTCTCCCCCACCTCATGCGTTTTCTAGATTGCCCAACACTTGCACCAACAGCCTGACCGCTAACATTGTATTTTGGCCGCAGATTTGCACGGAGCTCCTATACCAGCCTCTCACCCTACTTGACTGTCTTCACACGTTTTGCGGTGCTTGTTTGAAAGAATGGTTCCGTTTCCAAGCCGTAAAGGCTGAGAAAGCCCCGACACCGCCATCTCCCGGAGACGCCATCTTTACCTGCCCGTCATGCCGAAGCCCCGTGCGAGACATGAGACACAATGCCACCGTGGTTACGTTGCTCGACATGTTTGTAGCAGCAAATCCCGCCAAATCCCGATCCCAGATCGACATTGAGGAGATGGCCGCCAAGTATAAACCGGGAGACCAGGTGCTGCCAAAGGTCAATATTCGAGAGAGAACCGCAGAAGAGAGGCGGGCAGACCAGGAAGATCAGCGTTTGATAAATGAAGTCCGAGAAATGAGTTTGCGCGAGGCGACTCCTGGCCAGCAACCCCGGGACAGCTCGCGGCGACACCGACACAGTCGTTCGGTTGACGCCAGGTCCAGCTCTAACCGGCCGCACAGCTCTGACTCACGGCGTCGCGCTGCTGGAGAACCTACCAACTCGTCTCGAAGTGAGGATTCGAGCCGCCAGGGATCTGATAACAGCGCGGGGGAACAAGATCGACGGAGGCGAAGGAGACGGAGTGACAGTCGTCAGCGTCAGGTTGAGCACCAAACGTCTCTACGGTCTCTGATCGGATCGACAGAAATGAGCGAACGTGATATTGAACGAGAAATCGAAGACTTTGCGCGGCAGATCCAGGAGGAAGGGCTTCTAGATGGTCTCGACCTGGACAACATCGACCTGAGTCGTGATAACGACCTGAGTCGTCGCATCACGGATGCATACAGGCGGCGGCAGAGAGAACGGTCCCGCCCCGAATCCTCGAGGCGGACCACGCCCAACGGCAACAACTCTGCGCCGAGAATCTCAGATGCTGTTCAAACAGACGCACGACTCAGAGCACCCGAGAGCGGCTCAAGGTCGCGCGCCAGCTCCAGATCAACAAGTGGTAATGCTGCAGCGCCAGATGACAGGAGCAGGCCTCCGCCGGCAGGTTCCACGAATCTAGAGGTGCGTGACCCGATGAGGCGTCCGAGGCGTAGAACCGCTAGCGGAGGACGAAGTGCCACGACTCCCATATTCTCAGCCCAGGGAGCAGAAGCCCGCCCGGCCGCTCGATCGCAGACGGATCTTGTCCTTCGATCACAAACATCAGATCCCATGGCCCCGCGGCAAAGCTTTAGCGAGGGTCGCAGCGCCAGTTCGCAATCAGTGCCGGTTTCATCGCATACGGCCAACGAGCTACCATCGCCACCTCCCAGCAACAACGCATCATTCGCTAGCAGAGTACCTCAGTGGAATCCCAACGTGGCAGAGTCACCAACGACGATATCCGCTCCCGAGCCCGCTCCAGCACACCTCAACCGTCCGCACCAACCAGCAGAGCTTGCCATTGTCCATTCCGCCGTGTCCAGTCCCCTCAGCAGTCCTACAGCGGCACCCGGCCACCGACGAACAAGGTCTCAGCTGTTCCCAGAGCCGTCCATATCCTGTTCCAGATGCAACAGACAGCACATAGAGTATGAGGTCCACTACAATTGCGGCACATGCGCTGGCGGGCAGTGGAACATATGCCTCAACTGCTACAGATCCGGCAAGGGGTGCCAGTACTGGTTTGGCTTTGGGTATGGCGCTTGGAACAAGTGGGAGAAGATGCGAAAGCAGGGCGACGGTTCCTTGGAAATGCCACACATGCTCACTGCGAGTCGCTATCTGCCACCACCGTCGACGCCAGGAGGGGCGGACGGAAGGAAGACGCTCACAACCGACGATCCTCGCGGCCGACTGGAGACAGGCACATTCTGCGCACGATGCTTCAGCTGGACGAACGACTGTTACTGGCGGTGCGACATCTGCAACGAAGGCGACTGGGGCTTTTGTAACAACTGTGTCAACCAGGGCAAGTCCTGTACGCACATGCTACTACCGTTGACACACGAGGCTCTACAAGCGACGAGCAGGCCTCGGAGCCCCAGATCCCCGGGGCGACCGCCTACAGCGACCATCTACACTGGCCCTCAAGCAACAAGCATCGGGCCCTTCAAGCCACTGACTTTTCGCACAAGGTGCGACATCTGCCAGGACCCAATTCTCCCATCCCATGTTCGGTACCACTGCTTCAGCTGCACAAGTGCTCTTGTCCCCGACGCACCGCCGGGCGACTACGACATCTGCTCGGCATGCTACAACAATCTGGTCACGAGAGGTCAAATCAGTGTCGAGAATGGGCATTCCGGCTGGAGACGGTGCTTGAACGGCCATCGAATGGCAGTCATTAGGTTTACGGAAGGCAAAGTTGGCCAGTGGCGCTTCATCGAGCGCGACATTGTAGGCGGCAGAGTCCTTCGGTCAGAGCCTTATGATGGCTCTGAACAAGGACTCCAAAAGTGGTCTTGGAGGAGAGGAAACGAGAAATGGGAGAGACTTGTTACAAAGGACGTCTCGGCCACCGCGCCTGTCACAACTGAAACTGCACAAACATTCCCACCCGATGGAGGCACGGGCATGAAGGCGAGCGCACGCTGGGCATGGTATCCACAAGCTGAATCCGGAGATGAATTGTTATTTCCCAAGGGCGCAGAGATTCGGGAAATTGAAGATGTAAATGGAGATTGGTTCTTCGGGTCATACATGGGGTCGAAGGGGCTGTTCCCGGCGCCGTATGTACGGCTGGCACAAGGGTCATGATGATAATGGGAATGTATTACGAGTGGATGAGCATAGCCTTGATTTTGTCGGCGCAGTACAGAATACAGCTGAAGCAACAGCACTTTTGTTAATCCATGGGGGTGTAATGTGGTCCGCGAGATTCCGTATAAGAATATAGGCTGTCCACAAGTGACACGTCTGGAGCATGTGGAGGGCTGACATGAGAAGATTGGTGTTGCTTGGCTATGTTGAAAGATTTGAGTTGCGTTTGACTAGAGAAGGAAGAGCATGAATTGCATCTCTCGTACAGTCAGATATGTGAATAGCAATCGCGTCAGGGGCAACATAGGCGTCTTGCCGAGGATGAAACGTACGTTACATGTCCAACTTTGGACCATGGAAGTTGAGGCGGGCGTATTATCGTAGTCTTTACGGCATTCCCCGGTGATGCGCGCTGTGGTGTAATGGTCAGCCAGTAAGTATAGAGTGATTCTGCGCACTATGACGGTTTATAACTACTGCGTGGTCAAAAACCCTAAAAGCTGAGACGCCGATTGCTCGTTTGCTTATGCCAATGATGCCTCTTTCCAACAGAACTGATCAGCTGTGACCTGTGGGTGTGTGTGCTCGTGAATTGATTGCCCATCTGAACGATGAAGCTGTCCATACTTAACTCGTCTGCATAAGGAAAAGGTATGAGTGGACCCTGTCAGCCAGCGATGCGCAGCTCGTGGCGGATGTCTACGACAATTATCGTCAGATCGTTGTGCACAATGCCATGATTGAGCTACATGAACATTAAGATGACCTAGTGAGATCTTCGTGGGTCAAGAGAAGAATAGCAGCCATTTTTTGAAAATGCCGCTTGAAGCCGCGTTGATTGTTGGTCAGTTGACCTTCTAAACTAGGACTCAACGGGACAGACCGCCAGTAGTGATTTGATCCGGAATATGCCGGGCCACATTGGATTTATATTCACTTCGCTTGTTAGAGCTTGTCTCGGTATCTGTCGGGTCTCTGCACATATCAAAGCTGACCATTGTTTGTGGTTGACTGGAGGTTATCTTCACATGCCGAAAAGATAGTTGTGTGGATATGTACGTTGTTTGAGGTGAAGGCTTGGAAAATCTAACAACGCCTTTCCGATGGATTCACTCTTCGGCCAGCACAAAAATGTGAACATTTCGAACGCTCCAATGATAAAAACCACTTCTCCGTTGGCCGCGACTTGCGACACCGGAAGTGAAAGCGTGCACAGTCACAAACTCTGGTAATACAAAACGCCAACTGGCAGCACCACCATTAAGGTAGCCACTAACAAAAAAGTGTGACCCATAAGGCAAGTTTAGCTGCTTGGCCACGAGCCGGGCGCACCGGCACTGCCAATTCTCGGGCACAATTTCAGTCCCGGCCCCGCCATTGTGGCTTTCTGACTGGAAATCACAACAATGCCCATCATCCCGGTCGATTATCGTCGTGAACTCGTCCTCCACCCGACAGCCAGGAACCGCATCGGTCCCTTGTGAAAATGCGAGACCATCTACAAGGGTTCAGATCATTGGCACGTGCTTGCTCGTTCCGGCAATTGGGGACGATGCCATTGGATGGTGAATGGATGGAGGGGCCTTGTTGACGGCCGCCCACCCTTGATGGATCCCGAAAACTATCTTGCGGAAGGCTGATGTCATTCCGAGGTCGGGTATCCGTCATGGCCGGGCGTTTAAATATGCTGCGCAATACTGGGAGTTTGTGGACGATGTTGTGTCAACTGAGCTATGTACGAAAAGCCGAGAAGCTATGGACGGCCTTACTCGATTGCAATGTCGGTCGTTGATGAGGCTTTCGCGACATGCGACTTCTGCGTCGTGTCTTACTTATAAGACAGCTGGACAAAGACACGCCAGCAGTTCAACTAGTGGTCAGTCGTGTATTTCCGTCCGAAATGTAGCAATAATAATGTCAGTCTAGTGACTCCACGCAAAGAGCGAGTTGTCATTCTTGGTTCTGGATGGGCTGGCTATGCTGCTGCCCGCACACTATCACCATCAAAAGTCGAAAGAGTCCTCATCTCCCCTCGATCTCATTTTGCGTTCACCCCTCTCCTGGCATCTACATCTGTGGGCACGCTGGAATTCCGCGCCGCCATCGAGCCCGTTCGTCGTCTAGGCCTTGACGAGTTTCACCAAGGGTGGGCTTCCAGCGTTGACTTCAACAAAAAGGTCATTCGCGTGGAGGCTAACGAGCGCGGCGATGTCAGCGCTGCCACAAACAAGCCCCAGATCAAGGGCGAAGAGTTTGATGTCAAGTATGACAAATTGATCATAGCAGTGGGCTGCTACAGCCAGACATTTGGCATCGAAGGCGTCAAAGAGCATGCTCACTTCCTGCGTGATGTAGGCGATGCCAGAGCCATTCGGCTACAGATTCTACAGGCATTTGAAACAGCAGATCTGCCGACAACAAGCGACGAGGAGAGAAGGAGACTGCTCCATTTTGCTATTGTTGGTGGCGGCCCGGCAGGGATTGAGTTTGCTGCAGAATTGCACGATCTCGTCGAGGATGACTTGTCGAGGATGTATCCCGGTCTATTGGACTTCTGCACCATTACCGTCTACGACATTGCACCCAAGGTGCTTCCCATGTTTGACTCCAAGCTCGCTGCCTACGCGACCGAGACATTCAAGAGACAGGGTATCCGGGTCAAGACAGAGCATCATCTGACGCGCATTCGTCGCGAGGGCCGCACCCTCATGCTCAGCATAAAAGAGGAGCCAGAGGAAGTCGGCGCCGGTATCGTTGTCTGGAGCACAGGTCTAATGCAGAACCCGCTGGTCAAACAGCTTGTTGAGACGGAAGTCGAGGGTCGCGGTCAACTTGCAAAGGATCCCAAGACCGGTGGAATTGTCACAAACTCCAATCTCCAAGTACAGCTCCGTTCATCAGACGACGAGTCAGAGAACACCACGCTAGAAGATGTCTACGCCATAGGTGATTGCATCTCCGTCCAAGGATCGCAGTACCCTGCCACCGCGCAAGTCGCCTCTCAGCAGGCAGTGTACCTCGGCAAACAGCTGAACAACGAGGCAAGCGGGTTCTCGAGTCCTTTCAAGTTTCGCAACTTGGGCGTCATGACGTACCTAGGCGGTTGGAGGGCCATTCACCAGAGCGAGGCGGATAACCTGAAAGGGTGGGCGGCATGGGTGCTCTGGCGGACGGTGTATCTGACGAAGAGCATGAGTGTGAGAAATAAGATTATGATTCCGGTGTACTGGGCTATCACATGGTTTTTTGGGCGGGACATTTCACGGTTTTGAGAGTTTGAGGTGTGTGAGCGCTGAGAGTGTGCATTAACTGTGGGCATGTTAGAATATACAGATGCTTTTGCAATACAAGCAAATATATTGCCATATACCTAGGTACTTGGATATAAATAAGTATATTTATAAATATATTTGTGTATGGATAAATATACTCGTGTGTAGACAAATATATTGCGTATGAATAAATATATCTGCCTGCCTTTAAAGAAGTATGTTGCACTACAAGGGTTCTTCAACTTGGTGCTTTGCCGAACTGAAATAAAAGGCCGGATGCACGAGCCTCACCGTCAATTTCGCAAACCTCATTTTACGAGAGCTTGGAGGCAATTCCAAGATCGGCAACGAGTTCGTTGCATTCATGCGCTACGTATGCGCTACGTCAAAGGCGACGAGTTCGCCCAGGTCGCGGAGAAGTTGAGTAGGCTCATTCATGACGAACCATTGGTAGTTGAGGACTACCGGTGCCGCGATGCGCAACCAAAGGCGACTTTCTGTACCAGCAATATTGGATGGCTCGATGACTTTTCACCCGTTGCCAATCTAAGTTCCTGAAAGGCAAGGTTCGACGCTTCTGTAGCACCGACCAGCGCGTAATAATCTGCAACTGTTGAAGTCAATGAGGACAAATACACAGTCATAGCACAGTCACAGGATTACAAAAAACCGTTTCAATCAATTGCCAGACGTGTCAAGTTTCTTTCCGGGCGGAGAACTACTATAAAACTTGATGATGCATCCACTCAACTGCTCTGTGAACTCGTCTGAGATTCATTCTGAACTTAGAAAAGAAGGGCGGAACAAAGAGCAGAGAAACGCGTCCGTCACCACCAAACTGAGCGCAATCCAGTGCGCTATATACGAACCCATGACGTCTATTATCCTTGGCGAAATCTCTTAAGAAGACGAGAAAAACACTTGTGAATCTTCTTCAGACCGCTGAAAGCGCCAGTTTCCTGGAAGAACTGTGTCCCACTGGTGAGGACGAGTCAACGAAAGCCCTCGCAGGAACCTGCCATGACTCCTGGACCATTGACCCTGCCGGGCTTGTACTCCGCTGCCTTTTTGAGTCACCACTATGCCCGTGCTAGCTTTCTCGTTATTGACTTAAATTAAGTATTCAACAGCGGCGCCCAGCTCTCGCGGCCAAATTTGAAGCCGAACATCCAAGAGCTAAGCCTCGAGGCTCGATATCCTGCCTTCGACTGCGCTACCCACTAATCCGGCACTATAGACCTAGATATCTTAGCTGTATAGACAACTAAATCTAGTATATATAATAAATCTATTTAATATCACTTAAAATATGTTATTTTTTATGATTAAATTAGATATTATATTTTATATTACTTAAGTTAAGCGTTAATTCTACTTTATATAGTATTAGAAGGCAGTATAGCAATCACAAGTCTTTCTTTTGAGATAAGATACAGCAGGTATCAAAACTCCAGTTTCTTCATCTTCGTGTACCTGTTGCATGCAGTATAGTAGTCTATAATTCACGTGCTCGCGAAGATAGTGGCCAAAGTAGATAATAATCATGACCAGTGAATAATAAGGTTCCCTGCTTGAGGTGGTAGTGAGACGAGTTTTGCAAAATTCTTCTTTCGAGTTTATTAGATGTCTTTTAATTATTACCCGCATATATACAGCCACGAGAGTTGCATCTAGACACAGAAGATCCTTGGGGTGGGCCGCAGCTAGACAACGCGGTTGGTCTTGCAAGCGTTCATCATGCTTGAACGCTAGTATTGGGGCGAAAGCGGCCAGGAAGCCAATTCTGTCATTGAAGCTCCAAAATGGGCGAGTACAGGGCTGGCGTTTAATGTAATCCCAGTACTCAGGCCCTTTAGGCATCGACGGATCTGGCCGCGAATATTGAGTTTGCCTGTATTGCTGTAGGAGCTTTGAGAGCGCATGCTAGATAAAGATTTCCCTTGCTAGCTTCGCCGAGACCGTTTCGGCACTCGCGCACAAAGTCATTCACGGAAGGCATGTCTATCTCTTGCAAAATGGCTGCTAGTTCTTCGACTGGGCGATTCTGGTCGCTCATCGTGACGACTTTCTTTAGGAAGGCAATGTTTTTCGTTACGGCCAAGTCATGGTACAAGATTGTGTTTGAACCTGCCATTGACCCACCGCAGAGTCCGAAATGCAAGCCCTTGAAAAGTGTCCGTCTCCCAGTGTCCTTTGTTCTTCATGCCTCTTCGCAGCTTCATCGACAGGTTTGCGTGTGTGCACAGAAGCCAACCGTAAAATATAGCGAGCCATCGACCTTGCTTGGTGACCCAGCTTCTCTGAACGGCATGCGATTCGCTGCTGTTGCATGGGCTCGGAGAATACCAACCCAGAGCGGTCACTTGATCGCATGATTAAGTACATATGTAGTGGCGGCAAAACAATTATGGTCGAATATATGTATACAAATACGATCGAAGCTGACCGCGACAGTGTTACCCTTTCGTAGCGTACATAGACTGGTAACAACTTGTTCTTCTTGCCGGTGCTTTTGCTGGCGACTCGCTTCGTCTCTCCGTCTCAGCCATAAAACTCTTCGATATAGCATGTCGAACTCATTTCTTGATTGGGTCATAAGCACTACTCTGAATAAGAAAACATCTCACGATTAATTTGAGCAACTAGCGTACCTGAAACGTGGTGCAAATGCAGTGACATAAAGATGAAACAACACCTCAACTTCTGTAAACAGTTCATCCAGTCCGCTCCGGAGAAGTACGCTTGCTTTTCCTTACTCACAAGGGTTTCGCCGCTTAATTTGACGATAATGTGACTGAATATATCTTTACTCGTTCAAAGTAGTCAAGGGACTATCGAGCGGATACTCCAGTTGCAAACAAGCAAACTGGATTGTGCAGTATTGAGAAACCACAATTAGATGTGCGAACCACACATGTGTTGTAGCCAAATAGCCCAACCTCAATATAATAAGATTCTGTATTTGAGCCGTTCATCAAGATAATACCAGCTCATTCGTGCATAAACACATAATAGCAGTAGATTTGAATGCTTGCAAACAAATGGCTCTATTGTTCGAAAACCTTGATTCACCTTGAATCACTCACGCAAACGCCAACTGGGTGCCACCTGGCGAGAACTGCTCGCAAAGTTTCACTTCACCTTGCACACAAAAACTTCGTCTCTCCGTTTTTGCAACCATCCCCTTGCATTTTCGCTTGATCGTTCACTCGTGACATTCGCGAAAGCGCTGCCTCCTTTCATTTCTTTTCCACTCCAGTTTTGAGCGACTCACTCCGTCCCATTTCCGTTTCTTCACTCCTGGGCTCCTCCATCGTTCGAGATTCAGAGCAAGATCAAAGCAACACCAAGATGTCTAACTTCAGTTCCGAAGTAGTCCCCCAGCGAACAATCGGAGAGCCTTCACTCAATGAAGAAGATTTGGAGATAATCACCAGTATTTTAAAAGACAATGAACGCGCTCCAGCCAATCCACTCACGGAAGCTGAAAAGAAAGGACTTGTCATTAAAATGGTTGAGTTTGCCTTTAAGGCGTTCAAATTGACGAAAGAAACTTATCCAGCAGCGTTCAAATATTGCGTAAGACGACTTAACCAAACAAACTTCGACACATGCAAGAACTGGTCCAAGTGGTCTGGTCGGTCAAATTTGGCAACCTACATGGACTTTCTTAAGGCTCAAGTTAAGAATGAACGGGTGGATTTCGCTTTACCAGCCCATATGGGCATTGGCTCTTACATTGTGCGAACCCTTCGCGGAGTTCCAGGCGGTGAGAATGACCAACTCAGTGCCGACATGAAAAATCATCGCTGGATGGAGCGTATTCCCGACTCGATTCACTATTTCAGTCCGGCTCAACCAAAGAATACCATTAAGATTAACTATTCGGCCGAGCATTCCTTTCACGCCAATGGCTCTCCTGCCGCCGACGCAACCACCGATGCAAACAACCAAACGGTCGAACACATCTTTACACTTCCCAATGGTCAGAAAGCTCGAATTAGTGCGACAGTCGACGCGATGCTCGTTTGCCCACTCTCTGCCATCGCGTATGACGAAGCAAAGGAATACGCTTTTGGCGAGAACGCAACTACTCCACCTTCCAGATCGATGGACCAGCCGGTAACTATACAGATGCGCTTGGAAGGAAGCAAAGTTTTAGAACAATTCTCAGACGTTCTACCTGTACAACTCGCAGAACTCAAAAGAAACCCACTTTGGACCGACTGAACGAGCTTACGGATAGACAGCTCCAAGTTGTCTCACCCGGTGACCGCGAGCTGATCAGACTGTCAGCAAGTTACGTCGGTCATGAACTGAAGGAGCGAGTGGAGGCAATCCCCGATGAGCAGGATAAAACCTTCATCGAATGGAACGAGGTGGAAATCGTTCCCATCGAAGTTGGCCCGACCAATGGGTCGGAGTTCGTACACAAAATGGTCGACGCACTCAGGAACTTGTTCCAGAAAAAATCGTCAAACGCTGTGCTTTGCGAAACCATCGCGCTTGCGATGTACAACTTTGGCAAGAAACTGTTTAAAAAATTGGACGAAGAACAAGCCAAAAACATTGACCTCAAGAAGGCTTATTTGTCGCTGATCATCGAGATGAAAAAAACGGACGAGGCAGCCGAAGCCCGTTTTGCGATGGGAACAGTAGCGTTTGCTCGCTTGATTCTTCAAGAAACTGGTAGCAACTCTCGTCTTGGTCAGGCGTTCATTGACTTCATGCGTCAGTTCAAAGGCGACGATTTCGCCAAAGCAGCAATCGAAGGCCTTGATCCAACCATGGCACCACCACGAACGAAGAAGACGAAAGTCTTATCAACCGATTGGGCCACTCGCATCGACGAGCTTGCTGCGAAATTGTCAGTCGAAGATAAGCAGATGCTGGCGGACGCAAGTGAAGCCTGCGATGCAGAATCGGTTCTTCTTCAGCTCTCTGCAACCGAGTGATATCGGTGTTCCTTGACATGAGGTCAGTGCCTTCCTTGGTGCCAGGTTCTATGATAGATGTTGTGAAATTGACACATTTATCGTTTAATAGGGTTCGCTGTCTCTCTCCGTTTCTTCGTCTGCTTTTTATTCCCTTGTTTAATTAACTTAAGGGAAACTTCAACGCTCTAGACGTTTTACGGGTTTTGTTGTTTTTTTATTGGGCTAACTTTAAAGGTAAATTAACTTTATAGGTTTATATATAATATACTAGATTACTTTTTATTTTTTCTTTATACTAGAGTAAATTAGGAGATTAACTATAAGCTAAAATATAATAAAATAAGTCGTATAGAAATATAGAACAATAGGTTTATAGAACAATTAGGGAAGAAAGCAGAGGTTTTATCAAGATTTGCATGATACGACACGAAATTTGCTAGTTTAACAGTTTATTGACACGAAGTTTGCATTTGATTGACTCTGTACGCTGTGTATCCGCGCATCTGTCCTTGAGCTATTTATTATTGCTGGCACAAGAAGTTTTCTCTTGTTGCGCATTGCTACACCAATAGTCCTTACTGTAAAACACAATGGATTCACCTCAAATTTGTTATGTGAGCGCAACACCATCACAAGAGGGAAGCAACCTTGTTATGGGACAAATCTTGCGAGATAAAACAGGTGATTCTCTTATTCGTTAATGATAAGCCCACATATTAATGATAGCTATTGACCCAACGTGTGACTCTCCAATTGCAAACTGTTCCGTCCCATGGAATGTATTCCATTCAAGCAACAAAGCGAAAACGTAATAATGGAATCCCCGCAAGTAAAAATGATTCCAACCCGTAAGTATACGTCCCTCAAAAACGGCTGTAAGTTGAACCCAGCCATGAATCGATAACCCAGATAAAAACAAAAGTAACCGACAAGAAAAAAAACGACAAAAGTCGGCGACAAAATTAAATTACCGAAGCCAACGACATTACTTCTCGGTATCAGACTCGACAACAAACGCAAGCCGTTCTTCCCGAGTGAAGCGGCGATCGACTTGAACTGCGGGATGGTATTCGTCGTCATAGGGAAACTCATCCAGGGGTCCTCTGTCACCCTCGTACCGAAGACCGTTGAGCTGATACTCGTTGTACAAAACGACAAAATCGCCGTAGAATGTGTTCGTTGCCCTAATGTCAGTTCCCTCAGTCGCCTCAACATGGCCCAACAGCGGTAGCTTTCGGCTGGAATCTTTTCTTCAGGCAATGCAAGAAGTTTTCGGACTTTTTTGACCTTCAAGACAGCATCATGCTTTTCCCACTTGTTTCGTGGCATATTTCGAGACTGATACAAAACGTTTCTGACATACGATCCAGTGGAGCTGCTTTTCCATTCTTTGGACCGAGTTGCTCCTCTCTGCTTTTCAATGAAGCGCGTGAAGGCGGTTGATTCGACTTTGCTCTAATGCCTTATACGCATCAGTGGAACGCTATGCTTCACTGAACTGGACATTGACACTTCGAGTGACCATCAGTGCAATGACTCCGCGAACCCAGCTTGATTTAGATGGTGCTAATTTGTCAGTCCAGTCCTGTCGCTTCAACAAACCCGAGGAAATGTCCCTGACAACGAATTCTGGAATTAACACACCGGTGCGAATTTCCCCGGCTCGAAGCCTGCGCGAGAGATTCAGCACGCTGTTGTGATTCTCTTTTCCTGGAGCTGAGGGTCGCTTGATTTTAATGAGCCGTAAGAAATACGTTGATTTGCTGACTTGCAAGCCAGCCGCCTCGGCTAAACCATTCCACAAAATATCGTGGAAGGCGCGAAAACGAAGCGACACATCCCTATGCCAAAAAATTGACTGTGGTAACATGCGAAAATGGTTTGAAGAATCTCTCCTGTAATCTTTTCGCGTAGAACTCGAAAAAAATGGCTTGTCCTTGAATAGTTTAATCTCTGTGTTCAGCAATACATTGACCACTTCAATCGAGTCATCGAAGGCTATGACGGACTCTGGCGCAGGTTCTGGACCATAGCTTGACGGAACGAACGGTGATACTACTGGACCAGGAGGATTTATCGGCGTCATGGAGTTAAAAACCATGATTCACAAGTTTGGTTTGAAAAGCAGAAACTGGAAGTCGTTTCCTAGCGTTGCGTCGTGCCATTCTTGGCCGGTGTAAGATATGGTCCAATTATCTTGAAACAACAACGCAGCTTTAAACGAGTGACCGATAGTAATATAAGACTATAAACGAGAGACGAACGAATGGAAACCAGAGCGTTGGATCAAGGGTGAGGTCAAGCATGGAAAATGGAAAGCTGCTAAGTTGTTTAGTTTGTGGCGTCATCAACTCGGACCGCGTAAGCGACGCTCAAAAAGAGTCAGCAGTGTTGTCAGAGTAGGCCATGTATAGAGTCGGATTCTATCTCTTGTTGCGCCATCAAAATTTGCGCGAAAAAACTGCGTTCTTGTTCTCTGTACTCAGAAGCTGAAGTGGCTTTGTTTCGATGGGGAAGCAGACGGATAGTAAAAGATGCGGTACGACGATCTCGAGCTCACAGCGGTTAGCTGACGGCTGGTGTCGTCCAGAAGACAAACCATATTGAATAGCGCTTCCTAACCCTGATAGAGCCAGGGCAGGTTAATAGCAGTTTGCCTCTGGAGACATCGTCCCCGTGTTCGGTACAGTCTGGGAGGCGTAGAGATACCTTTGTGTAGTCGCAATGCCACGAGCCCGAGACTGAGCTGCAGCCACAGCTTCCTTGACAACAAGATCATTACCTGCGGTGATGGTAATCTTAAAACTTGGACTTTTTTTTCCAAATCTGCCTGGTAACTAGCTGATGCAAAGCGACTGGCGTGCATGAATGTCAATAGACCCTCGTTGAAATGCTCTCGAAGCCAGTGACCGAAGTAGATGACAAACACAGCAAAAGGAACGTAGGGTACTGGGTTTGAATCAACGGGAACCTGGTCCTCACAAAGTTCTTCCGCCATCCTTGTTGGATGGTTCTCAATATCCACCCAAAGATATGTAGCTACAAGAGCTGCGTTAGGACTGAGAAGATCTTTTGGATGGGCTTTAGCCAAACTTCGGATTTCGGCTACCAGTCTTTCATCATGATGGAAAGCCAGTACTGGAGCGAAATTGGGTATAAAGCTCATCTTGCTGTCGGAGATCCTTACCGACGACTGTGCTCTATTGAGAAGGTTGACTATGGCCCATGAACCTTGAGGAGTATAAGAACCATTGTTATCGTCCTTTTTGAAGATCTCCTGAGGGGGTTTTATCTGCCCAAGTACTACGCTATCGGCGTCTTCGATCCGCTGAGATAGGTCGTTGTTGTACCTGATTCGGAAATTCCCAGGAGTCGAGCCTCCAGGGTCAGACGATGGACAGCGAGATTGATCAGCCATCTTGAAGATGTTTCTCTGACAATAGTGGCGGCCTCAGGCAAGTATATCGGAAAAGACAGTCTGAGCTCTGGGCTGTGAAGATTGTATTTGACAGGAGGACTAATGCAGATGAGGATGCGCAGAAAGTAAGCCTTTTTGTGGGAAAAGTCAGTGTTTGAGTTCGAGTAAAGTGAACAGCAAGTGAGCAAACGCACCACGTTTACAGCTGCACACCAACTGCGCGGCAAGCGCGTTTGATGGCAGAGAACCCACTTTGTTTGCAGGCTTCAAAAGTGTACAAGATGGACAAATAATGATGCCAAATGCGCGAACAACCAAGAATAAGAAGTCAAAAAGCTGTGAGAAAGAGAGAGATGAACGGAGGGTGCAGACGCAGAGGATAAGGCAGAGTTGTGGCAAGAGTGAAAGCTCTGACTAAGTGGAATTCAAAAGATCTTGAGAGATGGATCAAGGTTTGGAAGAATGAGAATAGCCCTGGTCGAAGTCGGCACTTCCAGGGTCGCCGTCTCTCTGCAGGTGAACGGGAAGCTCGCTACTGTGGCTTATGTGCGAATGGCCCCATGATAACACTCACGGCCGACGAATTTCTTTTGTTGAGCCTGTTTAAGCTCTCTTCCATCTGCTCAAGTCTTTACATCCCGCCCTAGCCGGCTCCTAATCTGCTGTAACATCGGTCGGTTTGTGCCACAACGAGTTGGTAATTTCGGTCTAATGCGAATGGCTGTGGCGGGAGACAACTTAATCTGGCTCATTCTGACGACGTTATCGGACAGTGTGTTTTGTGACTTGGGGTTACGATATGAAGAGTCGGTTAGGCAAAGGGCGAATGCGAAGGTAGCGGTCAATAAGGATGGGAGTTGGGGAGCGGTGACTGGTGCGAGTCGCGAGTTCAAGACCAGCTCCTTAAGCTCGATACGGGGCAGCTACGAAGCTGTGTATTGTTGACCAGCGCGCCGCGTGTCACAGGAACTTGACACAAATTGGTACAGTGCCCCACGATCTGAGGTAAACAAGACACATGTTAAACGCGTATTCCATATTGACAACCTACAGCCATTTGGGTCTGGTTGTGCAGGAAGTGTTGGTGACACGGTGCTCAATCTGTAAAATCCAATGGTGTAGCTAGCGGCCAATCAATTGCGTACTTGAGACTCCCCAATCTATCTCGCACAACAAAAATTGTCTAAAATACACAGGGGGGTTCCAACTACACAATTAAGTGACCACTGTCCACGCCATTGAAAACTGTCGATCCAGCCATCTTGAGATAGAGTCCCCCCCCTCTTTTCCCCTGACCCGTTCGTCATGATTAATCACCCGAGATATCCCAAGTCTCGTGCAAATCTCCGATCCTAGAACCGTCTAAATCTTCCCAGCCATTTGAGACAACCCAGCTTACTACCAGCTGACCGACGCGGAACCTCCTAAACTGTCTCATTTCGAACCCATTCCCGAAGGACGTATCAGTCGATTTCCGTTGGTGTCGTAAACACCAAACTACAGTACGTTGTCTTGAAGCGGCTGGTCGCCAAAAGTTTGCATGAATTCTGCGAGATTGTCTGTAAACACCGACTGTGGATTGACGATGTCGATGTGTCCGCATAGAAAGTATCGCGGGCGAAATTTGCGACTATACCATGACAACGGTGGTTCTGCCGCAAGATGACATCACATTGGCCAGATTTGTAGGCTCTGTCCAAAATGCTCATCTTGCGCTGGCTCGTAAAGATCTTCTCGAACCATGCGGTGTCAGCCGCGACACAAATTGGCGAGAATTGCTTGATGTCGCCAATGAACAGAACAGCCGCATTTGGCCATTTGCAATGGGAATGAGAGCGGAAGTCTCCGTCATGCGGCCAGCTTCATCAATAACAACCATATCTGCCTTCTAGTCAATATGGTTGGGTTGGTGAGTTGGCCATCTTGTTTGGCTTAATTGTGTAATTGGAACCCGTTGTGTAGAGAGGAGGAAAGCCTCCATCGCGCAAGGTCAGAGAGCCTTGGCGACACATGGCTCGATTTGAAAGTAGAAAAGCATCAAGCTTCGAAAGTTTGGGAGATCCAAAGAGTGTAAAAAAGTTCTTGGTTGTTTTGTTGTATAGTGGAAGTGGGTAGTCAGATATAAGTTGCAAAATTTAGTGTGGTTTTTATCTTGTGTAAGGTCTTCTGATGTAGTGGTAGTGAAGGCTGGATTTTTGGTGAGGGAAAAAAAGAGGAATAGCTGGGCTGGGAAAAGCTGTGTATAAATAGTTGTGTGAGAGGGCACTGAATTGAGGATCTTTGCAAAAACATCTCAGAAGCAGATTTGGGCAGCTGCGAGCGGCCGCGGCGAGGTCGGTGTTGCAAAAGTGGACCTTCACGTTTGTTTGATATTGTTAATACAAACGACATTAGGTATTATGATACAAATGAATCATTCTGGATTATTGCGTTTGCTCTGAGTCCGCCGATTACGGTGATCTGCTCCGTTTCGCGGACAAACAGGCACTAGGGAGAATTCTGTGGAATCGCCTCGAGGCATAATGATGAACAGAACAAGCGCTTTGACGGGAACAATGTCTCCGCAGGCGTATTTCTGGGCTAGTCGTTCGGAGAAACAGACTCACCTCATTCACATGTCAGAGGAGCATGTCAAGATAGTGATGATTTTGACATGCTAATGGGCATTATGACAATGCGAGAAATGCTTCATGACTCGTCGTCTTTTGGCAAGGACAATGCTCTGATACAAGGCGATCATTCCTGCGGCTGAACGGGCGGTGGCCGATGACTGTGGTCACAAGTCTTGATGCCAATCTTCAATTCATTACAAGCAGGATGTTGATCTCGCGGAGGTGCGTCATGCACATCCAGCACGTTTCCTGTTATCGGGTCCTTTCATTATCTATATTCATGCTACTCTAAGAAGAGACAAGGACCTTAAGTGAATTTCTGCTCACACGCAAGACCATTGCAATATAACAGGAAACTGTGTGATGTCGAAGAATTGTCTCGATGTTACCTGTCGAAACCCCACCACATAGCAATGAATTGAAGTGCAAAACTGCAGCTTCTTCAGAGACTGTGGTATGAACCAAGGTTCTATGGCGCTCGGTTATTCCCGATCAAGACGATTCTTTCTCATGCTCTGGACCCTTCTTTGATCAGCCGTAGTTGTTACATCCCATGCTCTACTAGCCCAGCCATCACTCCCAGTCTGTTGTGGGCTTACATATTCCAAGGTCTCCTGACTCATTACAAATCGGCAACAAGTGTGGCTGGCAATATAAAACCGAGGCCTCTATAGTACTCTACACTTCTCTGTGTTCGACGTAGACAAGCATTGACGCTACCTTTGGGCCCTCTTAGATCGGAGAGGAATGTCTCTTACTTCTGTTTCTAGTGCTCAGTAAATCAGCGGTCTCGAATTAGCCTGCTTGAGTGGCATTGCAAAAAGTCAGTGGTAGGTCGTGATGGAATATCATCATGACCAGGGTAGATGCATAAGGGTGCAAAAAGTTTAGTCGAGCCGGGAGTCGAACCCGGATCTGTCGCGCGCTTCATAAGCGAAGAAACGTTTGTGAAGCGACTGTACTAACCGTTATACGACTCGACCATGGAGAATTCCGGCAGTTTTAGCTGATTTGATTGGGTTGTGACTTATTACTAACTATAAACACCAAAGTAGTGGCGCAGTGCTGACTCCACATGTGGGAACCGTGACTGTGGTGGACAGGTGGAGACGCGTCATCACTACTGGGTTCACGCTACCAGTAATAAAGTCACAGAGGGGGAGGCAATGTAAGAAATAATGGACATTGAGAGGCACGGCATCTTATTGTAAGGTGTTGCTGTGCGCCAACGTGAGACTTCCCGATTAGGTAATGATGATGTCTGTCCTGGGAGAAGGGGCGGAGCGGGCCGCGATTGTTTGTAAAGAGGGCAGGCGCGACTGCCCCAGGCGCGTACCTGGCCCCCTAGCTTGTACTTCTGCTATTGCAGCCAGTAGTTCAAGCACGAAATGGAAGCAACCTTCTCGACACAGCTGAGAGCTCGAACAAGACACTCCAAACTACAACAAAGCCACAAGAATTCCGGGTCGTCCACTGCTATATGTCCTTAACAGATCATGAGCTTGATGCACTGACTTCCTTGCATTTGAGGCGGCGTTGGGATGTGCTCCTAGCAGTCTCACCCAGAGCACTGGTGTCTTGCTGCATTCTTCGTCGATGGGCTATCGCCAGCCCAAACCGTCCGGGCTTGAACTTCCATTCATCGCCTTGATATAAGCTATTGCCGTGGTCCACGTAAAGCAAAATGGCCACAATGCTGGACTGTGTACGAAGTCGCTCAAGAGTTCCCTGAAAGAACACTCCCCTAATCCCAAGTGCCAGCAATGCGCTCGCATATTGTTGGTCCTCCATCGGGATCTTCTGTCTATCTTGTTGGGAAGTCAAAAATCACCGTTTTTGCGGACATGTTCTCCTCTAAGCGCTACTTTGGAATGCCATCCGCAAGGAATTCGACCAGGCAGAGATCGAGATACTCGAAGAAATTGAGCCTACCAACGAAGACGCCCTTTTACAGATAACGGAAACGGCCCAGCCTATTGCGCAAGAGAACAGACCTGGCTTAGTCCGTGAGTCATTCGTCAAACTCGCTGGTTTGATGGGCATGGAGTTTTTTGAAGCAGCGAAGGAGGCATTCGGCCAAAGCACGATCCATCGAACAAAAAAGCAGAGAATCTCCAGGTCGTAGTTTCGTGCAACAACGATTCTGGGTTTCTTGTCTAGTTCAGTCGGATGGAGGTAGAGGTTGACGTGTAAGAGCCTTCATCTCAAGCCACTCGAGTCAAGCGTCCAAGTACTAAGTTAACCAGTCACAGTTGACGACACTTAGGCAACCAATAAGAATAGTATCCAATTCATGGTTTAGAGAAGCCTCCGAGCAGTGTCTGTCTTCATTCTAGGCGCCTTCTCTTTTTCTACTTTCTGTATGAAGCATGTATAACTTGAGTGATTAAAAGAAGAGGTTCGACAAATTCCCGATCTCATTGTTTTCATTACAGCTTGGCATTTGGCCAAAACAGAAACAATATTTGTTATTCTGAAATGCGAATAGGGATGGCGTGGCTTATCAGTTTTTTTTTTTTTTTTTGGTCTTCTTCAGCCCGCTTGGTTCTATTGTCTGTGTGTAGGAAATACATTGCTTTTACAACACGCCATTGACTGTTTGTTTACAATTAAGAGCTGAGCGTAGCACTGAATCAGAAGCATTGCATGAAACGCAGCCAGTGTAAGCGTTTGTATCTGTAAATCTAGCGTTATTGTGATTCACTGGTATCCGCGCGGGTTCAATGATCAGGCACAGCCGTCCAGCGGTCTACAGTTCACTTGTCTTCTCTTCGCTTCCACCTACACAACTAGTTTTCATTCCACTCTTCTGCTCGCCCTTCTATGATCTGTCTGAGGTTCGTTTGCGAGTGGCACGAGGACACTTCGCATTTCAAAGTCCCGTTGCTTTGATCCCAAAGTTTCTCACGTATTCAACTTCTGCGTATTTCTGCGTCATTCATCTCCTGACTGGCTTGCTTTCTATTCCCCCGCAGCAAAAAGAAGAGCGTAAAGATGGACAAAATCGAATTATCTAATGCAAGTTTCTAACCAAATTGCCTCCTGTCCCAAAATTGACGTTCTTTTACTGACCCAAATCAGTCAACCAGCCAGTCAAGCGAGATATCTCCTACTACCCAAGATCAGAACGCCAAACAAACAATGGAAGCCCAAGACGAAGGTTATTCGGTCATGTTCGAAGGTGAAGAATTTCGGATCAGTCCAACCTACTACGCATTACCATGGCGGCCCAGTGAGGTAGAGATACTGGATCGCTTGGTGACCTATCTCAGAAGTACGGAACCGATCATCATCCCAGAGCAATATACGACAATGATTGTTCGAAAGGAGCAAACAATCAGACGTCTAGATCTTCTGCATGACTTGAAAGAAGTCCAGCCTTTGGATGTGAAGAAAACAAACAAAGCAGCTGCCGCCGCCGCGAAGCTAAACGGCCTAAGTGATAGGCAGCTTCGTTTGATCCCACCCCAGGATCGTTGCAGCATTTTCTTCATGGCGGAATCCATCAACCATGCTTTGGCCGACAGAATCAAGCACATTCCATCGGACTGCGACGAAGAGTCTATCACTTGGTTTGCTGAGGAGGAGATTGCTGTCGAACGCGCTCAATTTGTTGGGCCCAGTCTGCTGATTGACACTGCTAAGGCGGTTCGTGAATTTCTTCCCCCGGACCACCCACGCAGAAGCCTTTGCGAAGTAGCAGCATCCACTATGTACAAATACGTTACCTTCATGCACACGGAGGTGAGGCGGTTGATGGACGAAATCCACCGCCTTCATGACGACAAATATGGACCTCGAGTCAAACGAGGGAAAGTGATTCCCGGGAGCGAGCTTGAGGCGCTCGACGAAGTCACAAAATCACTGACACCAAACCAAACGAATGTCATTCTTCGCGTCCTCGGCACCTACGACAAGGACGCTGTGTATTCCCGAATGCGCTCAATTAGCGGATCTGATTAAGCAAAGTGAGTACACCACCACGAGCTCACGCATTCAAGTCCCATGCTAACAAATGAAAGGTTTTTTCAATGCTTCGTCCGCCGTTTCTTTTACTTTCTTTCTCTCACATCCCAGGTGTTTGTTTGTTCTGCTTTTTCATGTTGCCGTTTCCTGGACCCCCTTTTATTCCGGTTTGTTCTTTGCTTAACATCCGGGGAACGGCTACGTAGTTGACAGGGAACAACAGTTTGCCGCGACCTTGGTTCCTTGTTATTCATTGAAATACTTAGTTTCGTTCTTTGGAACATTTGATCCTTGTTCGTAGGGGAAAGGGCAGTCCAACGCAGAATTTGCCATTTCTGGGGTTGAGGATGATGGTTTGACTATGTGAAATATTTGCAGATGCTCAATATTTGCAGACGAGCCGATGCAAGGTAGGAAGTGGCCGGCTTTTGACTGAAGCTAAGGGAGACTTTGGCGAAGAAATCGATGCCGCTTTTTTCATTTAGAACTTGACTATTGGCGATCAGAAAATAGACAAACGAAAACAAGCTATTTTTGGCATGGAAATGAAATTTAGGAACGGCCGTAGCAGTGAATGACCTCGATGCTTTGATTGGAATTTGATTGCTTATAGACAAGGAAGAGGGGAACTATGGGCACTTTGCTAGACTTGATAGCTCAGTATTTCAATGGCGAAAAGTTCGTTTCTATATGATCGTGCTATATGCACCAAGTTGATCCTGTAGACTCCATGGGTCGCAATTGGTCATGATCACGTCAAGTCCACCAAGCAGGCTTTGGCGTTTGTCGACCGTTCGCATGAAAATTATGTTAGACAACGTGTATACGTAGCCTTCAGATCTTCGACAGACTTGACAACGCATCCTGGGATTACTCACAGCCGTCTACGCCCATTGCCACGATGTTTGTCCTCACCAATGCCCTGCCAAGCCGCGACTTCAGTTACACAAAGCAGACTTCGTATCCGTATATAGTCACTTCTCAGAGTCACCAATTATCACCGTAGACACGCATAAACAGACTGCAATTTGCATCCATGCAGATACAACACCGAAGTGCCATCCTCTCCACCGACGCACGTGTCGAACAGTAGGCAACCAAAACAAGCATCAACAGCTCCACCGCAACCACTCCTAACGAGGCCATTCCTCATCAACACTTCAATTTCTGCAAGAATCACTACCCAACGCAGCCCGTTTCGACCTCTATGACTCAATATGCCCATATCCTCGACTCATACCGGCATCTGAACCGCCAGATCAACCCACAGTGGGCCACGGCCACGGCTTCCCGCATCGACTACCCACAAATAGACACAGGGGGAAAAAATTCAATCTTGGGCATCATCTATGGGACATAAGGCCTAGAGGAGACTCACTATGTACTGGGATTGTTCGGGTTACTGTTGTTGTGGTACGGAAGTCTATTTTTGCATGTGTGGTACGGTTCGGCTAGGTGTTAGTTTATTGGAGAAGGTCGACGAAAACCGTGGGAGAGGCAATCCTGGTTATGAGACAGACAGGTGGAGAAGATGCGTTAGATGGACAAGTTAACCAGATCAGTTTCGAAGTGCATATGAAAAGCTTAATGGCTGATTATAGCTGAGAGGGTTGATAAGGGTGATGTGTGCCTCGACTGCTTGGTGATAATATGGGATGAAACATTGACAATCTGAAGTATGGCCGCAGCATGCATCTGCGACGATCCTACTTGTAGCAAGAGCAAGAGCAAAGACGCACACGACCTCGAGTCTCATCGTGGCAATCCAGATCGATTGCCCCTAACCGCCAAATCAGCTGCCAACGGGATCCTCGAAGATGGCTGCGCTAGGGACCAAGGAACGGGTCCTGCGGCGCTGGGATCAAGTGGGAGCAGCTGGCGGCAGAGGGACGGGAACCCATGTCCACGGTCCAGCAGTAGCGCACTGCAATGGATCCCCCTCTTGCACCAGACTCAACTTGACTGTTGAACGTCGCCCGACTCGAACTGCTCCAGCACCCACATGCACCCAAGCAAGCTGCCAGCCCCCCGCCCGACCGCGTCCCCAACGCCAGCCACTCGAATTACGGTCAGCACAGAAACCCGGTGCAGACAAAGCACCGCGCAGCCAACCGTCCGAGCTCCCCTGTCTTGCAGCATGCAGTCTGCACTTCTGCAACCTGCATTAACCTGCGTTTCTTGTCATGTCAAAGCCTTGTCAAGTAAATTCTCCATTTTCCCACTTCTTGACTCTTCTCCATTCAGCCTGCTCGAGCTTGCTTCCGACTCATTTTGCAAATTGAAATTTCCCAATTTCTCAACTTGCTCCATGCGGGCCGCGCCGTCGGGCAGTTAGCTTGAAGCCATCGATTCGAGCCCGATACAACCCTCTCGAACAAAGAGTCAGCGCCACCGCATACCAGCTTTACAGCATATGCTTGGCGAAATTGTCATTCGACAGAGATAAAAGGAACGGCATTGAAGCAATTTCGACTCCAATTACTCTAACAATGGGTTTCCTCACAGACGGGCTGCAAATCGGGCCAACGGGCGTGTCTCGACCGTCCAAGCACCGCCGCGACGCCTCCCGCTCTCGCAAGAAGAACCGCTCTCGCTCTCGCTCCAGTTCTCGCACCAGAGGGGGCAATTCCATCGTCGGTGCTCTGCTCGGCGGTCTCACGGGCGATAGTCACTACAGCAAGCATAATTCGTCTCGGGGCTCCTTCTTCGGCATGGGGAACACCAGCCGATCGAGTTTCTTCAACTTTGGAAGTGAGTTGTACTCACCATACAGGCCTGTTCCGTTGAGTGACTAATACAATGCAGACCGATCATCGTACTACAAGCGCTCTCCCCGACAGGGCTTCATGCAGCGAGCCTACAAGCGCCTCAAGCGCCTCATCCGTGACCTGGTGCACTACGCCAAGCGGCACCCGTGGAAGGTCTTCTTTCTCGTCGTCATGCCTCTCATCACGACGGGCGTGCTGGGCGGACTGCTCGCGCGGTTCGGGCTGCGCATCCCGCCCTCGCTGGAGCGCATGATGGGCATGGCCTCGCGCGCCGCGTCCGGCGACTCCTTTGGGCTCGTGAGCGATGCGGTCCGCATGGCCGGCGACTTTGGCGGCAGCGCTCGCGCCAGCGGCGTTGCGCGCGGCCACGACGGTGGCATGCAGTGGGAGAGGAAGACGACGTATGGCAGCTACGGCGGTGGCTATGACGACTATGGGTACGGCGGCTCAAGTTCGAGAGGCCGAAGTGGTTATGGTGGCTACAACGACGATGCCTGGGGAAACGTGGTTGATATAGCCAAAAAGTTCTTTTGAGTGATGGGTATATATGTTTTGGGAATTGGGTTTGGTAACTGGTTTTCCTTTCTGGGGACTCGAAAGACGGCTCCGCTGGTGTCCGGCGTTTGGCGGGCGGATATGTGGTGCTATGTCATTATTGTAATTACGGCCAAGGATCATGAACGACAAGTGTGTTGCTCTACGTCATACAAAATCAGTGCTGCCGAAAACTTGTAGTCATTCATTTGCGACATCGATCTAAATCCCATTGTATAAAATCTCCAGACACAATCCACAGTGCCGCCTCGCCCGATGCAAATATGTCCAAATAGATAAAGGCCGCCTTCCGTTATCCTTCCTTCACAATGAACCACTTCCAGCACGACCCTGTCTCATGTCGTGCGGATTCACCTCTGCCCCTCTGGGCATGCAACAGAAGAATAGGAAATACAAGCAAGGAGACACAAAAGACATGCTATGTGATCATGCTCAAAGTAACAATGCTCATGCAAAAGTCATAAAACGCCGTACGCCTCAATCATCTGAGGTGGCTGGGTCTTGGCCGTCGACCTTTTTTCCCCATCTGACACCGCCGCGTTCAACGTACTGGCCAGGCTGGTAGAGCATGTTAGAGTGACTGCCTTGGACTCAAACCCCTCGTCATGCTCAGCAAACTTGATAGCCAAAACGATCCATTCTTCCCAACACCCAATCATACGATTCAAGGTGTGGGGTTACATGATATTCCATATACATTCATAATAATTTTGTTTTTTGTAAGTTTTTTGGGGGTTGTCTTTTTTTTTCTTTCTGCGATAGAGTTGCGTTTTGCTTCCATGATTTCCGCCTCATTGTGAGCTGCTGTCCTTGCTAGGCTTCCAAAACTGCATCATGCGGCCAAGTCGTTTCGTCTTGCTATTCTTGGATCGACTCCTTTTTGCCTCGCCGTCATTGTCCAATGTGACCTCCATGGACAACTTGCTTCGTTCCCCGTGAGAACTGCTGATTAGTCGATTTAGAGACACCAAGCTTGACCGTCGACGTCCAAAAGCCGCAGAAGACACTGACACGGGCCGTTGCTCGCGGAGGCTGGGTTGAGACATGCGAGCGGTGGGAATGAAGGCGCTTTCTCGAGTCATGGTCGACGTGCTGGATGTGAGGGACGGAATGTCGTAGTCGACGGAAATTCGTACTTCTGGTCCGGGCTCGCCCATGAGCAGGGACTGAAAGCTGTGTTCATCAGTGACCGACGACGGCGCCGTGGATATCCTCTGTGCATCAATCGACATGGGAGACCGCGGCGAGGGATAGGACGACGCATGGCTTGTCGAGTAAGGGCTCAGTGGCACGGCCATGACATTATTTTGCGACATTGGCTGATGGATGTCCACTGGTGACAAGTCTCGGTGGCCGGATGGCAGCCTGGGAGAAGATGACGCGGAATTGTGCTGGTCTGCCGGCAGGCTGCCGAACAACGGGGCGTTGCGGAAGATGATGGAAGGCGCTTCTTCCGCAATGACTTCTTCATGGAGTGACGTCTTCGAACATTCGGTTCGAACAGCATGCACCGCAGAAGCACTGTCGGAGCCAGTGGTTCCATAGCTGGGCCGCCGCGAATCGGCTCTGGATGATGTATCGCTGACGATGATTTCAGCAGGCGCCTCTGCGGCCAATTTGGTTGTCGCTGGTGGCGTCGCCTCTCCATCAGATTGATTGGTGTCATCCGCCTCGGGCCCGTTGGTCTCAGAGCTGGGCTGTTCGACCGGACTATCCTCCTCGTCTTCCTCAAACACATCTGCCATGGTGGAGCTGCTTCCAAATCGACTAATCCCGGCGCGCCCAGGATCGAATGGCGGTAGGTCTGGCGCAGACTCTGCGCGCCGGTGATAGTGCATGCCAGGACCACTGAAGCCTTTCATGCCTTGGGTGCTGTGTAATCTACGCTTTCCCGCGTTGCCGGCGGCTCGCTGCGCTGCATCCCACTCTGGGTTGTGTGGTAAAGGGGTATTGAAGGGGCCGAGGGCTGCGTCCAGATCAATCATGGGATACGCTCCTTCGTCATCAGATCGCCGCTTGGGGAAGCTCGCTGCGTCCGTCGGGGGCGACTCAGTCACTAGAACGGTTGGCGTGGCCAGGGGTGCGACGGTGTCGGGGGCCGTCTCAACCGCTTCGGCCTCCTCTTCGTCATCATCTACGAGTCCGACAGAGGCGGGAGGGGTCGGGGGCCGCACCGCGAGCATCTTGGATCGCTTCTTGTTGCTCCGGAGAGGAAGTATCGCACCAGCCCAGCCCTTGACACGCTTCGTCTTGCTCGTCTTTCTGCGGTCCTTTCTGCAATCACTGACGTCGTCAACAGCAGCCTCGTCGTCAGACGAGTCGAATTCGTGATCTGATGAGGAACCACCGGTGGCTGGCTTGTTTACCGACTCGGAGGAGCTTGAGCTGCACGACCGGTGTTTTGAGGCAGCCCCGGAGCTGATGAAAGGATCCAAGCCGAAGAAGGACCATCGTTTGGGCGTCTTGGTTGGACTTGGAGTGGCAGCATTGGCCGAGTCCGAGGCAGCCATGTCCAGCAGCGTGGGGATCGAGTTACGCCGTCTGGGTGATGTGTTCCCTACTGGCTTGAATTCCATGGTGGCTGTTCGCTCTAATATGGCGCCTGCAGTGCTTGGTCGCGAATCAATGATCTCGCGGGTCGGGCTCCGTGACAAGGGTGCAGGACTGTCGCGATCTCCAGGCGACGCGGCAGATATAATGGATGATATGCTGCCAGAAACTGAATGACCTGGACGAGCAGTCACGGTGCTTGAAGTGTCGTTGAAGACCAATGACAGCAGCCGGGGAATGAACTCCAGTGTATCCGAAAATCCAACGCGGGCACGCCCGGGCTTTGATTGCCTGGGGCTTGGCTCATTTCTGGGCGGTGATGTTGGGACGGGTATCGAATGGTTGATTATGGTGTTTTCCTCGGTGTCGTTCAAGATCTGCGATTGAGGCACCGGATTGGCAGGTTCTGGTAGTGAGCAACTTTGATCATCAAGAGGTAGCAGTGCGGCTTCGCGCGGATCAAACACCGTAGGGCTATTTGGAGCGCTGCTGCCCTTGGGTAAAAGAAAATCAGGTTGTGGATGCAAGAGAGGCAAGTCGTTGGTCGATATCGCACCAGATACACCACGGCGGTGGCCTCTGCGTGGTGGTGGCTGCAGACCCGGAGAGCCAAAGCCACTTTCTGACTTGGTCGGGCTCGTGCTCATTACCGCGATAGAATTTCCATCGCGGATGCTGCCACCGACAAACTCGCTTCCACCTCGTCTATGTCCATGGCCGGCGGGCCGCGAAGGTGACGGAATTGGCCTTGCTGAATTCGGCGTAATGGGCGGGCTCAGCACAGCGAGAGCATCAGGGTCTGTTGGAATTGATGCTCCTGGATTGAACGAAAACTGCGGGAGTGCCGCGGGCCGGGGTCCTCTTCCCTCTTCTGAGGGCGGCGATGTACCGAGGGGTCGACTTTGAATATCTGCCATCGACATTGGCCGCCGCCGGGGTCTGGCAACTGGAGGTCCTGTCAGAGAAGGAGTTGCTGGAGACCCAGGGGCTGCAGGAAACACAAATGGTGGGTTTGGTAGGCGAGGTTCCGCTGCAGATTGATTATCCCGTTTCGATGCGTGCGGCGTGCCATGATTCGCTTCGGACAGTTGATCTAATGGGTGGTCGAAGACATGAGCAGGTGAGCGAGATGCTACGGCATCTGCCGCACACCCGACGTCATGAAAAGTTGCCATCGTGTTTCCCCCCAGCCGCGCTGCGGCAACAGATAAAGCGGACAACCTAGAGGCTGGAAGTGATCATAGGACAAGCAATGCTGACTGGTGGTAACGCCACGGGCCTCGCTCTTGTTGAATTGCTGACCGAGGAAACCAACAACAGGCGAGAGGTCGAGGAGCGTTCAACGTATCGGTAAGCGTTCGGGCGAGAGAGAACAGAGTAAGGCTTTTCCACAAATAACTATACAGTGTCTCTGGAGTTAGCATATTCTAGCACGGCCGTGGTCGAAAAGAGTACGTCGTTTCTTGTCGGAAGACGAAATGAGCTGGGCGTTTGTTGGGTTGCGCCGGAAGACAAACCTAATAATGAGGAAAATACAAATGCAAAGCGCTGGAAACCGACTGCAAAAAAAGCCAAGACAGAGGCAAAATCAAGACAACAAATGAGTGGACGGACAATACCAGCGACTGCTCTCGAGGAGAAGTGCTGCTGGAATTGCACCAAGTGACGATGGCAATCGTGCGTGAAGCGCAGAGTGAGCCACCAGATGGCGAGGTTGCAAAGGATGGAGGAAGATTGATGGACGAGGGCGAGGGAAAGGCGAACGGGGAGAGAGGGGGGGCGAGGCCCACTAGACAGAACGAGCGAGATTGGCCCAGTTTGGCTGGGACAGGGAACCTGGAGGATAGACACGACAGATGGACATAGCATGGGACAAGGGGCATGGGGGGCATGGGGACATGGGGGCAGGGCCAGGGACAGAGAGGCAACAAGGCCGAGCCCACGACATGAAGTGTGCTGCTCCTGCCTGCTCCTGCAGGTCCTGTGCTACAGGCCAGGCCAGGCCAGGCCCGGGCTTGCGCCTAGCAGACCAGTCCAGACAGAGCCAGGCGCCCGCGGCTGGCATGTCCCAGGTGCTCAGCCAGACCACCAATCTCACTAGCCCCTTTGTGCTGCCCGCTGTGGTGCGTACCTAATGTACGTATGTACAGGGCCTGCAGGCACCACTGCTGGGCAGGTCTGGGCTGCGTCCAGCACTCACGATCATACACCCTAACCTTCTTGAGTCCCAGCCCATCCATCTCGTGTCACATCCTGTGCGTTCTAGATGGCACATTCGAGAGGTCGACTGACACTGTACGGGCGGTTTGAGTTGGTCGACACGGGAACGCTCTGAATCGGTGTCTTTAAAAAATGTCACAATTCGAGACTATGACGATGGCAGCTTTAGCTGAGACGTTCTTTGACATTCGTTGACGGACGACGGATGTGGCTGGAGAAACGCCCGGCTACAAGAGAAGCGGAGCGTCGAGGATCCCGTACCGTACTATACAAGAGATGGGTGACCATCACTTGTCGCGCATGTGTTTGTGTGTCTTGTAGACTTCCGTCTCAGCTGGGCTGACGGGCGGGCTGCTGATTTTCCAATAGTGTTGACAGAAGAGCCGCTATCAGAGCGGAAAATCCGCGCAAGCAGGTCGTCCGGGACACGTTCATACAATTCGCGGATCTTGCTCATTGCGCATGGCGGAAACCGACGCAAGATTTGATTCAATACTTTTGGCTACAGATGAAGCATGGCGGACCGAAAACCACGATACATACACCAAATCGTAGTCGCTAATTGGCCTGTTCTGGCACAACAGGCTGGCTATCAACAACAATGGGGAGTTTGCTCCGGCTGCCGTAATCTGTGGCTTGGCACATTGAGCACTCGTTTCTGGCCTGGTGTTGCAGGATACCGCCGAAGAATGGAACGACAACACAAACCGCCATCATCCTGTCGAAGATGGAATTCACGGCTGTGGCGGTTTTAACTCCCAAAAGCCAAGCTTGGATATCATCATGCATGACTGTGTCTGCCTTTTAGGTGAGAATCGGCGTTAACAAACCGCTATTACCGGCAGACTTCTACCACATCGAGTTGACAGCCCAACCTGGAAAGACAAGACAGAAACAGTGTCGACAACTCATCTCAAATCGTCTCTGGTGACATGACCCACGATTCCGAGTCGGGACTTTCTCCCTTGTGATGCCAGGCCGGGTGGTTCCCCTGAGCGTCAAAAAGGCTGGACCCCTGGCAAACGTAGTGGGCAGTGCAACCAAAAGCGTGCTCTTGTTGGCCATGATTTGTCCTTTTTTGCTTTTTTGGCAGAAGCTGGCCCCATCGGTACAACCGGCCGTACCCCAGGCAAGCCGCGCTACACAATTGATCTCGGACCTAGCAGTCGTCGAATGGCTGGCCGTGGTTGTGCTTTGAAGCCCTTCGTTCGCGCGACCTTTTTCATGCGCCAAGGATATTCAATTGTTACAGGAAATTGCTGCCCGGCCAACGATCCGCTTTGAAGTCGTGCCTATCGTGGCATGCCAGTCTCAACAGTGACATTCTGGTACAGCGTCAGTATATCACCAGGTCGTTATGCGGTGTTGAAACCTGGTTTGCTGTCCCTAACAAGTGTTAAGCTGCCTGGCGGCTACTTGCATCCAGTGTTGCATCATTAGCCTGGCACAATCATAATGAGCCTTCATTCCAGACAGCTGCGGATCCGACCTTTGCCTGCACTGGACCGAGACGTATAATTCACACATACTAGACCGACTGTTCTGTGCCATTCAGATGACTATCTACCAAGTTGCACGGCGTCCTTCAATGATCAATCACTTCTGTCGCAATCACAAAACAGCGCTTCAACAGTCAAAGGTGCTGTCATCCACTGGAAGCGCCATCGTGCTGTCGATCTGGATCGACCCGTCCGTCCTTCCGCTACCGAATGCTCTGTTGCCTAGCCTTTGTCACCGTGTGTGCATGCCTGGAACTCATATACGGAGCTCATCGCAGCCCTCGAGCAGTAATTTCGTGCGATCTGAAAGCTAGTGGCCGTGGATCACAAATGAGACACCTCTTCATAAGAAAAGGCCCAAATAGTAGTAGCATAATGCGCCTCACACCGATAGGGCCGGATCGAACGAGACATGAATCGGAGTGACGAACCCTCTTCTTTCACGATTTGACTTGAGATAAAAGACATGGCGCATGATGCACACGCAAGTACGGGTCCCCTGATGCAACTCTAGCACTTTCGCTGCCCGCTGCTCAAATGTTCAAGAGACACAAACACCCACACCCGGGTTCACGCGCCTGACTCATTTGAGACGCTATTTTCTTTTCCCATCATCCCTTGCGTCGATGGTGTACACGATCTCATGTGCTACTTGTGCGGATCACGACACTCAAGTGGAGTCAATGGATGCATGAGTGAAGACGAGCCCACGTCAATTGCAAACTGACAGTATGTTTGCTGGATTGCTCTTTTCCTGAAACATGACCTACATATTGCAACCATCATCTTTACCAGCGTGAACTACTCCGTTTGGATGGTCTTTTATGCCTCAGCCGCTCCTGCTCCGATGTCATCAAATTTGATCAATAGTAGGACATCCATTCGTGACGTTTTTCCCCCAAGGCATTCGTTTCTGGTTTCAATTCAAATGCTTCTTCGGCGTGGATGCGGCACGGTCTACTGACAAGATGTGATCTTGGCTTGTCCCACCACCGCAACATAAACAACAACAAGCTGACAGGCTGGTCACGATGATACCGCCCGAATTTCGCCCGTAGCTGCCGTGGGTCGCGAAAACACACGCATTCGAACCTTGCTGTTTACTGGCAACGGATGTATTACCGCTGCGCCACATTGAAATAAGGAACATCGGTGATCAACTAGCAAGGGCATTGATTTGTCGGGATGCCAACTTGCGTCTTAGCGCCAAGATGCGTCAGAAACATTGAAACGTCCGATGAATCCTAAAAGAGAACTTCTAGCAAGTGGTGTCGTATCGAGTCTTGTCTCGGGCAGTGATAAAATACGAACTGGCGTCCGTGGGCAGGAGAGAAACTAGCAGGGGCTATTCTGCTTCCCTTGGAAGCCATATCCACCCCGCCAAGCCGCGTTCAAGGATCAACAGGAACAGATGTCGACCACTCGAGCCCCACTGCAGACAGCGCAATCTCGCTTTTACTTTGCGAAAAAGCGGAGGACAGTAAACGAACAACGTCATTGTCATCGTTTTCCAGGCTATCTCATTTGCTCTGCTGAAGTATGGGGCTTGCTAGCTTCTGCATAGCCATAGCCGAAGCCAGAATCGTATTGCTCCGAGCCACGCCTCGTGTCGCAATCAACGCGAGGCTGCTGCCAAACGGACGTAGCTGACCATTCTGCTTATGGTCAAGGACGGCAACAACCATTCTATTTGTCTCTTTAAAACCTGGCACAATCGAGGCCTTGCCCGTTTGGTGTAGATTGCTGGACTCGTTGTTATGGAATGGTACATAACACCTGGCAGTGGCCCCCGGTTCTTTGTTCACTATGCACCCCGAGCTTTTCACGCACTAACACCCTTGCACGGGACTACGTAGGTCCAAGACAATCGTCGCGTCTAAGATTTGGAGGCCCCCAGCTCGCTGGGCCGTTCGGTGATTTCACTCATTGTGTCCTTGGTCATCCATGTCGGCATCGTGACTCCTTGCATTGGAGCTCATTCCCCGGGGCCTAAAGAGAGTCCCTGCGTCCAAAGGTCAAGTGGTTGCTTGGTGGACAATGCAAGGACTATATTACACGAAGTAATACGCAACTCAGAACAACAAATTCCAAACTAAATGATCCGAAATTTGCACTCATGCAGGTTCAAACCATGCCAAGGAAATTGTATTATAGCGGAGCGAACAGCAATGGTTGGATCTGGTTTCAGCAGAATTTTTCTGGTGCTTGATCAAAAAGCTTTTGGGGAGTGGCTTGACTTGCTTGCACATAGATTTTCTAATAACTAGCTGGAAAGTAGGACGTCCCTGGGCCGACAAGTATGCGAGAAGTAAATAACAGATGAGGTCGCACGACAGGTTAACAGATTAGCCCTTCGGTGGTATTGATGAAGCGATCCGCTCCTCGCGGGACAAAGGGTTGGGGACCAGAACGTAGATTGGGCCTACGTCATCAAAATGTTGTCGCATACAGCCAGACCGCAATCACCACCTCAGTAAGGGGACAAGCTCAGTATCGTGCCAAAGTGTAACACTACATGCCGAGATATCCAATTGCGATCTTTCAAGGTCGCAACCATGCGACGAAAGCCGCCTTCCGCAAACGAGCGCTTCTGTGCCTGCCTCGCAGAGCCAGTGGTGTAACGTGTGGCCCCTGACAAAGGCAACCAGACGGGGATGGAACATTACGATGTTCAGAAAAAGCGCTCACGGCTTTCCCATTGTGCGCGTTTAGGTCTACAGTAAGGCAAGGGGTCAGCCACCATCATGCAGTGGAGCCCCTGGAGGACCCTGAATCTAACGCGCCACAGTCCTTCTCCAGATGTGGCTCATGCACGGAACGGAGGTGGAGTAAGGAGCACCGTCTTCACCGCTTTCCCCACCTGTGTTGCTGCTAGCCTCATTGTACGTGGCAGAAAATTTTGGGGCCGCGATGTCAAAGCCGAGCCAAATCGATTCCGCACGCAAATTCAAAACGGCAAACAGCATACACAACACGACGCAGCAAACATGTCTGACGACGAAGTTCCTACCCTCGTGGCTACCGATGGTCAGAAGACGACCACGAAGCCTCTGGGAATGCGCAAAAATGGTACGCGCCGCCCGCTGCCCGCCACAGGGGCCGAAATTTCTGACATGACAGCACAGGCAAGCAGTGGCACGAACCCAAGAAAGCCTTTCGTCCCGGAAAGGGCCTGACATCATACGAACGAAGAACCAAGGAGAGAGCCGCCATGGCACAAATGAAGGCCAAGGAGAAGGAAATGAAGGATGAGAAAGAACAAGCCAGAAAAGTGAGCAACCTGTGTCCCGCAGCTGCTACAGGGTAGCGTGCTAACCAGAGATCGCATTCGCTCTAACAGGAGAAAATCGACAAAATTCGCGAGAAACGCGCCAAGAAGGAAGAACGAGAGCGCTATGAGAAGATGGCCGCTACAATGCATCGCAAGAGGGTCGAGCGGTTGAAGAGGAAGAAGAAGCGCAACAAGTTGATTAACTCGTGATCGTGCTCGTCAACGGCGTGAAGTCGTTTCCTCTTACAACTAAGATAATCCTAACAGCGATATGCGACAACGAACAGTCATCGCTCGATCATATTTGCTGGCGTTACTCTGCACATTCTTTCGTCATTTTGGTGGGGGGGGGTCGATTGCTACAGCTGGCTGCTCGCTGGGCTGGTCCCCCTCATTGCAGGTTCGAATCACATGAACTCAGCGCAGAGCCCGATCCGTGGATTTGAAACGGATTGCTTGAGGCAGGATGACATTCGTTGGCATGGAGGCGCTTCTGCGAAAGATATGATGTACATACGGCGTTGGACGTGCTTTGGCATATGGATGCATTTTTCTTTTTTCCCTTCACGACTGACATTAATGAAAAGGCGTTGTTCCAGGAATCCACATGTCCTCCAGTACGAGGAACCCGCAATGAACATACCGAGCAAAATCCAAATTAAACAAATTTCCGAGCATTTGTGAAGGCCGTTGCTGTCGCAAATAGGCAATACGCGCCATGTGATTCTTGATTAAAAGCTGGCATGTGAACCGGGTCTGCTTTGATCCCGGGCATGACGAGGACCCACCCGCCTCGTGCACGAGAGCTCTCTCGGCACTGGTGGTCCGGTCCGCTTGTTCCCCTCTGAGAGCGTCCTGTCCATCAAATCAAATTCCGGCCAACTCGTCTCCATCCCGTACTGTTCTGGCACTCTGCATCTGGACGGCCACTTGCGTCACCCCCCGATGAGCGGGTACTGGGCGGGCAAATGACACGGCGGAAAGCTTAAGCGTGCGTGCGAGACAACATGTCGATGACCCTCAGCAATGACGCAGATGCCGCGAAGCAGGCGTCTGTCTTCCCGACCGAGCAGTCGACATCAGATCAAGAGGTCCTTGACGGAGTTTGCCTCGCCGAGCAAGCTTCATCGCCGACCGCATTTGCACCGCAGACAGGACAGCCAGTACGAGGAGAAGGAGAAGCCACCGTTGTCGTCTGCGATTCTGGCCGCTCAGATACGGACCTCGCTTGACATGCCTATATCCACAGGAACGAGCCCCTTTCATGACACCAAGCGGGAGTCGACGGGCGAGCATCCTGTTGCCCAAGGAGAATGGCCATGAGGAGTCACAGGAAAAGAAGGAGGCAAAGCTCCTGTTGGAGCAGGAGCAGGCGTCCATACGGGCAGAGTACGTATCCTTCCATCCCCGCCATATCAGGTTCCGGGACTCTTTCGTTGTTTGGATGCCAATACTAATATGTCATGATCTCGAAGTGGATTAAAGCAATCTCTCGCAGACCTAAACTCGTTCTCAACCACCATGACCAAACGACTAGACGATACGTATTATTCCGTCCTGGAAAGGATGAGCACGCTGCAAAACACAATCACCGCCCTGCGAGACCTGGCACAAGACTCCCACGATATCTGTGAGACATTTGACAAAGATTCGCTCGATCTCGAAAGCGACATTATTCGTCAGCTCAGCGCAGCAGGACACTTTGAACAACAGCAGAGAAAGATATCGTCTCTACAAAAACGCATCTATGCCAGCCGCGACAGGATAGCCGAGCTATCTTCGAGGGTGGACGATGTGCAGAAGTGCGTTGAGCGCTGGGAGCAGGCTGATAAGCGATGGCAGGAGAAGACGCGGAAGCGGCTTAAGATCATATGGTCTGTCAGCACGATCGTGGCGCTTGTCATAATCGCTTTTGTGATAGGCATGAGTTACGCCGGTAGGGATGGCAGCGATGGCCGGCCTACGGATTGGAAAACGACCATGAGTCCGAATATACCGCCGTGGTTGAGCTCGCGGCGCAACGAGACCGTGGAGGAGCAGGAGTCGGGCAGAATGTTGTTGTGGAAGGCACCTCTTACGGATGCAGAGCAGTTGCGTGCGTTCGATGAGCTATAAGGAGGCTTGGGTGTGCGGACTGCTTTGTTTGAACGGCTGCATATTATGGCTTGAAGTCAGTTGTAGAGGTCTACTTGTAGAGTTTGCGGAGATACCCTTAGTCTTTGAAATGCATTAGCTTCTCATTGTGTACAAACTATGATATGTATTTGAATTGTGCTGTGTGAAACAGTCTCCTGCCTCGCGTTTCAAAAACATCGAGTCTTAACTACAGTAACGATATGTCATTGATATCGAATGGTATCCCTCGCTCCTTGGCATGTTCGCAAATCCTGAGATATCACTGTACCTAGATACATTTACTGACATGCGATCACCATCGGCTCCGAACTATTCTGCCTCCACATCCAACGTTGGCCATGAAGCATGCGCACTTCGACCGCGTTGTTCGCCCAACAGGGCATATGCATTGCGCCAAGCTTCGGCAACACCGAGCGCCGGCCATACGTGTCCACGCGCAGCGGACCGGAATTGGGGAGCCAAGCCCCAGAGTCCTTGTGACTGCCCGGGTTCTGACTTGACCAACATTCAGAATATGTCTGGTCTGCCAGCTGCATATGCGCCGAAGAACTTCACAGCCCGAAAGGTGGAGAGAAGCTACGTGTGTCTAGGGTGGGTGTCATGAGGGCGTTTTGTTTCCCAGTTTATGTCCACGTAAGGTGGCTATTCACGCGTCAGTTGTTGCAGGACTTTGGTTCAGGAGTAATAGAGGATTATTTCTGATGGTAGTCTGTGTGTTGGAAATTGCCCGTTTGATGTTGAAGTGCCATTGTTCAAGGCTCACATCACCACCTTAAGCGCCTGAGGTCATATGCGCCAAGCACACAACACTGGCAATCTGAATAGACATTCATGAATTTCTCAAATGCATCTTTTCCAACGTTGGCGCCAAATTCTGCACTGCAAGAGGAAAACAAAGCTAATTTCATTGCACAGCCATGCCAAGGTTCAAGATGGATAGTATGCCCACAACAGCCTGCATGATGTAGACATCCAGATACTGGACCTGATTGGCGCACGGCGGTGCTTCTTTCTACGGAGGTGGAAATTTCATGTTATGCAATGCTCCGTAGACTGGGACCACTTCCGGCGCGCTATCGATCGAGGGCAAGCAAGTTGAAATTGCAGAAAAGAAAAATCAATCGGGACAAAAGAAATGAATCTGTAAGAGAGCGTTGTCAATGCGACGCCAGAATGCCACGACGGCAGAGCTCCGAAGAGATCTACGGAGCACGAGGCGTGTATGAGTGATAATACCGGCAGCACGGCACCGCGAGGCGCCAATCTGGTCAGGGTGTCATGGTTCCTGCGGAACCGCCTGGCTCGACCGGCCTATCAGTTGGTTCGCGTACGACGGTGGGCAAAGGCTATAATTTGACGGGGAACTTCCGTAATGATGGTTGCAGTGCATCCCCTTTGAGATGGACTGGACGGCATTGTAGCTTTGAGAAGGTGCACGTTTGCCCTACTGGTGCTTGACTTTTGTAAGGTTTCGAAAAGTTACTGTGTTGCCGGGCTGAGCTTCAATGCTTTGTTTCTGGGCTAGCGATTATTCTGAGGCATCCTTTGACTGTAGTGCTCATTGCAATGTTAGCTTCTGAGGCTCGAGCCTGCTGAATTGATTGCCAAAACCGGATCAAAGATGAAAGTCGCGAGCAATGGCCGTGCTTTCCCCTGCTAATATGTATGTGCTTGTCATTCAGCAGTGGCTTGGCCTGCATCTCACCCAGACTGGGCGCTGCAACAAGCTCACGTCATGCTCCGTGGAATAGTGGTGGTCCAGGCGGGGCTTGCTGGGCGTGGCGTTTCCAGCAGGGCTGGACTGGGCCGCGCTGCAGGCGCAACGCCTTTGCAGCCAGTTGGCCATGACGCGGGCGACACACGTCAACGGCCCGTCAAGTGCTTGGCAGGCATTTCCAGCGTGGGTTTATATCCCGATAACTATCAGAAACAGGAACAGAGATTAGATTCAGGTGACCGCCGCCAGCATGCAGAATGCCTCGAGTGGAGGATGGAAATGCTGCACGCAACACAAATCCATGCTTGGCACCCAAAATAGTCGTCGCTGGTGCTCTCATCGGCTTGAAGTTTCACTGCCCAGCCTTTTTGCCCGCACGGTCATTAACCGCCAAGGGGCTGAGGCTGTGACATCGTCGTCGACAGCAGCCATGCCCTGCCTTGTACACCCATGCTGTCCAAAATAGGTTCTTTGTGTCCAACCACGTTATAACTGCGTCTTGGTCCCCGGACAACTCCAAGACGAAGCAGCGAGATTCCTCTTGAACTTCTTTCCTGGACGGTACGTGCTTGCTGTTCTGCTCGGAGCGGCATATGCATTCTTTTGGCCGTGGCTGAGCAACCCAGACGAAACACTTGAGCTCCAGCGCAGCGTGGACCAGCCAGCCAACCCCGACATCCTGTAAGATTGAACCAAACTTGCCGAATAGCGCGCCTGGCCAGAACCATTGAGCCCCTCCCCGCCTCGCGCGCATCAAGCCGACCGGAGCAGACAGCTCTTACGGAGCTCTGCCCCGCCATCACTTCGCCCAGCTCGATTCGGTGACGCTACCAACCTGGTCCATCTGTTGACCAGCCTTCTCAACCTTTTCTCTTTTACCGACAAGCTGGTCTTGAGGAGAGAAAAGCACTTTACTGCCGTTTTAGATCCTCTCAAACTCTTGGAGGACGTCTGATACACGACCTGCACGCAAATTACACCGCCATGGCCCAAGACAGCACTGTTGGCGCTGCGGGCGCAGTTGAACCTGCTAACGCAGTGCAAGCTCCTGCTGACGCTCCTGTCGAGGTCGAGGACATCAAAGAACTTCCCATTCGTACCACCAGCTTCGGCTCGACTCCTCCTGATGGCCACACATTAACTGGAAAGCAAGAGCACTGTGCGTATTTGATGTCTCAATCCTGCCCTGCGAGGTTAAGACTGATACCGCCCAGAAGAGAGACATGAGAGCTAACGGGCGTGTATGAGACAGACCTTAAAAGGGAACTGATCTCAAAGCAGGTCAAATGGGAGATCAACGAACTCAACTCACCCACCGCTCTGCAACGATTCGGCGCGCCCTTCCGCTCCGAACACGGCGAGGTTCCTCCAGAAGAGTCTGAGCTGCCGATACTTCGTTTCATCTTTGTCCACCATGTTCGGGACTTTCCTTTTCTTGATAAGGCCAGGGAGAAGGAGTTCTGGCAGGATAAGTTACAAGTCGTACGTCTCGGCTCGTGTTGCGGTGGCGCCATACTCTTACAATGGACTGACATTCTTGACTTTCTGTACAGTTTTTGGAATCATTCGCTGGCAAGCGTGTCTCATCATCAGAAGATCGACTGGAAGAAACAAAGCGTAGGAAGCTGGCGATCAAGGCTCAGAAGCTGGTCGAGCTGATGATGGTGTCTGGTATTGGCACCTCTGGTTTCGAAGAGCGCATTCGATTCTCCGAGATCGAAATTGTCGACAGCAATGCGATTGATACAGGCGTCATGCACACTCTCCCCGAGGGCAATTACATCAATGGATGGGACGTCAATGTAGCGGGTGTGCGAGTCGTCTCCGTCAAGCGCAACATCAGGCAACACAAGCACGCTGAGTTCTTGCTCCGTATCAAGCAAAAAGGCGAGTTGGAACACTTTGTCGGAAGGCGATATGGCGATTTTGCCAAGCTACATAAGAGGTTGAAGACCGAGTTGCCTGGTCGTATCCTTCCTCCTTTGCCCAAGAAGAACAAAACCAGTACCACGACTTCCGGGCTTTGGACGGGTTGGAGCAATGCTGACGATTCTGATGCATCATCTCTGTCGTCGGTATCCACCCGAATGACTGGCGCACCGCCTCAGTCTGGAGGAATTTCGTCCTTGCTGTCTCCCGGCGTGGCAAGTAAGTTTTCCGTTGGCCCAAGAATGTAATATCCCTTCTAACAAGAGATAGGCAAGAGACCAGGATCAACAAGATCGATTCGCTCTAAGGAGTCTCCTCGCCCATCTGTCGATGGCAAGCTGAGCCCTGGCTTGCCAGCCGACAAGAAAGATTCGGACAGCGACGTAAGTGTTGGACACAATGGTGGAAAATGAAGACTCAGCTAATTAAGATGTGTAGAGCGTCGTGCTGTGGAGAGAAAGCCAAAGAATTTCTCTTCGATCCTTCCTCCGATCGTTGCTGCACAACCCACAAATTGCCAACACCAAAGCAATGCAAGAATTCCTTAGCGGGGAGCCTATTACTCCCACCGATGATGACGTAGATGATATCATGAGGCGTAAAGCATTAGACGAGAAGCGAATGGAGGAGCAGAAGGAGTTCTACGAGATCGCGAGACAGCGTGCCGCAGAACTTGATGAATACATGGAGCAGTAAGTGGCTGTGTGGCCGTCTCGCACCTTTCGAATTTTTGAATGAAACTGACCAGCGCTGTCAAGGTTCCGCAGAGATATTGTCGCAAATAATGGACTTACTTTGCTCTTCCAGGAAATCAAAGAGAAGGAGACGATCCAAGACTTGAGCCTACAGTATCAGAAGTTCGCGGAATGGCTCAGAATAGAAATTGCAGCAGTCATTTATCATCTCTTCCTAGCCGAGGACAATTCGCCCGAAATCTTCGCGCAAGCCAAGCGTATTCATTCGCTCGTCCCATATACGCTGCTCAAGAACGCCATTCGAATCGCAAATCCAGCAGCGGTCATGTCCAAAGTGCTGGATATCTTCCTCGCGCAGCCCCTTGGCATGCGTTCGCTGATGCAGCGAATATTCTCAGCTGCTCTCAATGATGGAATTAGTAGCTTCCAAAAATCCATCGATGCTTTGACGAACAAAATAGCGGACCCCGTTTTCACGGACAAACTGAAGCGGTATACGGATTCTGAGGAAGAGACAAAGGCTCTCATCAGGCTCGAGGCAGAAGAAGAAAACATTGATCTCATCGTTGCCATCTTGCGATCGGACCTGATCGAGCCCGAGCTCAATGGTGAACAGATTCAGCGTCTCTTCAACGCCTACGTTGCGTTTAACAATGCCGTTGAGAACATAGATGAGGAATTGAAGCAAGGAGCACAGCTTTTTTCGTATCTGAAGCAATTGCTCAAGCTATGCATGCGACAGAGAGACAAGACCATGATGCTGCAACTGATTGAGGAGCCCGTGACGCTGCAGCTCTTCCGAGATTTGTTCACCATCTTCTATGAGCCTCTTGTCAGAGTGTACAAGTCTGCCAATGTCTACAATAGCGTGACTGACTTTGCCGTTTTCATAGATGATATGATCAAGGTTTGTCAAACCTTATGCATTATTTTTAATACGCCTGCGATACATCTACTGACAATATGTCCATAGGTTGTTGAAAAATGCAGAGAGCAGGATGCTTCGGCAGATCCTAATCAGACGGTTCAGGCCTTCATAGATTTGTGCCAAAGACATGAACACAACTTCTACAAGTTTGTCCATGAGGTACATAAACATGACAACGGTCTGTTCACCCAGCTCATGGATTGGATTGAAGGGATCTTGGACTTCCTTCGACACGGCCCGAAGAATGGTAAACTAAACGTGAACGCCTTGTTCGAAGGTGGTGTCAGTGGTGGTGTTTTGGATAAGGAGAAGGCTATTGAAGAGATCAACGCCCTCATCTCATGGCAAGAAGCTAGAAAGAAGTGGCACCATGACAAGACACGACAAAAGATGGCTGCTGAGGGCCAAGCACCGAGCAGCATCGGTGCAGTCGGCCTACACTTTGACTCGTCCGACTTTGGTTTGGACGGACAGGACCTGCAGGAAATGACGTACGACGAAGATGACGAGTCCCAAGCAGAGGCAGAAGCAGAGGACGAGTTGGATCCCATCCAGGCGGAGAGACGAAGACGGGCTAAGAAACAGGATCGACTGCGCCGTTCGGCTGGAGAACCGACGAAGCCGCCAATCTCGGAGGTCCACAAGCTGCACGATAATTTCCTGGTCATGCTGCGCGATATTTTGGCGAATTAAGATGTGTTTTTTTGGGTTAGAAAAGAGGACCTTTGCGATTGGACATGCCGAATACGGGCATGTTTTTGGAAGAACAAGAAGCGTGGTAGATAGAAGTCTTGTTGCAGATACCTATGGCGTGGACTTGGATTGGCATCGTAATGAATATCAATTGAATAATGCTATTGATTGTTCTAAGAGACGGAGTAGTAGTTCATACTTTTGTGAATGAGACGTTGCCAAGAGTGAAGCTCATCTCCCTTTCATGGGCTCAATGATAATGAGAGAGATGGACGTCTTTTGTGACCACCTGCTCTGGGACTCGCCCACTTAGCACAACACCTTTCTCTTAAGGAGACTAACAATAAATTATCTTCAATTCTCTCGACTTCCCATCGGTTTTAATGACTCGTACCATGAAGCAGAAGGACGTCATTCCGAAGGACAAGGGAGATAGGAAAGCTGATCACGCAGCGACTGCTGAGTATGATGACAACCGACGACGCTGTGCTTAACAACATGAAGTCCACCTTCAGTGGGGCCTTCTGTGAGCCGGGGATGACGGGGAGCTTCTTCCATGTGATGCGGACTAGCACAGAGGGAACGAAGATTATCCGCATGCCCCATCTTGCTGGTCAGTGACGCCGAGGGCATCAATGGGCCATAGAATGACGGCTAGAAACACGCAGATTAGCCAATTGCCCAGTACGAGTAGATATGTTCGTGAACAACTGTGCATGTAGTTGAGCGCATGCAGCCTCCAAGTTGCCGTGCATGAGTAAAGACATTCGCTGCAGAGGGTGGTCCGGCACGCAGTGCGTTGCACACCAGAACCAGACGGTTTATTAGGCTATTGGGCTAAGGCAGTCGCCACGAAGGGCTGCTAATCCCCACGCTCTGATTGGCCGACTGAACCGAGGAACCGAGGACGCTCATCCCGACTGCGAGGATCCAATTCCAGCGGCGCAAAGAAACGTAGACCACCGTGGGTTCGTGCTCATTGATTTTGGTCCCGACCTCCCTTTCCATCCGCCGAGCTACAACGCCATCGCGTCTCGATTGTCTGCGCATGCGGCTTGCTGAACGCGACCCTTAACGACAATGGCCTCCTCTATGTCTTTGAGAAAATTGGCCTCTGGCTCTGCCGTACGTTGATGCTTGCTTCCCGGTCCCGTCATGCCCACGGCCCCCTTCGTCCAATGTTTAACAACATCTGGATCGCCTTTGCCTGCCTCGACGAGTCAATTACCTCACAAAGCGCTATTTGTGGGCTTGAATATGTTGAATTCCTTATGCTGACATGTTTCTGTGACGCAGTTCGCCCGAATGGCGAGAAGCCAGGCCAGAGCCTTTTCCACCACGCGACCTGCCGGTAAGTGTGCCTCGGCCGGCAAGAACAACTCAATGCAGACACACAAGCTGACTTCAGCGACTCCCCACAGCTCGAATTATCACAAACAGCCCCTTGAAGTTGAGAGCTACGGAGGCTTCGCCTCACCTGAGCACAAAGTACAACGTCATTGTACGTCTTTCCGTCTCCAAGCCAAATTGTTGCCCGCGCCGCGTCCGTCGCCCGGATATTAACGCAGCTCGATCTAGGACCACGAGTACGATGCCCTCGTTGTCGGTGCCGGTGGTGCCGGTCTTCGTGCCGCCTTCGGTCTCGCTGAGGCTGGCTTCAACACTGCCTGTATTTCCAAGCTTTTCCCAACCCGATCACACACCGTCGCCGCTCAGGGTGGTATCAATGCTGCCCTCGGAAACATGCACGAGGATGACTGGAGATGGCACATGTACGATACGGTCAAGGGATCCGACTGGCTGGGTGACCAGGACGCTATTCACTACATGACCCGTGAGGCTCCCGCCTCTATTATCGAGCTCGAGCACTACGGTTGCCCCTTCTCTCGTACCGAGGATGGCAAGATGTGAGTTCTCTCCCCTCTGCCCTAGCCCCAGTCATGTATTAATATCCTCGCAGCTACCAGCGAGCTTTCGGTGGTCAATCGCAGAAGTACGGCAAGGGTGGCCAGGCCTACCGATGCTGCGCTGCTGCTGACCGAACTGGCCACGCCCTCCTTCACACTCTCTACGGACAGTCCCTCGCCCACAACACCAACTACTTCATCGAGTACTTCGCTCTGGACTTGATCATGCAGGATGGCGAATGCCGTGGTGTTCTCGCCTACAATCAGGAGGATGGTACTCTGCACCGATTCCTGGCCAACAACACAGTCTTGGCTACCGGTGGTTACGGCCGTGCTTACTTCAGCTGCACTTCCGCTCATACTTGCACTGGTGACGGTATGGCCATGGTCGCCCGTGCTGGTCTTCCTAATCAGGATCTCGAGTTCGTTCAGTTCCATCCTACTGGTATCTACGGCGCCGGGTGCCTGATCACTGAGGGCGCTCGTGGTGAGGGCGGTTACCTGCTCAACTCCGAGGGTGAGCGTTTCATGGAGCGTTACGCCCCTACTGCCAAGGATCTGGCCTCTCGTGACGTCGTTTCCCGATCCATGACCATGGAAATCCGCGAGGGCCGTGGTGTTGGTGCTGAGAAGGACCACATCTACCTCCAGCTCAGCCACTTGCCCGCCGAGATTCTCGCCGAGCGTCTGCCTGGTATCTCCGAGACTGCTGGTATCTTTGCTGGTGTCGATGTTCGCAAGCAACCCATCCCTGTCCTGCCTACCGTCCACTACAACATGGGCGGTATTCCTACTCGATACACCGGCGAGGTCCTCACAGTCGATGAGCAGGGCAACGACAAGGTTGTTCCTGGTCTGTTCGCCTGTGGTGAGGCTGCTTCCGTCTCTGTCCACGGTGCCAACCGTTTGGGCGCCAACTCTCTGCTGGATCTTGTTGTCTTCGGACGTGCTGTCTCACACACCATCCGTGACAACTTCAAGCCTGGTGAAAAGCTCAAGCCTGTTGCTGCTGGTGCTGGTGCTGAGCACATCGAGGTCTTGGACCAGGTCCGAACTTCTGACGGTCCCAAGAGCACTGCTGAGGTTCGTCTGGCTATGCAGAAGGCTATGCAGACTGATGTCTCTGTGTTCCGAACCCAAGAGAGCTTGGACGAGGGTGTTCGCAATATGAATGAGATTGACCCCATGTTCAAGGAGATTGGTATCAAGGACCGAAGCATGATCTGGAACTCTGATCTCGTTGAGATTCTTGAGCTGCGAAACCTGTTGACTTGCGCGTAAGTTTTCAACTTTTCATAGATACCTGTGATTTTCTTTTTCTTCTGAGACTGACATGTTCCTGCAGTACCCAAACCGCCACCGCTGCCGCCGCACGAAAGGAGTCTCGTGGCGCCCACGCCCGTGAGGACTACCCGGACCGAGACGACAAGAACTGGATGAAGCACACTCTTTCCTTCCAGAAGCAACCCCACGGCAAGGTTGACCTGTCATACCGTGGCGTCATCTCTACCACTCTGGATGAGAACGAGTGCAAGCCCGTACCTCCCTTCAAGCGTGTATACTAAAGAAAGAAGCGAGCGGCGTGGGAACCAGGGAAGGGAAAAATGTGTTTTGAATTATGGCAAAATCGCGAAAAAGAACATTATGCACGGAACCAGGCGTCTCCTTTGTTGTAAGACAAGCGATATCCGGGATGGGAGGGGAGATGTGTCCGCATTGGGATACGGGAATGTGGTGGCAATAGAGCTGCGTAACTTATGTTTTCGGCAGAAGGCGGATCTGTGTATTTGACCCAGGATGGATTGTTGTAGTAAGACGAGATTTCATTAATTTGTTAAAGGCAGGTCCATGGTGTGAGTGAGGTGATGAGCTGTTAACGTTACATGCCTTATTCACATGTTGACATGAGATAGCGGGTGGATGTAGATTCTGTCTGTGTCACATTCTCGAATGGGAAGAGCTTCGTACAGATACAATGATTTGTGCGACAGGCTATTTGACAAGCGAGTTACGATCGTGTCACTTTCCGAATTTGTTCGTGATGGGATGAGGTACTAAATTTGTTGTCTCAATCGCTGCCAGCAGAGATTAAACCTCAAATGCTTGCATGTCGTGGCAGGAGATGCTCAGCTAGGCTCAAATATTCTACGTAAGTATTACATTCATTCAAAAATGGTGAAACGTGGTTCTCGTGTCAAATTGTTCACCAAATTTTGATATAGATGCGATGTCTACCGGGTAGGTCTACGTAGCCCCGATAATTTACAATACTTATACTCGACAATTTAGGTTCTTACCAGCCCTTGTTATTGGAATGTAGTTGAGCGTTCTACCATTCTCGACTTCATGTCCCACTGCAAGCGGCAAGCATATTTCCAATCCGCCTTCCTTTGAATACGGGTATGTCGAAGCATTGCGGGCGATGGAGTGCTGGGTGATGTTACGTACTCTGGATGAAGCATGGATGAACTAGATAACCAAGACAGATAATACACTGGCTCAGGAAAGAAACAAGAAGGTGGAGCGGGAGTTGAGTACACATGTAATGTCAATTCTGTGCTCGAACAGGATTGAATCGCAGAGAATCAAGGGTGGAAAATAGACGAATAGTAATGTCGCTGCACCACCGCCGTGAGAATCATCGACACGTCGAAGATTGAGATTATCCAGCTGTCAACCATTCCCCCACTCAATGTATCACAAGAATCGCAATTCACTATAGTTCTGTGCTAGCATCCCGTATTCCATTCACACTGCCAACGTTGCGAGGTCACCAGAAACCACGTTCTATAGCCATCAGCGATATACCCTCCAGCAACTTAGCTTGGGTGAGCCAAGGCAGGGTCCCTCGGCAATGCAATGTGCCGGCAGCCACAAGTTCATTGAATGTCACCATTAAACCTTGTTCATGTGTCTCGAACAAAGTCTGAATCTCCCAGCACATGATGTGGCTCAGGTAGGGATGAGAAGGCGCTGAATAGCGTGTTTCGATATCCTGTGAAGTTGCTGGACTGAAGGACTAGGAAGGGATGTTTGGCCTCTAGAAAATTCAGGCTAAGCTGCCTTATTAGACTAGGCTCGCCTATATGGTCAATGCGGAAAGGCGAAGCCTACCAAAGAATTGCGAACGAGATGAAGTGGCGACGGTGAAGCACTTGGCACGTAGACCATCCGGGTAAAGGGGGCTATAGGCGGTTGTAGCCCGGCGCTCGTCTATGCCGAGTGCTGTTGAGGATCGTCGTTCACGTTGACTTTGAGAATGGAGATTGTTACAAAACGGAATTGAAGAAAGATGATTTCGAATCATGCGAGCGGCATTCGATCGAGGACTCCACAGGGCCAAAGGAGGTTCGTGAGGATGACTTCGATGTGCTTTGCGTGAGCAATGCGCCGAGCGATTTGACTATGCAGTCTTATTTGGTGAAACAATGTTGAAGAATCATGAAGAATCCCAGAAACCATGTTTAGCAAATGCATCGTGATCCTCCATTCAAAAGAGTCTTGATCTACGCTTTAAAAAGAAACCCATCATTCATAAGTCATTAACCCGTTGTCCTGCCAATCATATTTCATCATACGCCTGCTGGATTTTACGTTTCGCCTCTGTCAAGCATTGTTGATCAAGCATGGCTTTGTTCTCCAGGTCTCGAATTCTATCATTCAACTCAGAGATTTTCTTGTTCTTGTTCTGCAACGCCGTCCTGGTTACATCACGTCCCTTGGCAATACCTTTAGTTCTCCTAGCAGCGGTATTGGACTTGTTTAAGCACATTCGGTTCTACTTTTTGGCCCCTGAGGAGAGTCATTATCTCATCATTCAGGTCTTCGGTAGAATCATGTGTACTGCCCGATGGTGTCATGGCACTGGCATCAGATGGCAAGGCCGTCTTCTTGCTCGGCGTTGTCAAACCACCAGCGAGAGAAGCATCCTCAAACGAGACCGTCTTGGACTTTTTGACATCTGGTGCCGGGAACAATGTCCTGGACACAGAAGGAGTTGGGAGCCCAGCCACAATATCCGTTGTGAGACGACTTGTAGCGGGCGTGGCAAAAGGGTCGTTCAGTGCGCCCTTTGCCGCCGCTTTTTTTGCGCTCACGTCGGCGATCTGCGCCAACTGGCGTTCCTCATCTGAGTCTAAATCACTGAAGCTGTCATGGTCGTCCAAGACATCTTCAATTCCTCTTTTCCTCTTTTCCTCTTTTCCTCTTTTCCTCTTTTCCTAGGTGAACAAGGTGTGGTAGTACCAGCTGAAACCGTCCCGGATGCCTGTGCTCGAATTGTTTGGGTACTGTCGAAACTAGTGCCCGCAGAACCGGATCCTTTGCTATCTGAATGACCAGCGCCAGGCCGTGCAGGTCGGCGTGATGGTGAAGTCAGGATACCAAAGGACTCAAGAGGGTGTTGCGTGAACGTGGGCGTCTTAAGTCGTTGCGGCTGGTCCCCCTCATCTTCATCATCATCAGCAGCGTCCATCGATCCCGGAAGACCATTTTCTCGAATCTTAGCATCATCTGTCCACAAGAATAGTTTGCAGTATGGGTACGTCGCACAGGTCCAAAAGAACCTCCCCTTGTTCGGGCCATCCTTCTTCACCTCCCGAAGAACTGCGTGTCTACGAGGCTCACAATTGCCTGGTTACACGATGAAAGTAAGCCATGTTAGTTCAGCTGAAGAATGATTTCAAATTGCTTTCATTAGGTATGCAGTATGACATATTGTGCGGTCGTCCCGTATGGGGTGGTCCACTTCTTGTCCGAGCGTCAAGGCACTTGTGGAAGGTGAAGAAATCTCGATGATGGAGCGAGGAGGAATGAAGGAGAAAAGCAAGGAAGGGCAGTGTTGAATATGTCATGGTTTGCTTCAACTTACACCACCACTGGCCATCTCGCCAAGTGCCATTTAGTCTCTTTTTCTCAGAGGCTGGGATTTCTTGTGACTTAACATGGGATGCCGGCGTAGCTGGAATTGCAGAGGTGCGTGGTCTCCGCGGAGTCGTGATGGAAGCCATGGCGAAAACAGAAGCTCGTCGCCGCGACCGTCACCGTCATCAGAGGTTGAGACTTGGTCGGGAGAATGCGATGCCGAACCAGTGAATGCAAGAACAGAACAGGCTGCCCTGCGTGCACAATTGGGTTAGCGCTTGCTGCGGGGCAAGAGCGACAAAAGGTCCCGGTAGAATGATCAGGACCTAGATGGACAGCGGCAGCAGCAGCAGCAGCAGCAAGTGTCTGGTGGCCATGAAGGCTCGGCGCTTGTGCCTTTGCCAACGGAGATGGCGATGGCGATGGAGGACGCGGGGCGGGGCGAGTGGAGCCGCCTGCAATTCGACAACGGCAGCAGCGCAGCAGCGCAGCATTGGCGGACGTTTCCTGCCAAGACCAAGGACAATGGAAGTATGGAGCACCGGTGCTGGGCTGCGGCCGACGACGCTGAACCTTGCATCGAAATTGTGTCCCGTTTAGGCAAGTTCCAAAGTCAAAGCCAAGTGATAGGAACGAACAGCCCAGCCCGTCATGTGATGCTTGCCGGTAAAAATAAATCGGCTCCTCATTATGTGCTGGGGGCTGCATATGGCCCGCGCCGTGTGGGATAGATGAAGCGAGCCAGATTCTCGCAATCTATATGCCTTGGCCGCACATAGTACCTGGGGTATCCTATCTGGCATTTGATGTTGAGGCTCGAGAGGGTACAGACACAGCGGCCAGACGTGGAGCAAGTTGGAGTTGTATTCCAGCAGGATGGCAGCCGGATCATCACAGCACAGGGACGATCTGTTCGGCGAAATTGGGAAGCCACGCGTCGGAAAGCCCCATTTCCATTGGAGGCAGCTGATCCGGCAGCTTCTTCCAGTTGATCCAGGCGATGGGCAAGTGCCAGCAGCTGGAGGGTGCAACTGGCCGCACTGCCAGCCGGAGTATCTGCCTCCTGCGGCAGGCATGACGGAGTGAGGCTGGAAAGCTGGAAACTGGATGAGGTTCCATGCCCACACACCACATACGGAGAATCCCAAAGATCCAATATTCCTTGCTACGTTCTACAATCCACATTCCCATTCTCCTCCGCTTGTCCAGCGAACCACCTTGCCGCCGCTTTGGTCGCTCTAAACTTCCAGTGACAATTTCACAAGGATTTCTCTCGCACTATATTCCAAGGTTCCCAGGCACCTTGCGCCACACTCCACCGACGTCATCTTAACCAAGGGCTGCCAGAACCTGTAGAACAGCAGCTTCTGCATCCGAACGCCTGCGATGAAACCTGTAGCCTCAGCGGCGAATGAAACGACATGGCTGAAAGTCTTCTCGATCGCTTCTGTCTCACCCACCGTTGGACAATGCCCGTGCCTTATCTAGCTGCAGACATGCAACGAATCAACTCACACGCAGTTGCACAATGATCTTCTCATTTGCCAAGCTCTCGCAAGTCTTTCTCCCCGTCCTGCCTGTTGGACCTCATCATGTTCACAGCCTATCGCTATTAGGCCTCGCCCAAGTTTGGGCTCGGCGGACTCGACTTGGATACAGGTACGCCGATCATGCTGCTGGACCAACATCTATCAAGTGCCTAATTAGGGAGTTCCTCCTTGCAGCAGAATGCCAAGATGGGCTGACTGGGCTACCCGCCGACAGGGGGGCCAGTCTCCGCGGATCGTGGAGTACGCATCACGCCTCCGGTTCTCGAGTCTACGGGGTAATCAGCCATCCACGTTGGAGGCCTAAATTTTGCCTCTTATTAGTCCGCCGTCACCTGCAAGCCCAGCTTCTGCGGATGATACTGTTGTTCGATTATATTGCCTTCACACCACTTCTCGAGCTAACGGCACTTGTGCACATGCAATGTCAATCAGTCCATGTCTTAGGTAAGACGGGTGATCATATTATAGCCGCGACGACTACGTACGAGAGCCTAGCGCCCTCGGGCTGAATCACGAACTTCATGACGAACAGTGGTGGTTGGACTTGGTTTCCTGCTGGAGCGTTTTCTGCTTTCCTTTTTGGTGACTGCATGTGCTCTAACGAAAACCGAAAAAGAAAGTGCTACAGCCCTCTAGGCGCCGATAAAGTAACGTCTCAATCTGTATCCCAGATTAATGGCACTCTTATTGCATTGGGGATGTCGAGCGAGGCACCGAGTTTGGCTAGGCCGATGGCGCACACACCAGACACGGCACCTATGATTACGCTTGTCCACTCGCCCCCTCATCGATCTAACCCTATCTTCCTTCTCTAGCTTCTGACAAATAGGCGGCCTTTATTCACTCGAGCCCTGTACGCACCCTGGGTATTGCTGGGGTGTTGTTTACACCACAATCGCCAACCTCTTTCCTATTTCGAAAACCTCATATGGTGCTGGCTGCTCTGTTTCGCTCAGAGTTGCGTGCGAGCAACCCCCGACACCGACACCATGACCACACACCATCCACAAGCAAGATCCCTTCATTTCGGCGTCAACAGCAGTCCAAGCGTGAACCCCTCCCCTCTCACTCACACGCACTTCAGCCTGCCACTGGTTCACAGGACCAGGGGCTAATTGTCGGGGCGGAACATAGTCGTACGCGCGCAGGATCCCAGGAGAGGCCATGGAGACCAATTGCACGGACTCGCTGAACTTGCTCAATAGCACTCGTACACCCGCACGCGATCTCATACGGAGGACGCGAGCAACCCAGAGTGAGACGGAGATGCGCAGCCGACTGCGTCACGGGAGAAGCCGCTCAGCAAATTAATTGTCTGACACATGTACCTAAGGTACTGTATCGATTAGAATGCCGCTCTAGTACAAGCTGTAACAACTTGTACCGGATAGTGCTTCTAATATTAATCGTGACAAGAGCTATAATTACACTCTTGTCCCGCAATTTAATCTATTTGGCGACACTTTGATATTTAAAGGCGCTTTATTATTAGTACCGCTCTCCCGTAAGTGGAAGTACGATAGATAGTGGCGGCGTGGCCAGCCCTCGCACCACCCCACGCCATCGAAGAATTAGGAAGGCACACTGAGGCGCGAACTAGGACGTTACATCGCAACCTTTCTCCGTACAAGCAAAACGCCTGTATCCTTATCCTCCGAGCTCTCGGCAAAAATCGAGTGTCAGCACAACGGTGACCAGTATTATTGCAACCTCCCAATGGCGCCTATCAAGGTGCGCATGATGCGATAAGTTGCCTGACTTTGACGACTAACAAGGTGGAGGGTCATCTGCATGTCATCCGGCGATGATAAGCCCAACCTCAGATGCTGCCACGACTCGCTGCATATTCCTTCCCTTTGCCGTCGTCCAAGTTCACTTGTTGAGGCCTCGTAAATACGAGTGGGTTGTCATGCTGTAAGCATTACGAGCGATTCATGAGTCCAAGCTCAGTTTAGACGGGGCTGTTTTTTGGGGGCACGATCTTGAAATCAAGAGTTCCCCGGCATAACTGCCGCCCATCTTTGAGAGAGATCCACACAGAGCAAAATAAACATGCTCCTCCCCTCCACAGCTACCGAACAAAACCAACTACGGCTAAACTAACGCAAAAAGAGGGGGGGCGCTTGTTGGAATCGCCTTGTCCACGCCCAGGGGCAAAGGCGTATCACAGCCTGGGAAGTTGAAGCCCCCGGCCGGGTTCTCCGAAGTAAGGGAATTCCAGCCATACCTTTTACTGCACAATAGTGTATGTGTTACACAGGGACTTTTTCACTTCTAACCCTCCCTTGACGCCTCTTCACGTGGAACTATGTTTGAAGGCATCAGGTCACGCCTGACGTCTTGTCCTTCTCTTCCCACGTCAACCACAATGAGGCTAGTCCTGGGTACATTGGCTTAGATCCGATCAGGGTTACAACAAAGGCGCGGTTTCGTCTATATTCACCATATACATGTCAATGTCATCGTGGAGAAGGTATCTACGCTAGCATACATCAAGAAGCTCATTGTTCTCTGCATCTCCCTCTCCGAGGGGCAAAGCCCACTTCAGGTGTGTGACAGCCGAGGACGCTAGATATCCAGCCGCCTTGTTGTTTGAACGGGCCCCGTTGATACTCTTGAGGTTCTACAACAGTAAACTAGGAACCCTTGCCACCTCGAAGGAGCCGCTCCTCACACACACTTATAGAGAGTACGTACTCGTTCTGTGCGTGCTTGTAGAAGCATCAGCTTCCGCTTCTGGAAGGTCAAGGATGGCGTAGCACTCGTTTACTCTACCTCCGAAGAATATACTTTCCAGTCAAGCTTATAAACAAAACACTCCGATGGCAAGCCACGATGGGAATTATAAATTGAGGCAATCCCGCCGCCTCGAATTCTCAGTTTTTGGAAAATCATCCTCATCACTCAAGCTTCTTTCCATCATCATCTTTTCTGCCTCAAATACATCTTTCTCGGTTTCTTCTTTTCTCTGGTCTGGTCACTAGTTACAGCTCGCCAAAATGCAACTGTCTGTCCTCCTCGCCCTGCTCCCGGCCGTCCTGACTGCCCCTGCCGTTGAGAAGCGTGCTGAGCCCGCTCCTCTCCTGACCCCCCGTGGTGTCGATGTCGTTGCCGACAAGTACATCGTCAAGTTCAAGGATGGCATTGCCCGCATTGCTGTCGATGAGTCCGTGAGCATCCTCGAGTCCAAGGCCGACTTCGTCTACGAGACCGCCTTCAAGGGCTTCGCTGGTCACCTCACCAAGGCTGAGCTTAAGGCTCTCCGAGAGCACCCCGATGTAAGTGGATATTTTGATGCTGAACCCAATCGAGAGTTTCAACATCTGGCTAACAAGCTTCGTCAATAGGTCGACTACGTCGAGAAGGATGCTTTGATGCACATCAACGCCTTCGTTGAGCAGACTGGTGCCCCATGGGGTCTTGGCCGTATCTCCCACCGCGCCAAGGGTAGCACCACCTACCGATATGACAACAGCGCCGGTGCTGTTACCTGCGCCTACATCATCGACACTGGTATTGAGGCCAGTCACCCCGAGTTCGAGGGCCGTGCTACCTTACTTAAGAGCTTCATCTCCGGCCAGAACTCTGATGGCAACGGCCACGGAACTCACTGCTCCGGTACCATCGGCAGCAAGAGCTACGGTGTCGCCAAGAAGGCTAAGCTCTACGGTGTCAAGGTCCTCGACAACTCTGGCTCCGGCTCCTACTCTGCCATCATTGCTGGCATGGACTACGTCGCCAACGACTACAAGTCCCGT
>AFRD01000005.1:0-210738 GCA_000222875.2 Periglandula ipomoeae IasaF13 | reverse complement strand
CCAAGGAACAGTTTGGGCAAGTTGAGGATAAGGTGCGGGATCTAAGAGGCCAATCATGCCATCAGCTTTGGTTCGCTAACAAGCTCTTTCCATCTCAGACGCAATTGCCTGCCGATTACATCGATCTCGAGAAAAAGGTTGATGCTTTGAAGCAGGCCCATCAGAAGATGATCGCAGTTACGTGAGTTATGGTGATCGTAATAGAATACCAGTCATTGCGTCGAGAAATACCATCTAAAATCGATCTCATAAAGGTCCCAGTATTCGAACGAGGCGTACGATTATCCACCCAATATCAAGGAGACTTTCCAGGATTTGGGAAGGACTGTAAGCGAAAAAGTCTCACTCCTCTCTTCAGCTACGACCACCGCCGAAGCACAGGCTGCTCTCGTCGCACCCCCAAGTGCCAAGCCGCAGCCCAAGACGTTTAGCCATGCCGTGGCACGAGCCAGTTTGGCGAGCAGCCAGTTGTTGCACCAGAACCATACTGGAGCGGGCGAAGATTCTTTGGCCACGGCCCTCAAGAAGTATGCCATCGCAATGGAAAGGGTCGGCGAGGCCCGACTTGCCCAAGATTCCCAAATTCAAAGTAGTTTTCTTGCTGGCTGGAATACTACCCTGAATACCAATCTCAACTTTGCTACTCGAGCTCGGAAGAACGTTAAACGGTCCAGGTTGTCCCTAGATGCCGTCAAGGCCCACGCGAAAGGTACAACCTTCAAGCTGGCTGGACAGAGCGCTCGCGCTGAGCAACAGCATGATGAGCAAGAATTCAGTCCTGAAGCACAAGAGGAGATCGAGAAGGCAGAGGATGAGTTCGTCACTCAGACTGAGGAGGCAGTCGGAGTGATGAAAAACGTGAGTTTTTCTCATCGGCATCATTCCCATAACTGCTCTCTAATGGTATCACGCTTTCCCAGGTCTTGGACTCCCCCGAGCCACTTCGCAACCTGTCCGAGCTGCTTGCCGCTCAGATTGAATACCACAAAAAGGCCTATGAAGTCCTTAGTGAACTCGCACCTGTGGTTGACGGCCTGCAGACCGAGCAAGAGGCAAGTTGTCCACCAAGTTGACTGGTACAAGGCTCGCAAACTTCCCCCACTAACATGCTGAATGTTAGACCAGCTACCGTAAAAGCCGCGAGGAGGCCTCGTGATGATGGACATTTGGTTTTGCTGTCGAAAAGGACCATGAGCTCTCAAGTTTCCTTGCTCTCTAGCTTTGGTTGTCTACGTTTTGGCTTGTATTATGCAACAGCTCCGAGGGCTTAAAACCCCGGAATTGTAGAAAACCGACAGGCGATGGAATTTCATTTTTCTTTTCATGATCGTCGCTCTCCTTTCCTGTCACTGAATGTGATTCCTGCCTTTCATGTAGAGTCGGCTGTGTAGGATGGCACTTTAACGCTGGCTCCACAAAAGGTCGCACGTGAACGTTCATAAGTGAACAGTTGTTTGAATATAGACACATACGCGAACTTAAACAGTAATACTTCGCCGCGTTAGAAGGAATCTTTAAACAGTGTTTCGTTTTGTGCACGGAGCGCTGAATCAATTCAATTGTCGGCTTTGGTACTGGAGTTCTTCTCATTGCAATTGAGGCGTAAAATTGGTCACGTGATTCAATTGATAATACTCGATCATGATTGGACTTCCTGCCTGACCTTTGGGCGAGGTCCATACCTTCTTCTGTTGACGTACTTCTTGCTAAATTAATTTACATCAGTTTGACTGAAAGATAAACCTCGCCAGCATGCGGCCAACAATGCGCGTGCTTGCACGCTACCTGGAGCCTGGTACTCCCACTGGTCTAGCTGGTCTTTGGATTCATTCCAGCCCGAGATCGACTCTCCTTTATTTATACGGCAGCACCCTCAATAAGCTTCAATCGATACCCGAAAAATCTCTTTACCGTCAATCCGTCGAGGCCGTCACTAAACACCGTATGAGTCTTGTCGAGCAAGTCGTTCCTGCCGGTTACAACGAATGGGCTGCCAAAGCCAAAGAGCTCATTAGCAAGAACCCAGAGCAATTTCGAGTCGCAAGCGGTCGAGTAGATGGCAGTGAAGCCAGGACAGTGAAGCTTGGTGACCGTGTCTTCATTATTGGTGCCAAGCACGAGGCCGGCGACGTTCGTTACGAGGAATGGGATGGAGAAGCGAATGAGGGCGGTGAACTCGAAGGCATCAGGACTCCAGCTGAGAGGAGGGACCAGGTCGTCTGGGCTGAGCGAAAGCCGTTGGAGGATCATGAGAAAGTTGAATGGGAGGATGAGCCTCAACTGACAGCTGACCAGTGAGACTTGTAGCCTCGCGCGATGGCTGTTCGTAAGCTGACGGAAATGCAGAATTCATGAATTAGAACAAAAGATCGGGGCCGGCTTGATCGAAGAAGTCATTCAAGTCGCTGAGGGTGAGCTCCGCATCATCGATACCATGGAGAAGGCCAGAGTGTGAGTCCCCGCTTGTTACCAAATATTCCCTATAATTTCCACAAGACTAATCATCCATATAGCTGGGAAGATTTGGAAGAGAAGCCGGTCCACGGACAGTGGCAATATTTCGACAGAAAGTCCATGTAAATCTATGCTCATTCTGCGAACCTCTTTGTAAAGTAGATCGGCCTGGCCAAGTGTATCTCGCAGACTTTGCCATATAAATTTCTATTCACTATTTTTTTCGCCGTCCTCTCAATGTGACTTTCTTGTCATCTCCTGCCTCGATGTAGTGCCCGTAAAGCCGACTCAAACTAGTAGTGGCTTTTGTATTTTTCAGGCCGCGCGTGATTAGTTTGCGTATTTGAGAATGTTATGTCTTTGGCGTTCAACTTCGGCTTCATCAAGCCATGTGTGAAAAGCATGCTGCGTTGTGATACTTATATCAAATGAGGGTGGGGCACAGGCTCGACTCTCGCTTCCGTTGAGCCTTCCCACATACCGATCTCATCTTCGATTCGCAGCCTCAGCATCGCTGCCAGAACTATGTCGCAACATGTGCCGCACGCATCGGCACCGATGAAAAATACAGGCAAGCGTAAACGGAAAAATTTGGACGATGGTTTCCACCGCTCTCCATCATCATCAGCTCAGCAAGAAGTCATCAACCCATTTAGTCGATCAGCTAGTCGGCAGCGACAATTGTTGGTAGCTGGCCTTACTGACAACGACGAAGATCCCTTCCGGGATATTAAGTACTTCCCACATCGAGGCATACGGACTCAGGAATTTGATTTCTCGTCCCAGTCGGACGAAGAAGATGTTTCGCCACGCTTACAGGAAAAGGCTGATGACGCAAAGCCATCTGCGCCGAGGCAATCGAACGTGACACAACACGGAAGTCGACTGGACGTTCTGCTGAGGTCAATCCATCAGCTCCTTGACGAAGGAAAGATCGAAAAGTCGGCAAAGTTATTTGGTGTCATCCTTCAACTACGACCTGATAGTAGACCCGTCGACATTCGTCAACATAACCTATGGGCACTTGGGGCAGAAATCATCATGCGAGGGGGTGAAGAGGACGAATTGAAACGACTAGGCTTAGAAAACAAGGCAGTCGAACGTAGTGGGATCTACACACATATGCGAATTCCAGTACGATGGGGATCGGAGACCAACATCAGCAGGCTGAGAGCATACTTGGAAGAACTGATACGGAAATACCCGTATGACCGTAAATTTCCTAGGATTGTCTCAGCCATCGACTTTCAGCTTGCACTTATAGCATGTGAAATCTATAACTGCCACGCAGACTTCATGAGCAAGATGTCGAGTATGACGGTTGAGAGACAGCCGTGGCGAGATGAAGTCAGTTCACCTGATTCATCACAAAGGGGAGAAGTAACTCAAAACGAACTCATCGGTGCAGTGGACGATCACCATGAACCTGCCATCTCTGCTCGACCAGAACTTCGGATAGAACGTGTGAAAGAGCGAACATACAGAGCTTTAACCGCTATCGCTGCAAAGTTGGACACGATGGTCAATGATCAGCCATATTCCGGAAACAAATACTTTCTACACCTGCGGGCGATGGCGTCACTGATGATCGCCGATCTCAAGGCTTCTACCACCCACAGTGACGGCTCTGATAGCTTTGAAGTGACAGCAACGCAACGAGAAGCACATAACATATTCCAGAAAGTCACTGGTCTCGCAGAGCGTTCCGTCACATCCTTGGTGGACGCTTCAGTGCAACGAATATTCCTTGATCAACGGTCGGAACATCAAATATTGCACGCATCTCTTCCAATCCGAAAAATTTGATCATGGGCAGTTGATCCAACTGCCAATCAATGGGCCTATCAAATCACACTCGCACGCGGAGGTGCTTTCCCAGCCCAGCGCTGAAGCACGAGGGTTGTATTCGAGCTCCCTACTACCACGCACCACTCTCCACCAGGGCTCCACGCTGCTTGCCTGCCCACAAAGTTCGTCGACGATGACTCTGTCCGATGGGCACGGAGCGAATCATGCGGATCCTCCATGCTGTACCTGGATGCCCATGATTCTAAAGTTTCCGAAGAATAATCGTTATTGTCTGTGTGTCCAGTCTGTCCTGAAGCAAGAGAATCCCTATCGCTCCCAATTCCTTTGACCCTACCAGCTGCGTCTGCCCTCTGGCGAGGAATGACAGGTTTCAACCAACTGGGAAGTGGTACTGGCCTTGACCTGTCACGGCTGGGATTACGTTGAGCTGCCATGACATCTTGATAAACTGCGATTCGCCTCAGATCCCAAAAGAAGATATTCCCAGCGGCATTACAAAATGCCAGAACAGGATTCTGGCCCGCAACGTTATGGAGTTTGAATCGCATGAAAAACTGAGGTCCACAATTGGGTGTATGGAACTCCAGCAGTCGAGTGTATTGAGAAGGACATTGTGGCGATGTTGCAGGGACAAAGGCAGATCTTGTCAGACGATCTGGGTCTTCGTAACTTGTGGGAACCATAGTTTGAGGCATTGGTGCTGTGCTTTGTGATGGTCGTGGCCCGTCAGAAGAAAAGCCCTCAATCCGCCATAGTACAATGACATTATCATGACAAGCTCTGGACAGGATGTAGTCCCCATAGAATGCAACGCTACCATAACGGCATTAGACTAGTCTCACAAGTCCTCTACTGTGATCATTCACGAGGAAATGAACTCACCAATCAACAATACCACTATGCACTGCGGATGTGGAAAAGTGAGGATAGTGCACTTGGAGAGGTGTGCGAATCGCAATTTTGGGTAAATCAGGAACAGTCCACTGTGTTACTATTGTGAGCCTCTAATACGGATTTCGATTGCTGAGGAACGTGACGTACAAGATTGATGATCTGATCATGCCCAGAAGAGATGATATAGTGGCCAGTGTCATGAAATGCCTGGCACTGTTAGCAGTAGTTGCTACGTTCATGACATCACACACACCAGGGAAAGCAAACTCCATGAATGACCCTCGCCTGCGAGGATGCATAGACATGGCTGTTCTCTATGAGCCGGGTCCAAGGTCCATATGCGAATACTGGTGTCATCTGACGCGGAAGCAACAATGGATGAGTCTACCGGAGATGTAGCTAAATCATTCACGTCCTCCAGCTGATGTTAGCAGACGAGCTCATGCGCCTGGATTTGGGACTAATACTACATACCCCTCCGTGACCTGCGAAACACTGGAGAATAAGAGTTAGATCTCATTATCATTTTTGACAGTCGTGGCTTTCGTACCTCGACCAGGCTTCCATCCGAGACATCGTATATTTTGACTTTGGCGTCGACGCCCCCCACGCAAATGTAAGGGGCTCCAGAAACAGGATCCTGTGTCCAGGTACAGCAGCAACCGGAGGATTCTTTCTATTATGGCCATAAATATGAACATCAGTAATGAAGCAGAGAGCAACAAGAGCAACAAATTCATGTCTCAGACCATACATCTTCGTCACGTATTATCTTCAGGACCTCGCATGGATTTGAATCACCGCTATGTTTTGAGAGTTTGCAAATAACTATCTGGGAAATGTTAGCAGTGAATGCTACGGAATAGCTTTACACATGAATCATGAGTAATGAAAATGCGGATGGTCTTACGTGTTTCTTGCTCACAGCTGCGAATACAGGATCGCGGTCTAGTGGTTGATAAGGACAAAACTTTACATCAAAGAATTCTTCACATCAAAGATCATCAGAACTGACACTCAGTCGATGTATATAAAGTCTTGCAGTGGAATAAGGCTGATATTGGACCTCACCTGCTACGATATCATCGTGGCCCAAGAAGCGCGTGTCGTTCTTCAGAATCAATTAGTAGCTGGACCAAAGCTGGCAACTTTAGCTTGAATTATTATTTCATACCTCAAAACCAAAGGAAACGCGCAATTTAGGCAGCTCAAAGAGAGAATCGTCTTTAGTCGCCATTTGGCACGAAATGCAAGGAAGCGCGGCGTAGTGGTGCAAAGTTGGCCCAAGGCTGAGCAGGTCAAACAAGCTCCTGCATGAGAAGCTAAGAACGCAGTGGGTTGTTCTATGGCCAGCGAAGCCGCAAGCGCCTCGCAGAATAGGTGTCAGACTGTTCGTAACGCTCGAAGCACTGGTTCCTAAACGTAAGAATTTTAAAACCGCAGGTATTTAAGATTCTCATTGATTAGGATGAAGCAGAGACCTGCCGTCGGAGGGTTGAGAAAGGTTGAGATTAGCATTCAGGGCGATTGGCCAACGCTAGCCGTCGATCCAGCGCACATGAATAATCGGGAAAAAGCGAGCATACGTACCTATTAAACTGTCCCTAGAAGTAAGCAGAAGCCATACACCCTTGTTGAAGCACTTGCAAGCAAAAGCATAACAAAAAAGAGACTGATATCTTGGTGGGGCGTTCGAAGCCGGACGCGCTTCGGAGCTTGCTGCTTCCAAAACCAGCGTGGTATTTGATTGGCTCCCATGAGCGCAAGGGGTACAGCTGGACCACGCAACATTAAGCTGGCCAGGTGGCTTTGTTTCCATCTGAGAGAAATTGACCTGCCATGCATCTCATCCCTCTCTGTTCGCAACTGATGACATATAGCTAGCTCTTGCAGGCGACTCACTCCAGCTATCAGTCGAGCACAGGCTTTATTGGCGTTTACTTTATTTGAATCCACTTCCCATCAAGACCAGCAACACCTTGCGTTAAGACACATCAATCAAGCCGCGCACCATGTCTGCTTCAAATGCCATGGGCAATTACAATCACACTAGTCTAGATGACGACTTGATCGATCCAGACGATGGTATGCTCCCACCTCGAAGCCGGGTGGCCAAGCTTTCCCTTCTGCAAAGAGTGTGTCACAACAGCAACTCGCTAACAACGAGCAGCCGATCTCAACAGTTTCGATGACCCCCTCGGGAATCAGTCTTCACGCCAGCCTCTTCAGGGAAACATCGGCTCCAGTTCGTCCTCCCGACCGTTGAACGAGAACTACCTCACGTCGTCCATTCCTGGTGAGGACCGACGTGCGCCGCAGAACACAATCGACGAGACTGTTTGGGAGACGTTGCGCCGTGGTCTCTTCGCTGTGTGGGCTAAATTGAGAGAAGTTTTATACCCTCGATACCTCCTTGGTGGCACTATGTTTGATTCTGAGAGTGGTCTGCGTGGCGCTTACTCCAATATTCGAGGCGCTGGCATCACTGGAACTCGAGAGGAATTAACAGGGCTAGCTAGTCGCATGATGGATGCCGAGGCGCTTCTCCAAAGCAACATGAGTCCAGGCCTTCGTGATTGGGACTTGTGGGGTCCGCTGATCTTCTGCCTGCTACTGAGCTTGTTGCTCAGTATCGCCGCTCGAGCAGAGCAGAAAGACACTGTCTTCAGTGGAGTGTTTGCTATGATTTGGCTCGGTGAGGCAGTGGTCACATTGCAAATCAAATTACTAGGAGGTAACATGTAAGTTCTTCGCACCCGATGACCCGATGGTTGTCAATCGCACTGCCTTGCCAAGGTCAACAGTTGCTGACTGATTATCATCACAGATCCTTCGCGCAAAGCGTCTGTATCATCGGCTATACCTTGTTTCCGCTGGTCATCGCCGGTCTTCTTTCAGCTCTTGGCCTGCACTGGATTCCACGAATACCTATCTACATTATTCTTGTAGCGTGGTCACTTGCTGCCGGCGTCAGCATTTTAGGCGGGAGTGGCGTGGTCAAAAACAGAGTCGCAATCGCCGTATACCCCTTGTTGATCTTCTATGTGGGATTTGGATGTTTATGCTTCATTAGCTAAGCATGCAAGCATGAGGATGAAGGAACTGTGATATCAAATATTTCTGTGCAGAAGCCGGTCTGAATCAAGCAGCGGAAGTCGTGTCTGGTTTCTACCTCGCAGCTTACCATACAATCGGCCGTCATGAATCAATTTCTCTGGGCACTAGTCTTCAAATGCGACATTCTCGTGAATGGCGTACTTCATGACGTCGAACAACGCCGTCACGTCGCGGATCATCATGCGCGTCTTATGTGTGAACTAATTCAGACCTATGCCTCGAACCTCAAGTCAGCCCGTGAAAAGTGAATGAGGTTTCGAATAGACTGCAGAGAGCAAGATCGGGAACCTCGTCGATGAAGTCCTCTTTGCACGCCTACAGCATGATGTGCCTTTTGACACACAATAAATGAGGTTTAGACTGAATCAGGCCGTTACTATTCTATCATGGTTCTGAAATAATTCTCGTGCATGTAATCGCAGAGTTGGCGCTTAAAAAGATTTCCAACGATAGAGCTGGATTAGATTATTGCAGAGAGCGATGAGATAGACAGCATTTACTGATAGGGGGATCTGGTAAACACCTGTACCGAGTGATGGGGGCCACCAACTCAATCATCGAAGGTCCCGCACTGGTAAAATGGGCGGCACCAAATGAGCGACCGGTGCAAGTCTGGCGCCCCGCGTCTCCATCCTTCCTCAGCCAACGCTAGAAAGCAGCTTCGATTGACCGTGTTTCTGCATGCAAGGACCAGGCGCACTCACCGAACGAATCTTCCCATCGTAACCACCGACTCGGATTCCTTGTGCGCGTGATTGACGACGAGTTACCGCAGAGACACCTGCATCATCAAACCACCGTAAAAGAGCCTCTATCTCGCTACTTGCATCTCGACGCCTGTTATCGCCGGGCGTTGTTTTCAGTTGGGTAGTGATTGTTCCGTTGGTACATGTTCGCTAGCAACAGAGCCTCTGCGATTCTTCCATTTGCCTTCCACAGCCGTCATGGCAGATGATGTTCAAGGACCGGGGACAAGCCCCAAGAACGAACCCGCGCAAATTGAAGCCGCCGAGGACGCCGAAACGCGCGCTACAAGACGAGAACTGAAGCAATCATCCATTTCGGACCAGCCTTCTAATGAGGAAAAAGAAAAACCCACGAACTCAGGTCGCCCAGAAACGCCCAGCTTAGGCATCTCAGAAGCACAAAGCAATGAGTTGAAGGACCAAGTCTCCTCGTCGAAAAAAAAACGAGCCCACGATCAGTTAGATGAAAACCAAGAATCCCAAGAAAATGACGCCACGAGTGTAGCATCCACAGATTCGGCAAAGGATAGAACGGCAAGAGACGAACCAGAAAAGAAGAGACATCGGGATGAAGAATCTACCAATGTTACACAGGTTCGTGGCTGATTCTTCCCAACACAAATTAGCCATCTTCGGGTTCTCTTGAAGAGGTATGACTAACGTTAGTGGTCGCACTTTTCTGCAGGAACCAAATTCATCAGAGGCGAAGTCACTGAAAGAAGGACAACAGTCGCCTATCGCAGCAACTGACACGGCCGCAGGCGAAGCGCCTTCAATTTCCTTTGCTAATTCAGCATTTGGGCAGCTCGCTTCGGGATCTTCTGGCTTTGCTGCATTAGGATCTTCACAAGGAAAAGGATTTTCTTCGACTAGGCAGACTCTCTCATCTTTCGCTTCTCCCATGTCCACATTGGGTTCTTCAGTAAAACAAGAAAAACCCGATACGGCGCCAAGTGCTACTGCCCCTAAACTCTCATTTGGTTCAGGGCCTAGCCTTTCCCCTTTTGCTGGCCTCTCCTCTAGCACCAACGGATTCGGGTCCGCCTCTACTTTGGCAGGTAGCAAATCGTCTGGTAGTTTTGCTGCATCTGGGACGAAGCCGATGCAGAGCGATAAAGCTGCAAGGCCATTTGGAGCGCCGGATAGCGATACAGGTGAGGATGACCAGGATGAGGATGGGGGCGACAATGAAAGCCAGTTGGACGACAAACTGCGAGGTGCATCCCCTAAGAAGGATACCGACGACAAGAAGCGGCCGAAACTGCAGAAGAGTATGTCATACTTTCCCACATCCTACGAATTTACAAAACAATCGGCGCTAATTTGACTATCCGATCAGTCGAAGTGGATGATGGTGAAGCTGGTGAGGTCACCGTGGTATCAGTCCGCGCCAAGATGTTCAGCCTTGATAAGCAGGCCGGGTGGAAAGAGCGAGGTGCGGGCATGCTGAAGATCAATGTCCCTCATGCTTGTGTTGAATTTGATGAGTCTGGATCTGTGATCCCAGGCAGTTTCGACGCTTCTGGCTTAGAAGCCGACGAGAAGCCTGGCGGCGATGATACAAGCCCGAAAGTTGCACGCCTTATTCTACGTCAGGATCAAACACACCGTGTCATTCTGAATACGGCTATTTTGCCTGCCATGGAATTTCACGAAAAGGCATCCCTTAAGTCAGTTGGGATCTTATTCACTGCGTTGGAGGGACCCGAAGCCAAGCCAGTCAGCATCACCATGAGAGTGAGGCTCATCCCATCTCGCCCCAAGAAATGTACTGACTGCTAACCCGACTTGCAGATGTCTGCCGCCAACTCCAAGATATTCCTAAACGAAATCAACGCTATTCAAAGAGAGTTACGGGGCAACTGAGCCTGTCGCTCCGTTACGGGTCGAGGTTTGCATTTAATGGACGGGTCAAGCAAGCTATGAAGACCTGCGAAGCGTTATTAGGGCAGATGTCATGTTATTATGTACGAGTATCCGTGTCAACAACTTACAAAGGGGGTGGGGGGCAAGCATTGAGGGACGCTCAGTAGAGCTGAACGTTAGGCGGCATACAGGTCTCAAGGCATGCAAAAGAAACACAATAAAATTTTCCATACGTCAGTCTGATGCTTGCGGCAGCTCTATGCATATTTTGGTGTGGTAGACGTGTTCTAGGAGTCGAGGTTTAGCAATGAACCAAATGTCAGTACACGTGACTAGGCGCAAGTTCCGCGATTGTTGTAAATGCACGACGTCAGACCTAAAGCAACCTCCAGCGCACTCGGAGGCCGTCGCAGCGCGTGCCCTGTCCATCTACGTAACTGATCCGCCGCGAAAACGACTCTAACGCTTCTGTCATCGTATTTGTCAACAAATACAAGGGCATATCGAAGTAAACTGGTGGTGCTCAAACACGCCTAGATGGATCTCGATCCAAATCCGCGTAACCAAATCGTCGACAAGAGCAGTGACACTCGGACCAAGCGGAGACGTGTGGCACTCGCCGAGAACGAGTTTCCTCCCCTAGAGCCTACCACTCAGTCTGTCGAAGCCCCCGAGAGTCCGGCCCGAAAGGCACGCGGGCGGCTGAAACCATCCGTGAAGAGAGAGCCCTCCCAAAACGTTCGATGCGTCATAAAATGGCCGGATCTATTCGAGTCGCTAGAAAAGATTCATAGAGCCCTGAACTTGGTTTTCACTTTTTGCTGTACTCGAAAGCATATAGCAACTACATTTGATACCATCAAATCGGCAGTTGAAGCTCATACCAGGCAACCCTTATCGGAGACCGATGTGGCCTTGATAGTCGCTTTGCGGCCAGAAGGAATCAAATTTGCCTATGTGGATGAGCTCATGCTTCAGCTCGACGTGAAAGGCTCGGAAAGGGATGACACCTTCAAGTCATCGAGCTCGTTTCGTTCTCAGGCCCCTGTACACGATGCTTCAGTGGGAGGTTGGAGTGGCAATGAGAGCCTGGAGGATCATCGAGACCGTGAGGCAGGCGAGAAAGGGAGAGAAGTTCTTTTCCTCGAGTTCATTGATGGTGACTTGAAACGTCAGGTTCAAGACAAGAAGACTGGCGAGGCAGTCAAGCCGAATCGCAAATTGAGAGAGGAGGAATTAAAGATGCCAATATATGGGCAGAAGCAGATGACGCAACTGATTGAGAGGAGAAATCAAAGGTTCACGAATGCTATCAACCTGTTCCTGAACAAGTGTGTCGAAGAGAAACTAGACCCTGAATTAAGGTTGCGCGAAGTCGCAGAAGGCTTCCTGCCAAAGCGATCTGCAAGTGATGCTGTATCTGCAGAACTCGTGTCAAGCACCATCCCTACAGATATCCCGAAAGAGCGCAAATCAATATCTGAACTGGTTCAGGAGCTAAAACAGAGCTCATGGTACACGGGCCAAATCGTGCCTGATGGTCACAGGGTGTTTGAACCTCAGGAAGCGATTTATGGCGAGCTTGACTTCCTTCTCAGCCAGAATCTGGTGAACGCGATCTATAATGCAAAAGGTATAACAGAGTTTTATGCCCATCAAGCGGAAGCCCTCAATCGGCTCCAAAACGGGCAAAACGTGGTCATCGCGACGTCGACTAGCTCTGGAAAGTCTCTCATCTATCAACTACCTATCTTGTACGTCCTTGAAAAGGACCCCCTCTCTAGAGCGATGTACATCTTTCCGACCAAAGCTTTGGCTCAGGATCAAAAGCGAAGTTTAAAGCAAATACTCGACTACATGCCTGGGCTGGAAGATACGTTGGTTGCGACATTCGATGGGGATACGGCATTCACCGAACGCAACGTCATTCGAGAAGAAGGCAGAGTTATCTTTACAAACCCAGATATGCTTCATATCACCATACTGTCACAAGAAGAAAGGTGAAGATCATTTCTGAAGAACCTCAAATATGTTGTAGGTCTGTATTTTCCTCTCGAATAACAAGATACTGCTTCTAATGCTTTATTGAACGCAGTCGACGAGCTACACTATTACAATGGCCAACTTGGTTCTCACGTCGCGTTCATCATGAGGCGTTTGAGGCGCGTTTGCGCCGCGGTTGGAAACCGGCGAGTTCGTTTCATCTCTTGCTCTGCCACAGTAGCCAACCCTGAAGAACACTTCAGAACGATATTCGGCGTTGAGCAAGTTACATTGATTGACTATGACGGCTCACCCTCCGGGCGGAAAGAATTTTTATGCTGGAATACACCGTACAAAGATCCAGGCGATCCTGCTAGCGGCCGCGGGAATGCGAAATTTGAGTGCGCAAGATTATTTTGTGCCCTCATGCTAAGAGGTGTACGAATTATTGCTTTCTGCCGAGTTCGAGCACAATGTGAGGTTCTGGTCAATGCAATCAAGCAGGAACTTCAAGCACTGGGCAGAACCGAATGCGTCAATTTAGTGATGGGATACCGAGATGGATATACGGCAGCCGACAGGCGTCGTATCGAGTCCGAAATGTTCGAAGGGAAATTACTGGGTATAGTTGCAACTACGGCATTGGAATTGGGCATCGACATAGGAACACTTGATTGCGTCATGTCCTGGGGATTCCCTTATACGATTGCCAACCTGCGCCAGCAAAGCGGCCGTGCCGGGCGTCGCAACAAAGACTCACTGTCCATTCTGGTGGGAGACTGTTTTGTCACTGACCAACATTATATGCAAAATCCAGATGAGCTCTTCACGAAGCCCAATTGCGAGTTGCTGGTGGATCTTGATAATATGCTGGTTCGAGAAGGGCATATCCAATGTGCGGCATACGAGATGCCAATCCGTCCGGAAAAAGATATCCGCTACTTTGGGAAGGACCTAGCCAAAATTTGCACAGAAAGGTTGCTGAAAGATGATATGGGCTCTTTTCACTGTCACGATCGGTTTCGTCCCAATCCTTCCAGATTCGTTGCAATCAGAGATACGGAGGACGAACACTTTGCAATTGTTGATGTGACAAATGGCAGAAATGTCGTTCTCGAGGAACTTGAAGCGTCAAGAGCAACTTTTACAATCTATGATGGAGCCATATTTCTTCATCAGGGCAACACGTATTTGGTTCGTGACTTTGCTCCCGGAAAACTCATGGCTAAAGTAGAGAAGGTGACGGTAGACTGGACCACTACACAGAGAGACTTTACGGATATAGACCCAACGGAGACGGAAGCAATCCGCAAGATCACATCGCCACTGTCTCAAGCCTACTATGGAACGATCAAAATTCAACAGAATGTATTTGGATATTTCAAGGTCGATAAGAAGGGGCGTGTCTTGGATGCAGTTCAAGTGGACAACCCTCCAGTGATCCGCTACAGCAAGGGTATGTGGCTTGATGTGCCGAAAACAGCTCTGGACATCCTTCAAAGCCGTCGGTTAAACTCGGCTGCAGCTATACATGCTGCAGAGCACGCCGTGATGAGCCTCATGCCAACGTTTGTCATTAGTATGCCAGAAGACGTCAGGACGGAATGCAAAGTGGCGTTGAAAGAATTTTCCAAAAACGAGACGCAAAGAAAACGCCCGGCAAGACTGACATTCTATGATGCCAAAGGCGGCGCAAGCGGTTCAGGGATCAGCACGAAGGCATTCGATCATATTGACCATCTGCTACGGATGGCTTTGCAACGGGTGGAAGCTTGCGCATGTCAGCGAGGCTGCGTTGAGTGTGTTGCATCAACACTATGCAAAGAATCCAATGAGGTGATGAGCAAGGCAGGATGTCGCGTCGTAATCAGATCGTTGTTAAATCTCGACATAGATGTTGACGGACTTCCAATGGGACCCGAGGACTTCAGTCCTATTGGGATTGAAACGGTCATCATGACTCCTCCTGTTCCCATTCGGAGCAACTCTGTTGTGCCATTGGGTATGATAGGAAGTTCGAGAGTCGATGGTCAAGGTTTATCTGAGGAGGAATCATTGATGGGTGGATTCGAGAAATGGGCAAGTCCGAGTTGACGCGCCACAGCTGAGGCATAGACTAATTTAAGCTTTGATAATCTTTTTACTCCTTTGTAAGCACGGGACAATCGAGTTTGATCTCCAAGGCGTAGCAGATCTGGTGATATGGTATAGAGTCGCCGCCAAGAAACTTTTATTGCCCGAAGTATTTCATTCATGGAAGATGACTGGGCCCAGTGCCCCTGGGCAAATCTTGGCATTCTGAGGTATGGTATGTTAGCTTGAGAACCGTGGAGTTTGGTTTGTGCTCATGTCTGTATATAAGGACTACTGTCTGTCTCTGGAGGAAAGCCGGCGACGCGGCCGGAGATCCTGACGCAACACATGCACTTTTGTCATTGTCATCGTTGGAAGGGAAAAGAAATTGAACAGTAGTCACCGTACTCATTTTTTTCATTCATTGCGTCTGAGCGTTTTCCCAAATACTGCATGGCCCAAGGTGAGCCGCCAACCAGGCGCTGCGAATGCAAGGATGAGTTGGGGTGAATGAATCTGGTCTATTTTGCGTAGTCAAACCGGTTTGTTGGCAAGCGACAGGACTTCAATCAGGCTTAACATCAACTTTACTTCGTACCATCTCACACCTGTCTACCCCTGCTCAGTTTGCTGTACTTGTACTGGGATTAGGGCCATTCCCTGCACTACGGCGTGCGGCTGACGCCGTATTAGCCATTATCGCCGTTGACCCATGTCGGATTGGCATGATGCCCACAACGCGAACAAGGATCTGGAACAAGAAGGCTGATCCATCTACCGGAGTACATGGGGACTCTACCGTCACTGCACCGGCCAGATGCAAGCCAGCTCTCACTGGCGTCATAAGTGACTGAAACAGGCTGGGGCTAAACAGGACGGACAACTGGCACGCGGGCTGGCACTTGGTTCATGCTTCGGTGGAGTCGTGTCGTCGTTTGCTAGAGTTTCGTTATCGTCGTTCTCAGATCGTCCAAAAGTCTTGCCGCTGTGGTCAGAAACACTTGATAAGGAGTCATTGGCGTTCTTCTCTGACAAAACGTGCCGAATCGTTGCAGAACGGGAGAGGGCACTAGTGTTGCTACGTCTCTGACGCGGGACATTTTTCAGTACGCGATTCGCAGTTTTGCTTTGCCGTTGATCATTGATTCTGGAAGCGGATGATTTTTTGTCGAGCCCACTGGAGGCTAAGACTTTGATGGTTTGAACATCGTCGAAATCTGGCTCCGAATCGGACATCATTATCGATGCAAACCCTCCACGGGCTCTTGACCCCGGAGGCATAATCTGACTGGATGATGGGTGGTATTAAATAACCCAGGCTGAAGGAGAAACCAGGCTGAAATATACGAGACCCCAAAGTTAACTATGCTCGCTGTAATGCTTGTGCTCAGCATGAAGAGGAGGAAATCCGCCAATGCAATTTGATCGCAGCCGGCATATGAGCTGAGGCAATGCGACAAAACCTGTTTCCTTTTCGGGCAAGATGTAAACAACGGGCGGGGCAACCGACAATAACACAAGCGGACAGCCCAAACCTCGGTACGCTGCTTAGTAATTGTATCCACATAGAGTCTACCTAGAACCAAGGGGGACCGGGGCGTGGGTTAGACATGCGCGTGGCACTATTACCCAGGTACAGTCTGCTGCCGACGCACTCGAGCTTGATGCTCATGAAACTTTTATCAACGGCACCAACGCTTGACTCAGACATCCTAGCGACTCGCAAAGTCTCAAGACGCCAGTCTTTGAATCATTTCTCGTACTAAGACAACATATTCCCCGTGGGTTCATCTTCAGCTCTGATACCGTACACCATACTTGCGGGTTTCGGAACACGGCGAAATCTTGATCGACCGTAGCCTCTAGAACTAATGCCCGGGAGGACAGTCCCGTGGCTAAACTGGGTCGTTGGCATGGGCGAACGACGCAAGCTTGGCGATGTCGCCTTAGATCTTTTACTATTCGCGGGCATGGTACGCCATTTCGCAGTTGGGACTTGAGAGCTATCAGGACTTGTCCGCTATCTCCTCTCATATACCTCCGAACTATCAAATTGTTGATTGTTATGTCAACCATAGATGACGGCTGGCCTATATGTGGCCAGAAACTTGTTAACGCCGATGCTAAGCAACCTTGCGGATCCGGACAAAGAAAAACACGATCAGACGCGACGACAAGCGAAAGCTCACCTCGAGCGTCTCAATCGTCGGCGAATTGGAGACAACGCTACATCGAATGAAAGCTGTGAAGGATCGGACACACGGAATGTAGAAGAGCTAGTTTTGAACGAGTATGAAAATCTGGTTGCTTTGGAAATGGTCCCCCCAGAAGATATTCATGTTGGTTTTGATGGTATGCACGCTTTGCTTCTAATACCACGAGCTGCTGCAAGCAAGCTATTAACAAGTACGTTCTTAGATATCGGTGGTCTAGATGCGATAATCGAAGAGCTTAAAGAGTCGGTGATCTACCCGCTGACTATGCCACATCTATACTCTCACGCGGCCCCTTTACTCTCTGCGCCCTCAGGCGTACTACTTTTTGGCCCCCCTGGATGTGGAAAAACGATGCTGGCAAAGGCGTTAGCACATGAGAGCGGTGCCTCTTTCATAAATCTCCATATCTCAACAATGACAGAGAAGTGGTATGGCGACTCTAACAAAATCGTCCGCGCCGTGTTCTCTCTGGCTCGCAAAATGCAGCCAGCGATTATTTTTATCGACGAAATTGATGCTGTTTTGGGAACACGAAGAAGTGGAGAGCATGAGGCGAGCGGCATGGTCAAGGCCGAGTAAGGGTTTCTCCTACACCCGCCTGCAAAACATCGAAGACTAATATTAGAAACAGGTTCATGACATTGTGGGATGGTCTGACATCAGCAAATTCATCTGGTTCGCCGGCACAAATTGTTGTCCTGGGGGCTACAAACCGAATCAACGACATTGATGAGGCGATCTTACGGCGTATGCCCAAGAAATTCCCCGTTCCGCTTCCGGGGCTTGAGCAACGAAGAAGAATTTTGCAGCTTATTCTACAAGATACCAAAACTGACCTAGAGCATTTCGATCTGAATTATGTAGCAAAGATCACCGCAGGTCTATCTGGAAGCGACATCAAGGAGGCATGTCGAGATGCTGCCATGGCACCGGTGAGGGAATACATGCGACAGTATAGAGCGGAGGGACGGCAGGTGGCGGCTGTTGACCCTGCTCAATTCCGCGGTATAAGGACTGACGACTTCTTTGGGCAGCGTGCTGGGCTAAGAATCTCGGGTAAGGACAGGGATAGAGGTGTTGGCTGTGAAGGGAAAGTCACTACTCAAGCCTCCGATGGCGAATATGAAGATGTAGATGAGCTCGTGGTTGAAAGTCAAGATTAGATATAGTGAATGGCCTAGAAATAGCAGGACATCACATGCACCATGCCCCAGTCCGGTAATGAGTCGTTTTGAAGTCCACATTCATGCACTGTCTACTGTCGTAATATGCAAGTAACTCCCCGTTCTCATAACCACCGTCAGAACGTGGGAGTGCTAACGTGAGTACGCCTTCAACATCGTTCATTATTTTTGTATCTATGCTCTACATCTCACCACGACAATAGTTCATCCATTGTCTGCTCAACAATTGGTCAGAAACAGTTGATCAAGTCTTCGAAAAGGCAAGCCAGCAAGGTCTTTCCGGAGTATGAAATCGGTACTATCAAATTTCCAACGAAGTCACAATATGTCAAAAGAATAATTCCTTTTCGATCCCTTTTGGCAACCGCCTTACGTCTGGTTTACAAATAGATTAGGATATTTTGTCTATCTCTATTCATGCCGACTGGCTCTTACTTAAAGCTTTGGTCTTCCATAGGCGGATCTCATAGTCGGCAGAATTTTGTACCTATTAGTAAGTATGTAGAAAGCTTGTCTGGGCCGATTGAAACCTGTGGGGGGTGGGCAAAATCTACACTAAGTAGTGAGACGGCCAAGTGCCGATAAAAATAATTGCCACCATCCCGAGGATGTGAAACAATCAACAAAGACCACTCAGCCATGTCGTTGTCACCGCAGTCCTATGCACGATTAGTCAATGAATGAGTGACTGTGGCTGGAGGGCATTACTGTGATATGATCCAACAAGTGGATGGATCTCGGGCCATCAGATTATACCGCCTTGGATCACGCAATTGTGCCTATTTGTCCCACAGCCCCCACCATGTCATGATAGGGAGGGACCTGTAATGAAGAGCAGTTGCATACCGTCTAGTGGTATCCATCTAATATGTCACACCTGTGCTCCGTGAATCGGCGACCGGTGGAAACTTGGTGTCTGAGGTCGCTTGGCCGAACAAGGCATCCTTTGTAATGCAGACAGCGCGCAGGGAGGCGTTACCGGTATCCGACACCCACCACAACCCCAGAATCGGGACGGCACTGTGGACGGCGCGATGAGCCACACCTATGGACGCTTGCCCCCGACGTGAAGTAATTTGCAAACTACAAGTCTGTTTCCAGCCATCGCGCTTCCACGATCTGAATTTGTCTTTGTGATTGATGCTCGTGGCTAGCCGGTACAAGAGTCGGGTTCCAATCGATAATCGCTTGCAGCAATGGCTTCGACCGGCAACGCTTTGACGAAGAGCAACACAGGTCCTGCCAAACGGACCGATCTTGACGGCCATGACCTACCACCATCTCCTGCACCGTCGAGCCCTCGAAACGGACGGCGGCGATATGCATTAGCAACTGAGTTGGTATATACAGAGGGCAAAGACCAGTATGGGGCGTCCAGCATCCCTATTTACCAGTCCGCTACGTTCAAGCAAACATCAGCTGCGGGGGGCCAGCAGGAATATGACTACACTCGATCTGGCAACCCTACTCGTACCCATCTCGAGAGACATTTGGCGAAAATCATGAATGCTAATCGCGCGCTGGCGGTGAGCTCGGGTATGGGTGCACTGGATGTCATCACTCGCCTGTTGCGACCCGGTGACGAAGTTATCACTGGCGACGATCTTTACGGCGGAACTCATCGCCTGCTCACATATATGGCATCCAAGCAGGGTATAGTAGTTCATCATGTGGACACTACAAGAGTTGAAGCTGTTCAAGAGCGAATATCCGACAAGACCGCTATGGTATTGTTGGAGACGCCGACAAACCCTTTGATCAAGATTGTCGACCTAGCCTCCATCGCGCGCATGGCCCATGATGCCAACTCCAAAGCGTTAGTCGTTGTTGACAACACGATGCTATCTCTGATGCTGTGCAATCCCTTAGACTTGGGTGCCGACATTGTGTACGAATCTGGAACCAAATACTTGTCTGGCCACCATGATATTATGGCTGGAGTTATTGCCTGTAACGAAGCTGCTATTGGAGACAAGCTGTTTTTCACCATCAACTCGACTGGCTGTGGCCTTTCCCCAAATGACTCTTTTCTGCTCATGCGCGGTGTAAAAACATTGGCCATTCGTATGGAAAAACAACAAGCCAGTGCTCAGGCGATTGCACAATTTCTCGAATCACACGGTTTCCGGGTCCGCTATCCTGGTCTCAAATCACACCCACAATATGACTTGCACTGGTCCATTGCTCGAGGAGCTGGCGCGGTCTTGTCTTTCGAAACAGGTGATGCAGCTGTCTCGGAGCGAATCGTGGAAGCTGCGAGGCTGTGGGCAATTAGCGTCAGTTTTGGCTGTGTGAATAGTCTCATCAGTATGCCATGCCAAATGAGCCATGCCAGCATTGACGCCAAAACCCGGAGAGAAAGACAAATGCCGGAAGATATTATTCGCCTTTGTGTTGGTATAGAAGACGTGAATGATTTAATCGAAGACTTATCTCGCGCTGTAAGGATATCTATCAACGGTCATGAAAACACTACGCTAACCTAGGACTGCTACAGCTTGTTCAGGCAGGTGCGGTTACTGTTACTCTGGATGGCTTTCATGCCACGGGTGTCGCAGAAGAGCTCGGCAAGACGCCGCTCACTGCAGACTAAATCCGAACGGCATGAGACATAAAGCACTCGATCAATGAAAATATATCACTGAGGTCAACGACATATCTTTAACGCCTTGTAATGGTCAACGAGTCATTCGGATATATGCAGCTGCGAGTGAAGGTCGTGGTGAAGGAGTACGACTCGACCGTTAGTCAAACATCGAACTGTGCTGTCTAATGTGACTACGAAATTTGAGTCAGTGGATGGACTAGAGCAGTATTTATTACAAAGCGCTTTAGAGCACGCCTCCCGAAACTCGCAATTGAGAAGAAATGAGTTCTCCGTATACCTTGAGTGAACGAAATACTCGTGATTTTATGATTTTAGCAGCGACTACGTGCATTACAGTGCGGCTTCAACGGAGTCGCCAAACCCTGTCCGAAAATGAAAGAAACTTCGAGCTTAGTTTGTGCCTCGTTGTGATCAGAGGATGCGCGGAAGAAGATGCTTGAATCCGGCTTCGTTGGTTTATCAAGAGCAAAAGATGAGGTATGGCAATATAATACTGAGACATCCCATGGGCAAACCAAGCTAGGTATAAGAGAGAGAAGAAAGTAAGAGATAACTAGACATTACTATGGCCCTCTTTCAGCCTCCTCGATTCCGGACTACCATGGACAAGAAAATGTCACGAGAAGTCAAAACGTTCAGGAAGAACAATCGGTGCTACAAGGCTCCAAATATAGAGACCATAACATACCCAAGCACTAACAATCTTGATCCAGCTAGCGGCATATGTGCGACCCACGGTGGCAAAGTCACCATTCTTTGTGCTTTCTTCATATTGCATCGTGAGCAAGGTCGAAACCCAGGCAGTAGCCAAGAAAAATATGATGTGAAAAACCGTGTAGCTATATTGGGTTCGAGATCGTTCGTCGTCATGGGGTGTGTTGACACCTGAATCGCTTTCGTCGTCCGACAGCAGCGCATCAGCAGGCAAGCTTCCTTCTTCCACGGCCCGTCGTAAAGCCTCGGCTCTCATTTCCCGCTGGGCAGTAGGCTGTTGCGTGACAAGATCGTGCTCATCATCGTCTGGCAATCGTATTCCGTTCGCGTTGCTACCAAGACCGAGGCTTTGTGTCGCTGCACGAGTTGTTGTGTATGCAACAGTAAGCATGGTGACGATCGCACCGATGACCACTGATGTCGTTCTAGTGCCTTGAGCTCGGATCAAAGGGTTGCAGTGCTTGTCGTCCGGCTCCATCGAAACGGCAGACATTGTAAGATAAGTGCAATAAATTGCAATCATGGCAGCTTGGGCCAACCCGGCCTTCGGGTTGAACTCTTGTACACTCGGATTAATTGATATGACGAATACTGCGAGCCAAAAGAGCATATTTATGGTGATGACGGCTTGGTTCATGTGACACTCGCCCTTCGCGAAGAAAACGTACTGAATGACTGTCATGGCGATGGATCCAACATACATAGCAAGAGTGCTCCCAATGAGAACAAATCGCCAGAACCTTGAATCCGAGTCTTCAATCTGTGCCAGACAATACTCAGCCCATGTGTGAGCCAAGTCGACAAGGAGGACGAGACCAAGGATCAGGAAGAGCATGGCGCATATCAAAGATATGTAATTGCCCCAAAATATGAAGAACTCGTTCGGTATCAGAAAGGAGACGACTATGAGTGCGAGCCAGACAATGACTTTCGGGCCCCAATATCCATTCTGTATCGCGGCTCGAGGATGTTTCGAGGACGTAACGCCGAACAGTAATCCGGCGAGAACGATGTGGAAGAGGCCAAGTGCAAAATTGATTCGATGTACAGCCAGCCAGCCGTAACATTCCCCCTTCGGACAGTTGATTTTCACATAGTCCAGGGCAAGGTGTTGTAGCTTCTCGATTGCCCACGGAGTAAGCATAATCCAGGCTAGGATTGAATTCACGAGAAGCAGGAGCGCGTAAGCGATACGCGTAGCAACGCTACCAAAAGACCGATCAGCATACACAGTAGCGGAACACTATGTCAGTTCCCCAAGGAACTCGGAAACCAAGAATGGAAGACGGGGAAGATAAGACGGCAGCAAACACACCTGTTACCACACTTGCCACAGGCACTGCAAACCATAGAGCAGGTTGCCGCTCCACAGCAGCTTGCGGCAAAGGACAAAACCTATGAGAATCAGCATGCCAAATATCAGACCGTGACGATACAGCCTAGAGGTCCGAGTCAGCGTACCGTGCCCATGCCCGGGACGGCGAGCAACGGGAGTGATAAGAGAGCGCCCATCTTGGCGAGCAACCACACGGGGGCTACGGCGATATGCTCGATGGGACTGATATATAGCGATTTGATATCGCTATTTGAAGTTCCTGATCTTGAATGCGGTCGACGACCTCTGTCTGAGTTGTGAAAAAATCGCGTATCAGGTCAATAGTCTGATACCAACCCGGGATATGATGACGATGCCCGCTGGAGCTGTTTGTCGTCAAGGTGCTGATCCACAAGAAGTGGAGACACATGTGGCTCAGGTGGCCTGCTCACTGCATGTTTGGGTTACGTAAACTACCTCGCTGCTGAGATTGAAGGTCTGATAATCTCGTGCAGTTTGATCACGGTCAAGTTATATATTGGGCGCCTACAGGAATAACAATGCGGCCTAGACTGGATCCTTGAGTCATACTAAAAAAAATGACGGAAATTCCATTGGAAACGAATGCGTAACAACTATGTCAAGTTTCGGTGGCGCAAACGGACCTAGACATACTGCAGATGCATAGTTCGCGGTTGTGTGGCATTGGCCACGCAGGTGACAGTTTAGACCGGTACCTACCTAGGTACCTAGGTAGTCAGCCTAGGTGGTCCAGTCTCTATCGCTACATGTAGCGAACTAAATTGTCACCTGCGTGATTGGGTATAGGTAGGTAGGTAACCGCTGACCTGCTGGATTATCCCCGTCCATCGGCTCCCTATCGGCACGGAGTCTTAACGTTGGCGTTGGCTTGTTTCCGACGCCATGCCCATTTGGAAGATTGGTCCTATCAAGTCATTTGATGCTGATACCTTCCCCCCAACTCTTCAAGTGCTTTGCATCAACCTGGCACACAGCGTTTCACAATTCCTTGCTGAGTGCCTTGTGTCATAGTCAGCATCTGATTTCTCTACGATTTAATAACTACTTCATCTGGGCTTGACGCGCGTGCCACAGGAGAGCCGTCAATGGCGTCTTGAGTCTCATCTCGTCCTTTCTACTTATTTGGAGGCACTGGCTTTGTCTGTATCGAACTGGAGGGAGACTCACTCAACCATCCGCCATGGGCCAACAACGCCCGCAACAGCTGAGACGTGCTCGCCTCGTCGCTAGCGTAGCTGCTACAGTCATATCCCTCGCCTGCGGCACCAACGTAAGTTTGCTCCTGACTGCGAGGTGTATAGCATCCTCTCGTGAGTTTGAGAAATGCTGACGTACACTGTTTGATCCTTTGAACAGTATGTCTATTCAGCTTGGGCACCACAGTTCGCGGAGAAATTAAAACTGTCAGCTACACAGAGTAACTTGATCGGTCAGTTCGGCAACTTGGGAATGTACTCGCTAGGTGTTCCTGTCGGCATATACGTAGACCGTCGAGGGCCTCGCCCTTTCGTTCTCATCGGTGCTGTCCTCCTAGTTGCAGGCTACTTCCCTCTGCATATGGCATATGACAGCGCTTCTGGCGCTGTGGCTGCGTTGTGTTTCTTCTCCTATCTAACTGGCCTGGGAAGTTGCATGGCGTTTGCCGCAGCTGTTAAAACATCAGCTCTCAACTGGCCCAGTCATCGTGGTACAGCAACAGCATTTCCTTTGGCTGCTTACGGACTGAGCGCCTTCTTTTTTTCCTCTCTCGGTGCGCTCCTATTCCCCGGTGATCCAAGTGCATTCTTGAAGTTACTCTCTTGGGGCACTTTCGGCCTAACATTCTGCGGCTTCTTCTTCCTTCGGGTATACCCTCACTCCAATTACCATACTCTCGTTCATCACGAAGGCCGCCGCTCATCGTCTCTGTCTACCCATTTACGGCCATCACAAGTCCGATCACGGTCTCCGGATCCTGGTACGTCTTCTGTCGGCCCTGCGGCCGCGCTTGCCTTACCCCCACCGACATCGTCCGACTTCCCGCCTGGCGATAATGACATGGAAGAGTCCGTTGTTGATGAAACCTCGTCTTTGATGTCGTCGGCGGTTTCAGAACCTGTAGAGAATGTAGTAGCGAGCAGTGTTGATACAGATCGGTCCCATCGTATAGATATTCGCGGACTAAAGCTTTTACGGAGCCAGTCCTTTTGGCTACTGTTCACAATTATGGCAATTCTCTCGGGTGTTGGACTCATGACCATCAAGTAAGTCTGGGCTATGTACAATTCCAAAATGGCCAACTCAGAAACAAGAGCTAACGACCCTAGCAACATTGGAAACAACGTTAATGCATTGTGGAAGCACTATGATCGTTCTGTAACTGAAGACTTTCTTGTCCACCATCAACAAATGCATGTTTCGATATTGTCGCTGTGCAGTTTTGTGGGCCGCCTCTTCAGCGGTAAGTTTTTGAATAGCTTTCGGCGGACAGACCTCCAAGTCCAAGACGAAAGTCTAGACACCTCGTTTCCGCCACCCAATCGCATCCATTTCCTGTACAGCCCAGAAAACTTGCTAATATTTCGGGGACTAGGAGTTGGTTCTGACTTCTTGGTCAGATCGCTGCATGCCAGCCGCCTCTGGTGCCTTTTAGTCGCATCCGTCATATTTCTCATAGCCCAAGTGCGTTGATCATCGAGAATCCTCATCTCTTAGGGCTTGTGTCAGGACTGTCTGGTCTAGCGTACGGTTTTCTCTTCGGTGTTTTCCCGTCTTTGGTGACCGAGGCATTCGGCATTCGTGGGTTGAGTCAAAATTGGGGTTTCATGACTTTAGCGCCGATCATTTCGTCTAATATGTTCAACCTGTTCTATGGTCTGATACTAGACTCCCATAGCGTCTTTGATCCCAGCGGCGAACGGTCGTGTCACGATGGTTTAGAGTGTTATCGTGCTGCGTACTGGGTCACATCCGGTGCTTGCTCCGTCGGCATCATCATCACTATTTGGGCTGTACGGTACGAACGGAGTGAATTAGCACGAGAGGCAAAAACTTAGAAGGGACTGAAGGATGGGAGGATGTGTTTGCCTTATGCAACAAATTTAGCTGCACTGCAAATGTGAGCATGACTCGGTCTGGGAATGTCCGGCATGGATGGGATCGGTGATGCAACGTATGTGCGATCCTTTCTGGGGGGTCTTGATAGTGAAAACCCTCGGCGCGCGGCGAACCTGGACAGAAGCTTCGCCATAAAACGCCAAATGTTGTCCAATATTCACGTAATCTTCGGATTGCAGATACGTGCATTGTCTCAAGAAGTTCGTGCATAACATTAAAAGTGTTGTCCATATACCCTTCTACACACGGGATGAGTGCAGTTCTTCACATTGGAGGGATGGACCAAGTGCGTCAGAGCTTATTCACCTGTGTCTTTGGTAGCGAACTTTTGTATAATTATTTGCTACTCTTACAAGTGATTATCCAAGCTCAAACCCACCCACAGATCACAGACAGGTAAGTTTCTTTGATCCTTGCTCCTACAATACACCAGCCAAAAGAACGCCTAGCAATGCGTGATCGAAAAGACAAATAGAGTGAGTAAGTCAAGAACGAAATTGAAAGTCAACAAGCTTATTTAATGTGTCTTCTTTGACGAGAGGAGCCGGGAACTAAGATACTGTAGGCCGTTATTAGTAATTAAAGCCAACTGATGGCAGTCTAGAATGTAATGCGAAAGGCCGGCCGCTATGTCAGGCAGGTTCCCTTGATATAAAACGATGGCATGTTGTTTGTTCATTGGACAGAGCGGCTCACTCGCCAGTGAGGTGATGAAACTTCATTATTGAATAGTGTGTTGGTGTGCTTGTAGTTGTATTCATGATGAAGATTTTTCATCATCGCGATGTATGACAGCACTTCCCTCAAACATTGAGCCGATACTAGCGATCGACCAGAAACCCGCAGTAGAATGCAAAACAACCAGCCACGTCGCAATAACGTTGACCAGATAGTGCAACATGTAGGCATGCGATACCCCATATATAGCTGCGGAGAGGGCAGTACCAAAAAGGAGCACGCTAGTAACATGCCGTAATTGACTAGTCACTTGCGGTACCATTCTGCCAGTGGTCAAGTTCTCCACGAGTAGAATGAACGGCATGATTGACAAGACATTGTGATGAGACGAGAATGGGGTAAGCCAGTGTACCGCGAGATTGCGAATCCAAACCGCAAGTATGGGTAAATTGATTGGCAAACCCCACATCATGAGTAGGAGTATAGAATGAACATAGTGATAGTAGTTCAAACTTGACATTGAATCTGTCAGAGCCGAAATGTGGAACGCACGAACAGTGGTGAACAACTGAACAAGACACGCAACAAGGTAGGCGAATTGGTATGGAATGAAGGTCGAGACAAGAAAGAGTAGAATGGCTGTCGATACCATCCGCCGCCTTGGACTAGATTGAAGCAGTGCTTGGGATGCAGCTCTCTTGTGCATGCTGGCTTGATTCGACGGAGTGCTCCTCAACCAGCTGTACAAGAAGCCTAGGATCCAGGTAAGTGCAAGCATGGAGTAATGCAGAACAGCGCATACACCGATGCAAACTATGCCGATAAGAGGGACCAGAAAACAAAAAGATGGGTTCTCTGTGCCGATAAGCAGTTCATTCCTGTGGAACTCATCAACATATCGCTGGCTCCAGAGCATTTGAGGAATCGCCGGTGAGGTTCCATCAATCGAAACTGCAAGAAGCGTCAAGGAAAGTAGTAACAGGGGGATTGAGCGCCGTAAGGAGAGATCTAATCCATGTGCAAAAGGTATGAATACTCCAGTCTGATCGTAGACGCGAAATTGCTTTCTCAAAACCAAGGTGACAATCAGGAGCGGGAATGCCGCGAAAACAGTTCTATAACGTATATAAAGCTTGCCTAAACTGCCGAGCCAGTCGAGACGGATGTTGATCGCAGCGGCTGAAGAGCAGGTCGGGTCGGACCATATCTGTAGTCCAATCCCATTCTCTCCGTCGTTTGCTTCGAGCGGTGGTGGAACGTATGGTGCGATGCCATGTAGACTTATAGACACGCTCGTTGCATTAACAAAGTATTTGGACTCATAAGGACGGTTGAGATACTGTCTGATCATTGAAGAAAACATCTGGTGGCCCCTTTGACAACCTGAACTCTCTAGTTCGAGATGATACGCGAACAGACTGGAAGTCAACGCTGGGAGTTTTATGTCAACCGTCATGGGGCGATCGTGGGCCAAAGACACAGATAGTCCGAACATTACAACTTGGGAAAGTGACGCTGGGATTGTTCTCTGAACTGCCTCCAATTCACTGAATTCGGCGATGACGAAACCTGGCAATGGAGAGCCGGCCTTGTCCACCACAGCAATGAAGTCGTAATCCATCAAATCATTATTGCCGTACAGAAGATATGAGAATGGTCGTAATATGGCTTCCCCTTCGAGAAAAAAAGGCTGTCGCGTCGATACGGTAGATGCTGGCAGGAGGATAGCGTCAGACGCAGCATTTTTGCAGGCAAGTCCCGAGGGACTACTGCTACTAGCAGGCATGTGGCTTGAATCACGCTCAGTCACCGAACCAGGCTGATTAGCAACTGTGCAGACAAGTATGTCAACGGGACTGGAGTCTTGCGATTCAAGGAACAAAGAGTCCGTTAATAAGGAGAACCGCTTGGATGCTGACGTCTCTGCAGGGGGGATGGGAAGAAGGTGTGCCACAGAATGAGCCTGGCTTCCTAGCTGCTTCAAAACGAACCGTTCGCCTGCGGGCACAATTCGGCTTGAGTCGTGATCCAAAGTGAGCACAGATATGCCCTCTTTGAGTGCGATGGTCTTCTCCGAAGAAGACTCTAGACCCGGCAGGAATCTTCTTCTGAAATATCGCATCCTATCAGCACGAGGCTTCGTCTGCGTAGTGCGATGAACGTCAACAACATCATATAACGACTTTGCCACAACCTTGCGAAACTGGTCACACCAGAGAATTGCTTGGTGATCCATACTTGTCCACACAGTCGGTATGCCAGTGGTAAAGACAGTGAAGCCATGAGTCTCCGGGACCAGAGGCTCCACGCTGGCGTAGTCCGAGGGCACCACCGTGTCTAATGTGCCACCTGCGATCGAAATGAGGGTAACGTGCCATAACGGATTATTGTTGGCCCATTTCTGGGCATAAGCTTTTCTCCAATAGTCATTGATACCGTCGTATATCTGGACAATCTGGCCATCGAATGTAACCGGCGGTCGCGAGTGTGGGGCGGACATTGTGATGATTGTGTTGATCGAGTTGGCTTGGTAATTGGGTTGCACTAGCATCGTGCGGGCCACAACACCACCCATAGAATGACCAAGAATAATGACTGATGCTGGGTCGGGAAGCTGAGGATCCCGACCTGCTCGCTGGGGGTCGGAATACAGCGCAAGTATGTATCTTATTGCTTCGTTAAGATATTCCGCCTGATCAAGTAAAGTCTGACCATGGAAAGCAGTAATATCTTCATTGAAATCCACTGTGAAGAAATCGAGGTTGCGCACCCCAGCATCTATAGAATATCCATCGTGCCGAAGTGTGTCCTGGAAATAAGTCGCTGCTTCTGCCGCAATCTGCCGGACCTGCTTGTAACTTCCGGCATTGCCTGGTATGAACAGCACTGGGATGCCACGGAGCTGTAAGAGAGTCAGTACCTGCGCAGCTCCGACTTTTGGACTTCCAAAACATCCGCCGCAACAACCAGTGCGATCTTACCTTGTGCTCATCATCAATTCCCTGCTCTCGATAGAGGTACAATGAGTATTTTGTCGCGAAGCGCGTATGTTCCGTATCAAACTCGCTGAAATGGACATACGAAGGTCGCATGTACGACATGCGGCATCCCTTTGCTTCAACCTGGTAACTGAGAAGTGATTTCAAGATTAAGGCTAAAAGCATAATTCCAATGCCAGAAGTTAAGAATACTAGGAATGAGAAAGACCTCGAATGGCGGCTAGTTTTACTACCAGGCGAGGAGTGTAGTTTGTGCGTGGCCATGGTCGTAGATGTGCCCGGAAACGAGTGTGAAGTTGACATTGATATCGAGGCAGGAGTCCTTATTCCATTGCGGTCATGGACGGGTTTGCAGACGTGATCTTGCGAACGGCTGACCGTCGCGACGCCAGACCGAGACCCTGCGTGCAACAGCTCCAAATCGCGATTTTGGTTGACTATTCTGGAATTCGAAGATGCTTTGTCTCCATTGTCGATCGGGTCAAGTGAACGCCTTGTCATGGAGAAGGCTAGTGGCCGAGTTGCCCGGGCGGATTAGGGGAGAGCAATTGAGTGACTAGGCACAAAAAGAATGGCGGAAGGAGAGGGGAGATTTTTGAACAAACACTAGCTCCTCGGCGGTCGCTTTGTCGATAACGAGTGGGATGTACTGCTGGCACTGAAACGGCGGACGACGAATAAATGAAGCGCTGTAGTTTGTGTCGTCATCGGCGTCGTAGTCGCGAGATTGGGCGAAGTGACAAGGCATGCCGTGCCCGAGCAAAACCTCTCTGTGGGGATTAGGACGCACCGTCACCTCGAGAAGAAGTTGGGGATGGGTTGCCGCGTGCGCGATGTGTCCGATAGTAGGTAGGTAGGTTAGGTCAGTCCGTGGTTACTGGCTGCTTGTTTCAGAGTGCCTAGCTTGGTGCACTAGCATTGGGCGATTACCAACTGACCTCAGGCCAGCAAGCTTAGTACCTACCCAGGTACCTTCGCGCGTCACCCCGATTTTTGGAAACACCTTTAATATGACAGTTGCTGACTCTACAGAGTGTCACGGAATGTTTCTTTATTCGATTTTCCTTTTTTTTTTTTTTTCTTTTTTTTTTCTTTTTTTTTTCCTAGCAGGAGTCTTAGGCTACTCTATAGGGTCTTTCCATAGGACTTTTCCTTTAGTAATATATGTTACAAAGATGCTTGCTTTTACCAAAAATCTGGCTTGCGCTGTTCCAGCAGCCTGGTCGGTCCATGCGTTCGTTGACTTGTGTGTGGGTCCCCCGAGTGTCTGATAACCATTTTCCATCAGACATGGAAGAGAAAGAACCCTGGCTTCGTATGAAAATTTCAAGGCAACATGGCCTCCGCTGGAAACTCAGGGCATGATATATCAGGACTCTATTCCGTAGCCATCTAGGTGCCTGTTTCGGTTGCCTTGTCTGAGAATATTGCCTGCCCTTGAGATGGCAGAGTAGCAGCTGGGCGGTGACGTAATCAGGGGGCGGCCAGTCGTGAAAATCGGCAGGATCCCACGCCCATGCCCATGCCCATGCCCACGCGACTTTAAGTGCTGGCTGGGGAGAGCAACTGGCCTCGACGCGTCTGTGGGCGTCGGTCTACCTTGGACGACTCCTGGCCAGTAGGACATCGAAATTGGCCCACATGCATGTATTAAACTCAATCTATCAACTTCTGAACAACACCTCCTGAACCGTTATGCAGTTTTGGGCTCAGTAGAATCTATACCCGGAAATCGTCAGGCCTTTCCATTTGGCTTTGGCACAATCGTTGTTCTATAGTGGCGCCCTTGCGCCAGCAGTCTTCCCTAAGTCTTGGTCTCTAGCTGGACACATTTGCCACTGCACCCGGTTGTGGTCATGATGGCTACGTCGATAAAGCCCATTGATGATAAGAGCGTGAGTGGCTTCATCCTTCCCCCTATACTTTCATATGCCCAAAAGGCTGACTCTTTCCCGTATATCAAATACATAGATTCACCTCATACAGTCCGGCCAAGTCATTGTAGATCTTTGTTCAGTTGTAAAAGAGCTAGTAGAAAACAGCATCGACTCGGGCGCCAGTAGCGTAGGTCCGTACATACTAATAATTTTTTTTCCCTTTCCTCGTTTTGGTCCCTACGACAACATGATGCTTCGATCTACTGACCCGTGTCGCTTGCCCACTAGATGTACGCTTTCGAAATCAAGGCCTCGATCAGGTTGAGGTTCAAGACAATGGATCTGGCATCTCGCCTGCTAACCATACATCTGTCGCATTGAAACACCATACTTCGAAATTATCCTCATACTCAGACATTCACACTCTACAGACCTTCGGGTTCCGAGGCGAGGCGCTTGCATCCCTCTGTGCTGTGTCTAAATTGACCATCACTACATGCATTGCATCTGATGCGCCGAAAGGCTCCAAGCTTTCATTCGCGGCCTCGGGAAAGCTTGTCAGTAGTGCGATTGCGGCAGCCCAAAGAGGGACAACTGTTTCGGTTGAGAACCTATTCCACAATCTTCCCGTCAGACGCAGAGAGTTGGAGCGCAACATCAAGAGAGAGTGGCACAAAGTGATGGCTCTTCTGAACCAATATGCTTGCATACAGACCAATCTCAAATTCTCGGTCTCGCAACAGCCTACCAAGGGGAAGCGAGTACTTTTGTTCTCAACCAAATGCAACCAGACTACCCGAGAGAACATCATAAACATCTTCGGGTCCAAGACAATGTCAGCGCTCGTTTCTGTGGATATTCTCTTAGAGATAGGGTCATCGAGGACCAGCTCTGCTGCACGTCCTTCTGGCCAAGCTCACATCCCTTCCAAAGAAGTTCGCGTCAAGGGTTATGTCTCAACACCAACGCATGGAGCAGGCAGGCAGACTCCAGATCGGCAGTTGTTCTTCGTAAATGGACGGCCCTGTGGTTTGCCGCAGTTTGCTAAGACATTCAACGAGGTTTATAAATCGTACAATAATTCACAATCACCATTCATTCTTGCTGACATCCAGCTTGACACGACCATGTACGATGTCAATGTCAGTCCGGACAAGAGAAGTATACTGCTTCATGACCAGGCTCCTCTACTGGATAGTCTTCGATCATCCCTAATAACATTATTCGACTGCCATGATTATACTATTTCAACTGCTCCTGGCGTTGGTCCACCACGATCAGAGTCTGGCAAAAATTTCGGCCCTGCTGATAAACAGTCGTGGCTGTCGTCAGAAAGCATGCCTTCTGGGGCCAAAGAATCAACCTTGGTACCAGGTGAGACACAATATGAATCAAAAGACACCACAAGCGTTTCAGATACGGAATCAATAACCATCCCGAATATGATTATAAAACCGGAAGCACCCGTTTGTGGTGCAAGCTGGGGAGGTGGCAACGAGCAATCTTCCCTCAGAGAATGGCTCAGTCGGGAAGCCCCTCCGGCAGTCTCACCGACTTCTGAGGCCAAGGATTCTCACAACCACAGTCGGCCTAGCTCGCAAGGAATAGACAACTCTATTGTTTGTGACGATGATGCTGACTTGTCAAGCAACGATTCTGATTTCGTATCCGACAACTCAAGATTGAGTATCCAACAGGACCCTGGCCATGGACCGAAGTCTTCAGAGTTGTTATCGAGTACTCTCCGCGCAGTGGCTGCTCCCAAAACAAGAAAAGACGATGTATCAATATCATGTCCACAGCAGCACATACCTTCTACACTAAACCCTATCATGTTCAGGAGGAAGAGGTCCCTTCAAGAACACGGTGCTGAGGAAGAACGCGAAAACTCTGATCCATCTGCATTCGAGCCGAGTGGTGAACAAGTGCAGTCGCCTACTGACGGATCACCATCCTCAGGTCATAGCGGAGACAATCAGGATGGCGCGGCTGCTGGTATATCAGAGGACCGAAACAAATACCGACTCCAGTCGGCCTCTGTCGGCAGTATGGTCACTAGCGTCGAGAGTTGCCATACACGAATTACTACTGAAGAAACAAGGGATGGCCCCAAGACATTTGTCAAGGCTAGTAGTTTCGATGAAGGTATGAAAAGAAGGTCCACAAATGCGCAAGTGTCACAGCCGATGCATACAACGGAGGGCAACATAGGCTCTCTTTTCGAGTATTGGAGCCGCGTCGCGAAGCTCGATGGAGCGAACAATTCGGGGACAAGCATGGAACAGACTAATGCGGCAGATGCTGAATCTAAGTTATCCCTAATCATATCAAAGAATGACTTTGCACATATGAGACTCGTTGGTCAATTCAATCTCGGCTTCATCATTGCAGTACGGCCACGGTCTGCCAGTATAGGCTCAGGCAGAAAGACCGCTCATCACGACGAGCTTCTGATCATAGATCAACATGCTTCGGATGAAAAGTTCAACTTTGAGAGACTGCAGGCCGCCACAATAGTTCAGTCACAACGACTAGTCCTTCCAAAACAGCTTAATTTGACAGCTTTGGAAGAGGAAATCGTGCTTGAAAATCTAAGGGCTTTGGAAGCAAATGGATTCAAGGTTCAGGCCGATTCTACCAGCACTGCTCCGGTGGGAAGCCGTTGTCAACTGCTAGCCCTGCCACTGAGTCGAGAATCTACCTTCACGCTGAAAGATTTGGAGGAGCTTATATCACTTTTATCGGACCAGCCTGCAGGCTCGCAACACATTCCTCGACCGTCAACAATCCGCAAGATGTTTGCAATGAGAGCCTGTCGGAGTAGTATCATGATCGGCAAGGCACTGACTACAAGTCAAATGTACACAGTCATAAAACACATGGGAGAACTGGATAAACCCTGGAATTGCCCTCATGGCCGGCCTACAATGCGACATCTGTGTCATCTTCCAGTTTGGGATGAGGCAAGGTGGATGGTGGACAAGGCTAAAACTTTGAGCCTGAAATCCTGGGTCACATACATGGCAAGCACGTAGCTAGCTATCAGTGGCGATATGAGTATGCACCTCGCCGACATGTACTGTCTGTTGACTGTGTTCTCTGCGGAAGGCGATTAAAAGACAAAATGGTAAATATACAATGCGTCACTTATCACAAGTTTTCCTATAGATGTATCCATTCACCCCATTCACCCCAACCCACGGTTCGACCATTAACAGAAGGTCAAAAAAAGAGAAAGAGAGCCAAAAATGTCCAAAAAAATTCGGTCAAGTACTCTTTTATCGGAAGCCGCGCCCTTCTTCAGCAATCTTGCCACTGACATTTCGTCGATAATCCGTTCCATAGTCAATACCAGATGAGACCTTTCGGTCTCGTCCCACAATGATTGGAGGAGTGGCACTTCTGACGTCGCCATACGACTTGGAATAGAAGTCCTCATCTGATTGAATAGAACTATCCCTGTGCCTCTTCCAAGGGCTTTGTGCTCCGCAACTCTGATCCGTTATGTCTCGGCTATAGCTAGTCCTCCTCGGGTTTCCACTTGTTTCTGACAGAAACATGTGTTCTCTACTCGTCGTCGTAACCTGATTGGTAGTGGTTTTCTTCTTTGTACTGAGCTCGGCAGTTGGGTTTGATCGGAGCGGATTCGGATGCGTAGCCCCCACAGGTCGCGATCTCGGTCTATCATATGCCTCGCTAGTCTCGTTATCGTAGTCTGACTCATCAGAGAACTCCTCATCCTTGGGCGCCTGGGCTATTGTATTGTAATCTTTTCTGTGGTAGTTTCCGAGACTCATTGTCGTTACAGGCTGAGCCACCATGTAGTTTCGTTGATTTGTTCGCGACACCAAGGAATTCGTTGGCACCCAGGTCTCAGTGAACTTTCCTGGCCGAGCTGGTTTGAGATCATGCTTCGAGTACGTTTGTTGTGGGACTTGACTGTTGGCTGTAGATATCGCTGTATACGACCCATATTTGGAAGAAATAGGCATTGGAACTTGTTCATCAGTAACCGATTGCACTGAGCCTCGTGGAGAATTCGCTGGAAGAATTTGATATTGTCTGCTTGGTAAATCGATGAAGGAAGCATTGCTCCGAACGGAGATTCCTGAGTCGGCCCTTGTGTGAAGAAAGGGTACCGCCGGGCCTTGTAGATTTGTTTTCTTCTGAAGCTCGAGCGCGGCGCGTTGTTCGATTAGAGTTGATTGCCGCTTCTCTTCAAAAATGCTACTTGCCGTTGTAACGGATGATTTGTTCCTTTTGTGGAATGGCCGGGCTGTGAGGTTATCTTCAAGTGGGTTCATATCTGGTGGCATGAGACTGATCCTGCGGAATATAATTCCTAACCACAAGGAAATGGACAGAGAAACGAGATGTAATCCACCCACTGATATGGTCATGTAATAGATAGCCGGCACAAAGTAGCGTATCAGATCCTGGTTCGCGAGTCTCGAAGACCACTTGCTAGCTTCTCGATAAGTGATCAAGGCACCGAATGCGTAGAGCGACATAATGACCAAATCAAAAACGCCGGCGAAAACATGGTACGCTGATGAGGAACCAGGAGTTCGGCCAGACGCTCTCCGGGAAAGGTGGTAAGCGGCGTATAGACAATGCATCATCGCCACACCGGGCTGAATCCCATTAATCAATTGATCGATCTCGGGGATGAAAACAGGTTTGGTTGGTATCTCACCAGAATTCTCATTATCCACCCCTTGATCTCATCGATATTGGTAACAAGAATGAGCAGCACTAGTAGACCCACGGCTCCATTGAGTTCTAATACGCGACATGCGAGTTGTACGCCTCGTAACCATTTGATCCATTTCTTCGTCCGTCCCCCGAGTGGTGTATAGTGGCTTCTTTGATGAGACAACAAAGCATGTGCGCTATGAACTGATTAATCCACGAAGACAACCCAATCACAGTGACACTTATGACAACGCACTCAGGATGTTTGTTAAAAGAGATGAGGGGACCACTTTGCGCTGGTTTCCTAGGCTTTGGTTCGCAGCTTGCCCGTGTCACTGCCTTCGGGTCAAAAGTGGTTATCGGGAATGCTGCATTGTGGCTCCTCTCGGCGCCGTACATAAACGGTGGTGAGGCGCCCATTGTTCTGGGCGCCGTTCTCGCGAAAACTATTGCTGGGTTTTGAATAATTGAATTCCAGTACTTGCAGATTGTGTTTGGTTGAAATGCGGGAATGGGAGTATAGTGGGCTGGTGTCTTGCGTTGATCATGCACTTGTGGCTGATGGTATCGCAGTTCGGTTGGCCCGGCAACAATGCTTCCCCCCAGCTCCACTCCCGTCATAGCCGAGTTTGGGTATACCGTAATAAACGTCGGTTACCTCCATTTCGGTGTGTTGGTGCACGGAGAGCACGATGTCTCGTTGAGACAATGATATTTGGACTCACTGCGACTTAAAACCGTGTGGATGCTTCCTACAAGATCCTGGAAGCCCACGCGGCTTCCATCAGTTCTTAGAGCCCTTTCCACTATTTCCGAAAGCAGTCATGGCCGCTCGCCTCAAGCTCCATTCAGGCTGGCTGTTGTCGGATCAGGCCCGGCCGGCTTCTACACTGCATACAGAGTAATGACGAAGATTCCTCATATACGTGTTGACATGTATGAGTCGTTACCTGTTCCATTTGGTCTAGTCCGTCATGGCGTAGCGCCTGATCATCCAGAGGTAAAAGTAAGTTAGCATGCACGGAGTACGTTTTCCCCAATAATAATAGTAACATAATGCGTCGAAGAATTGTCAAGAAAAGTTCGAGGAAGTAGCTTCGTCCTCTTCATTCAGATTTCTTGGGAACGTGTCTGTGGGACAATCAGCCTCCCATAGTGATCAGGCCAGCGTTACGCTTCAGTCCTTAATGCGTAACTATGACTGTGTCCTGCTAGCTTATGGAGCATCTGAGGATAGAAAGCTCGGTATTCCAGGAGAATCAACTCTAAGGGGCATCTATTCAGCTCGACAGTTCGTTGGCTGGTACAATGGCCTTCCCGAATGCTCGAGCTTGGACCCGGCAGTTGATGAAGCCGAAGATGCCGTGGTAATTGGGCATGGCAATGTTGCTCTTGACGTTGCAAGGCTTCTCTTAGAAGATGTCGATGTTTTAAGAAAAACTGATATTACTGGTCGTGCGCTCGAGAAATTGTCGCAAAATCGGATTAAAAGAGTTCATGTTGTTGGCAGAAGAGGTCCAATGCAGGTATGTGAAAAGGCGTCTTGTCACATCGGAAGTCAAATTTCTGAGGTACTAAAGCTGTTTCAGGGTGCCTTTACGATCAAGGAAGTACGTGAGCTAATGATGCTGCCTAATGTGGCGTTTCACCCAGTCGATCGTTCCTTGATCCCAGACAATCTCAAAACGCTGCCTCGGGCGACCCGGCGTTTAATAGAGGTGATTTTAAAAGGTTCTGCGATGAATGAAGACCAAGCAATCAAATCTTGGTACCTTGACAGTTGTCTTTCCCCGTCACATTTCCTCGGACGTCATAACTCACCGACGATGGTGGCCGCCACAGAGTTCGACGTAATGAAGCTGCACGAGGCATATGATCCGGTGTCCAGGTCATTTGCAATGGGGCAAAGTATTCGTCTGCCCTCGGATATTGTATTTCGCTCTGTTGGATATAAATCGTCCCCACTACCGGAATTTGCGGAGCTGGGAATTCAATTTGACGAAACACTTGGCGTCGTGAAGAACGACGGCCTTGGCCGAGTGACACAGGGACTAGTTGACCGAGAGGCCTCCATCACAGAGCAGCTTTCTGGTGTCTATTGTGCCGGCTGGGTCAAGAGAGGGCCAACAGGTGTGATAGCTTCAACAATGCAAGACGCATTCATCACCGGAGAAGCTATTGCGCAAGACTGGCTATCAGGGGCAAAATTCCTTAGGACAGAACAGGAGGGGCCAGCGCAAGGTTGGGATAGCCTGAAACAAGAAAGTGGCGTGCGCGCAGACCTGGTGATATCGTGGGATCAATGGCTGCAAATAGACAAAGTCGAGAAGCAACACGGCCAAGAACGGGGAAAGCCGAGAGAAAAATTCTCAGATGTTAGAGAGATGCTCAAGATTGTCAGATAATAACAGCAAGTATATTGTATTAGATATCCTTCAGCCCCTACAATCTCAGCTGCTCTTGACCTTTTCTGTCAGCTCAGGAACTTTGTCGAATAGGTCACCCACCAGGCCGACATCAGCGACCTGGAAGATAGGTGCGTCTGCATCCTTGTTTATCGCGGCAATGACTTTACTGTCCTTCATGCCTGCCAAATGCTGAATCGCGCCAGAAATCCCGACGGCCATGTAAAGTTGCGGTGCAACGACTTTGCCGGTCTGTCCAATCTGTAAACTGTTGTCTGCATAGCCACTATCCACGGCAGCGCGTGAAGCACCCACGGCAGCGCCCAATGCATCGGCCAGAGGCAACATGATCTTGTCAAAGTCTTCCTTGGACTTCAATCCTCGCCCACCAGAGACAACCTTTGACGCTGTTGCCAAATCTGGACGATCAGACTTCGCCAAATCTTCGGATATCCACTCTGCCGAGGCATCAGCCTTAGGATCAACTCCGTCGACGATTTTAGCAGATCCTGACTCTGGCACGGCAGGTGTAAATGCTGTTCCACGTATTGTGATGATCTTCACCGAGTCTGAGGACTTAACAGTAGCAATAGCATTTCCAGCATAAATCGGTCGAACGAAAGTCTTATCATCTTCAATCGCCGTGATATCGGAAACTTGTTGCGAGTCTAACAAGGCTGCGACGCGGGGCAGCACATTCTTCCCAAAGGCAGTATGTCCTCCAATGACGTGTGTATAACTGCCTTTCTTGATATTTTCCACCAACAATGGTGCGAATGTTTCTGGGAGACCCTACTAGTCAGTTAGTGTTAATTCTGACGGGCGCAGTATGAAATGGGTTCTAGCCTTTTCGTATATTCCATTCTCCACGGCGATGATTTGGTCGACACCATCTACCTTTGCAGCTTCTTGAGCTGCGTCAGATACATTGGCCCCAGCGATAAAGCCATGAACCGTTACACCTAACTGTTTGGCGGCAGTTAAAGAGTTCAATGAGCCTTGGCTTAGTTGTCCATCGCGCTGCTCCAAGATGGCCAACGTCGACAAGAGTCGACTATTAGCAGCTCTAGAGGCAGGGCTCGATGATATCCATGGTCTAACACAGCGCTGTGGAAATGCACGTCTCGCCAGGGTGAACATGTTCACGATTGATGTGAGTTCACTTGCGGAATCTCTTTCTGAAGAGTCGTTGATAATTACACATGTGTAAGGACGAAGCCGGGTGGAAGCGGCCCGGGTTCCTACCTTGGGTAATAGGTACTCGGCGCCGATGTCGTCTGGCGTGTGGAAGCTCACATTCCGCACGTGACTGATTCCGATGCTTTCCGTCCGTTCAGCCGTGCTTCGTCCAGAGATGGGAGTGCTTGCTGTTTATTGCATGTGTCGGATCACGTGTGTTTATCACGTGATTGATCGCTCGCGATCTGGGTCTGATTGCGGCCAGTCGCCCCTAGCTTGGGTAATCTCGTCTGCGTCGCGCCTGGTTTTCTCCGAACGCGCCATATCACCGCAAACTAGCCTCCTCAAATCAGGTGCATATCCAGAAAAGCACTGCATTCGAGCCCCCTTGGCGCGCAAATTCATACTTGTGAATGACGCGCGACGGGCATCTAGCACCCTCGAGTCATTTTTCCACTGACCAGTCTCATTCAGGCATCTGAAGACCATGGAGGATTCCGCTACTTACGTGTCTCCAGCCAACGGTGCATCGCCAGATGTAAATCCAATTCTGGCGCAACCACCTTTGCAAGAGGACAACTTGCCAGGTGATGGGACAGGTGCGGCACTATCAAAAATCTATAGCAGCGGCATTCAGCTAACTTGCATCAAGATGTGCCAATGTCCGAAACATTAGCTGCCGAAACGAACATTAAACAAGATAGTGCAACTCCCAATGCCGCAACCGTCTCTGATGCCACTCATGTGGCCACCGAACCCCCATCTACCGCTATCAATGCGGATGCTGAGATGGGTGACGCACAATTAGATGTGTCGAAAGAGAAGGCTGAAGGCGCCGGAGGCGATGCCGTTCCAGAGGACCAGGATACCAAGACAAAAGAGAGCGTGGAATCTGCTGCTCGCGAGCATCTCATTTCTCAGACTCACGCCATTGTTCTTCCCAGCTACAGCACATGGTTCGACATGAACAGCATTCACGACATAGAGCGCAAGGCGATGGCTGAATTCTTCAATAACCGAAACAGAAGCAAGACTCCCGCTGTCTATAAAGACTATCGTGACTTTATGATAAACACGTATCGCCTGAACCCAGTCGAATATCTTACTGTGACAGCATGTCGCAGAAACCTGGCAGGCGATGTCTGCGCAATCATGCGAGTGCACGCATTTTTGGAACAATGGGGTTTGATCAATTACCAGGTGGGCGTTGGCTTTTTATTCACTCTATTCACTATTCGTGGCAGCGATTAACATGACATAGGTTGATGCCGAACAGCGACCTTCTCATGTCGGACCCCCATTCACTGGTCACTTTAAAATCATATGTGATACTCCTCGAGGTCTCCAGCCATGGCAGCCATCTGCAGACCCCGTTGTCCTGGAGGGCAAAAAAAATAACGACACCGACAAGAAAGCGAGCGCAACTACTGGCAGCAAAGGAGACATGAACCTTGAGATTGGGCGCAACATCTACGAAGCTAATTCAAAGGGGACGCCCTTGGATAAGGTTGAGAGCAAAGCGAACGGCGAGGCCCCAATTACGAATGGCGTTTCCAGCATAGAAGATGGCGCGTCTGCCACGATCGTCAAGGTCAACTGCCACCAGTGCGGCAATGACTGTACTCGAGTGTACTATCACAGCAGCCAGACAGACTCAAACTCGAAAGCCAAGTATGACTTGTGTCCAAACTGCTTCACAGAGGGTCGACTACCCGCAAACCATACATCTAGTATGTACACCAAAACCGAGAATCCAACATATACATCTATTGTAGACCGCGACGCTCCGTGGTCCGATGCAGAAATTCTCCGCCTGCTCGAGGGTCTCGAACGGTTTGATGACGACTGGGGAGAAATCGCGGAGCATGTTGGGACGAGAACACGAGAGGAGTGCGTGCTTCAGTTCCTGCAACTAGACATAGAAGAAAAATATCTGGACTCTGAGGCACCCATAAGTGCGCCTACTGGATTATCTTTGCTTGGTGCACAGCACGGCCATCTGCCCTTCAGCCAAGTCGACAATCCAGTCATGTCAGTAGTTGGATTCCTCGCTAGCCTGGCGGATCCTGCAAGCACAGCTGCCGCTGCTAACAAGTCTGCGGAGGAGCTGAAGCGAAGTCTTCGGAAACAATTGAATGGCAATCAAGCAGTACAGGACGCCAATGGTCAGAGCAACGGCGATGGCAAAGTATCTGATGAGCAAAAAGGGCCGTCTCAAGATCAACAAGGTGACTCCATGGATTTGGACATCCGTCAAGAGGTTACCACAACGATCACAACGACAACAACCACTACCACTAAGAATAGAGCCCTTGCATCGATTCCCTTGGCCTCTATTGGAGCTCGTGCAGCAGGCTTCGCATCCCACGAGGAGAGAGAGATGACTCGACTGGTTTCTGCAGCCACGAACGTTACCTTGCAGAAATTGGAACTTAAACTGAGATACTTCAATGAAATCGAGGCCATACTACGAGCAGAGCGGCGCGAATTAGAACGGGGTCGACAGCAATTGCTACTGGATCGGTTAGCTTTCAAGCGTCGTGTTGGCAAGGTCATGGATAATCTCAAAACTGCTGCGGCCATTGGAGGGGATCAAGGCATGCGAATGGCACACGATGCTATCAAGAATGACGGCGAAAAGGTGGTATTTCAGGCAGTCACGAATGAGCCTTCCATACAGCCCCCAAGCACCAATGGGCAAATCAAAAGCTTTGAGGCGTGAGGTGGTGAGCTCGAGGCTTGTCTGATGTGCCCTTTAGTTAACTTGTCCTACTAGGGAAGCGGCAGGGGCGTATGGTCTTGATGGATCAGGGAGGGTCGAGAATATTGCGTCGGTTCCTGCTTACCATTTCTTTGGGAAGGATGATTGCGGACATGTGCACTCGACTGATGCTGGGTTTTAATCTTGGAGTGTACTACTAGTTCAGGAGTTTTAGTCTCGTGTGTGAGGCGTTACAGTTTCGAAATCATGTTTATTGGTCTGATGCCACATTTGGATATGGGCGACTCTCGCAATCATAAATTCTTGTAACCCCAGAACGTATTGTCATGAACAGAAGGGACGCACATAGTGTCTTCTTCGGAATTCAAGGTTATCAGTGCCAAGTGGCAACGTATCACGCATGTCTGCCACCGTGATGACCGGCCACGGCATCGACACTATCGATCCCATCGACACTATCTTAACTTGCTGCCTGGTCAGAAGCAGAGGATTCCCGTTGGCTGTCGTGACCTTGTTTGAACTGAAGCCTAGCATCAGCACCTAACGCGACCAACAAGATGGAGATACCGAAGCTCCGTGGCCAAGATTGCAGGTTACGACGTCAGGAATGCGATGCCAGCCGAGCCCATTTGTGGCATCATAATCTTGACAAAACGGTCACGCGCTCATTTATGGGCCTCAATTCTTTTTCTATTCGGGCAAGAGGCTGTCATTACTTTCGAATGCGAGTAACGTAAGGTACCACGGAGATAATACTATCTTGGACAGATTGAAGAAAGTTTGCTCGTCGGCACCCGGCGCGATTCTTCTCGGACCAATTTACCTCGGCTCTGATGGGAGTGGCCCGCTATTGGGGGGGGCGCGGCGCCATCCTGCAGCAGCTCGGCCGGGGTCGGGCGGGCCAAAGGCAGAAAACTGTTGTCAGTTGTGCTATCAAGCTAGCCGGCTAACCGTGTCCATGCCAGAGCAGAAGCCGAACCACATGCTCGAGGTAGTTCCACACACCCCCGTTGTCCTCATCCGTTGCGCATCAGGACCTATTATACTGCATTCTGCCATTTCTACCTCTCCAAGCAGCCGCTTTGCCTGCGATCAAACAGACTACTACTTAAGGCACCCATCGGAAGACACCCTGCCGAGCGCCGCGGTCGCTGCTGAAAGTCAGCAGTCTGCCCCATTCTTTCCAACCATCATTCCATAATACCATACCCTTCTCCCTCCTTGTCGCGTGGAAAGTCGTAGCTGGTGGCCGGCCATGTTGACAACCGCTGCTCGCTCTCACACCTTGAGAAATAGCATTAGAAACTTCCAGAAGCCTTCGCTCACGGTTCGTTGCGCCCACTTAACATCAACCCAACGACTTATGGCATAGCCGACTGGCAACCGAACAGTTATTGACAATCAAGACTCACAGACGAAAATCATGGCCTCGTCGAAACGCAACAACAGCTCTCTCCCTCCAGGTAACTAGATCAACCCATTTCTGAGGCTCTACACCCTCAATGCTGCCATGTCAGATAGATATACTCGAATCACTGACAAATTAATGGAATAACGTCAGGATACGCCGAGGACAAATCCAAGGGAGCTATGCTCCGGTTTCAAGAATCTCTACCTCGGTTACCTGTACCCACACTGGAAGAGACCGCAAAACGCTATTTGAAATCGCTTCATCCCATACTCTCGGCGAGCGAGTACGCGACAAGCAAGGCCGCTGTTGAGGAGTTCATTCAGCCCGGCGGTGCTGGCAGTAAACTTCAAGACAGACTCGTTGCCAAAAGAGAGGATCCGCAAACCAAGAACTGGATCTACGAGTGGTGGAACGATGCTGCTTATTTAGCTTATCGTGACCCCGTGGTACCCTATGTGAGCTACTTCTACTCCCATCGCGATGATCGTTCGCGACGGGATCCAGCCAAGAGGGCTGCTGCGATCACATCCGCCGTCCTCGAGTTCAAAAAGCTCGTAGACGCTGGCTCCCTTGAACCCGAGTACATGAAGAAACTCCCTATCTGTATGGACAGCTACAAGTGGATGTTTAATGCCACCCGCATGGTCGCTCGTCCAGCCGATCATCCTGTGAAGTTTTCTGCATCAGAAAATAAGCACATCATTGTCATTCGCAAGAATCAGTTTTTCAAAATTGCCCACGAGGTCGGCGGCAAACAGCTTAATACTTCTGAGTTGGAAGCTCAGTTCAGTAAGGTATACCAGGTGGCCACACGAGTCCCTGCCGTCGGCGCTCTGACATCAGAAAACCGGGACGTCTGGGCCGATGCCCGCGAACTTCTCGTCCAAACTAGTTCCAAGAACAAGGATGCACTACGCGCCATTGATTCGGCTTCCTTCGTCGTCTGTCTTGACGATGCATCGCCTGTAACCCTGGAAGAGCGAGCCCACCAGTATTGGCATGGTGACGGAGCTAATCGCTGGTATGACAAGCCATTGCAGTTCATTGTCAATGATAATGGAACCTCCGGTTTCATGGGCGAACACTCTATGATGGATGGAACACCCACTCACCGACTCAATGACTATATCAACGACTTGATTTTTGGAAACAAGATCGACTTCTCCGATCCTTCTATCCGTTCCGATTTGCCTGAGCCACAGTTGATACAATTCGATATAACTGCTCCAGTACAAGCAGAGATCGACCGCGCTGTGGCAGACTTTCGCAACGTCATCAACCAGCATCAGCTCGCCGTGCAAGCTTATCAAGCATATGGGAAGGGTTTGATCAAACAATTCAAGTGCTCCCCCGATGCTTATGTCCAGATGATCATTCAATTGGCTTACTTCAAGATGTACGGCAAGAACCGTCCAACTTACGAGTCGGCAACCACTCGGCGATTCCAACTTGGACGCACAGAAACGTGCCGCGCAGTGTCTGATGAATCGGTAGCATGGTGTACCTCCATGGCAGACTCATCTCAAAAAGATGACACCAGAATAGGGTTATTCCGCAAGGCTGTTAACGTTCATCTCGAATACATTTCAGCCGCATCAGATGGCAAGGGTGTTGACCGACACCTCTTCGGCCTCAAAAAGCTCCTTCAGCAAGGAGAGGAAACGCCTGCCATATACAAGGATCCGGCATTCGGATACTCCAGCTCCTGGTATCTATCCACCTCCCAACTTAGCTCAGAATTCTTCAACGGCTATGGTTGGAGCCAAGTAATCGATGGCGGCTTCGGCATCGCCTACATGATCAACGAGAACAGGTCAGTACCCGTTCTGTGAGACAGAACTACCCTTTGTCACAAGTGGATAGTTCGAGAGTACTAATATTGTTTGCAGCATCAACTTCAACATTGTGTCCAGGAGCCTCGGCAGTGACCGCATGAGTCACTATCTGAATGAAGCCGCTGGAGAAATGCGTGACCTACTGATGCCGACCATAGCTGCGGCGAAGGCCAAATTGTGATCTCAACCAGCTCAACCGTTTATAAAATGGCATTTTAACGTCGGGTCTTGTGATCTGAGTACAATCAGAGACCATGTGCGCTGCCGTAGTGTCATAGCAACAACTCTGTATTTTATTTGCAGCTTTACATAAGTATCATATATACTAGATAAGCATGAGATGAAAATTAAAATAATCGATTAAGCATTTGTATGTCTCGGCCACGAAGAGGTCTCAATTGAATGTCTGATAGCCAAGAACCTAGTAATTCTGCATAAGTCGCCACGGATGGTCTTGAATCCGACGTGAGTAGATTTGGTAGCATGGTATATTGCCAGTCATTTTGTAGATACATGAAGTGCGTGTTTCGTCGAGATTGGTTGTCCTGGGACATGCAATCACCCGGAGTGCGCAACAATCTCGTTGACCAAATCCCCCTTGGTCTCATCAAAATATGAGCAGATCTGAGATGGGAGGGTCACCTCTTTATAGTCGTCGTCTGACCCGGACAAGACGTTGAGGTTGATACCAGAAGATTTGCTCGTGAATATCTTCGTGCCAATGCTCTCTTTGCTAAAGTAAACCTGGCCACCATCGACCTGATCCAGCATGACCGTAGGCAGGGTGCCAATGACTTGCAGGGCAAAGTTCTGAGCCTTCACAACATCAACCGTCGAGACTAAGGTGTCCACGACAAGAGACAGACGAGTTGAGTTCTCAACGGTAACCTGATTTGCCTTGCCCTTCAGGATAATGGTGGTGTTGTTGCATCTGCTTATCAACACAGATTGACTCAAGGTCGTCTCAATTTCAATAGGTTCCGGTTCCTTGTCATAGTTTTCCTGTACGCAGAATTAGTAATGCCTCTCAATCACGTCTTCCATACATACAATGGTCCATTTGTTGCCATCCAATTCCTTCTTGGCTGGCTTCTTCACACGCATGCTTTCAGGCTTTGGCTTTTTGCCAGGAGCCGGGCTTTTCCCCCGAGCCGGTCCATCTCGGTCTCCAACTGTACTGCCAGCTCGCAGCGACGGATTCTTGTGCGTCATTTCTGATTTGTCTACTTTTCGGAGTCCCCTGGTGACATCCGACCCCTTGTTTAGCTCTGAGAAGACAGCATCAAATCCTCCGGAAGATGTGACAGGCGCAGTCTCCGTCTTGATATCAAGTACGGGTGGCAGACCAGGTGGTGGTGGAGGCGGTGATGGCACTCCTGAAGCGCCAGCTTCCGATGACATTGCCTCTCGAGATAGAGACTTGGCAACTTCTTGAGCTGCCTCGCCATTTGTGTTCCAAGTAACGCCAGATGGAAACGCTCGCTTGATATATTCGGTAAGATCGCGAAATATCTGGTAAAAAGACTGAACCCATTCAACTTGCTTTGGATCCCTAACGAATGTTAAAAACCTGGGTCAAATGTGTCGTGGGTCTGGCTTACTTGTCTCTTTGTTCTTTCAGCACACGGTTTCCAAAAAATTGGGCTGAGCCCAAGCTCTCTTCGACGTGCTTGTAAGGACGACTTTCCAGAGTAATCCATGCCAGCATCATGATTCCATCTGCAACGGCGCTGAGTTGTGCATACATGGGATCGGGTCGATTCGAGTCTTTTAGCTCCGTTACGGCCATCAGAGCCTCGTTGATCGGTTTAAGGATATTTTGATATGTCAATGCATCGGGTTTGGTGGCTTTAGTTGTGATCAATAAGAACTTTCGTTGCTCTTGAAATCCCTGAAGGACTATAGCGGCCTAGGCAGGGGAGTTGCCGGTTAGCAAGATGAACCATTTGACACATTTCAAGAATTGCAACTGAGTCTAACCTGCTTGGCAACAACACCGCCGAGCTCGTTGCTTAGTTTGACATAGTTGCCGACGGATGAGTTGATGAATTGATCAAATTCTTCGACGAGCTCCGGTACTGGCTCACTGCTAGCTGGCTTCGGAGGGGCAGCGTGTGACGAAAGTGAAGGTGCTGACGAAGCACCTGGCGGTGATTTGGCCGTCGAGGTAAGCACCGACGCATCTTTGGGCAGCGAGGTCGAGGTCGCGATGTCTTCGAGACGTGATGTTGCAGCTTCGAGCCTATCCAGGCGATACAATCAGACGAGCCCGAGTCCATGTAACCCACGCGACTGTGTTCCTCGATATGCCTGACTTACCTCTTTATAAGGGTCGTGAGGTTGTGCATATTATTTGCAGCAGCCATCTCGATGTGTCTGTCGATGGGACTTGCTTCTGTTATCTTTCAGTGAATGAACGTCAGTCTAGTTGGCAGGCAATGGTTCGGTGGCAGTAACCGCGATGGAGGAAGGGTACGGCAATATTTCAGCGTCGTGTCAGGGTGATTGGGCAATGAGGAAACGGTGAGCACCTGTGTTTTCAGTCAATTAAGACAGCCTTGGTCTTGTATTTGTGAGCACTGTACTCGTGTCTGGGGATCTTGCACCTTTGGACTCCGTACCTGGGTACCTGGCAATAGTTGGCTGTGTAGGATCCAGGAGGTGATGACGCACCAATGTTAGGCAATGCACTGGCACCGACGGAAGATGTGTCAGTGCCTGGAGCTAGGGCTGCCTGGAGGTGGGGGAAGGCGTCTCCAAAAAAAGGCAGCAGGTATTAGTCTCTCCAACTGAGCTGACCCGTCAACCCATCGCTGCAATCGCCACTTCGGTTGTGCTAATATAGGCAGACAGAAGAAAAAAAAAGACTGCGATGATATGCTTACACGTGAGAGAATGTTGGACGTGCCTGGTTAGTATGGGAAAGCTATTCATCAGGTCTACAACCGTTCCCGCACGCCCCCGGTGTTGCTCGTCTTAGACATGGCCACTGTGCTACCTCAAGTATGGCAGAGGACATTATCGAAGTATCTCAGTATCAAACCTGTGGATGTAATCAATGGACCATTGAAAATCTAAATATACCACTCCGGAACACACTTGGCACACCCATCAGGCAGCGTATGCGGCTGCATGTACAAGACGCTGGGGCAGACTACCCTATCCCAGTTTATATACATACCTAGGTACTCTATAGATGCTACTCACCTGCTCACCGCACACCTCAGACTCGCCTCGGCGCGTATCTATGTATGTGTCTCTCCACTGCGCCAGCACATGAGGGCTACTTCGCAGATATTACAGTATCGTCGAGAATCTGGATAGGCCGAGCAAACTTAGCGTCAATTCCTGTCATTGTGCCTCATAAGACATTGGTCGTTTGGCGCCGAAGTCAACACCGGACTGAGGAACATCTACAAGAACGGGCGGTGAAGTCAGCAAAGGCCAACACTGGAACACTTACCCAGCCTGCTCACCAGATTGTCAGGAGCAGGAAGCGGAGCAACAACGGTAGGAGCACACGGAGAACAACCCATTGTTATTTACTGATGAGCTGCGGGTAAATGGGCCACTGAAACTAGAGCCCAAGGCTTCGTTCTAGAACGCGAATGCTCACACGAGAGATGGACCATCTTGACCACGGCGATGAAGCTGAACGTCAGGAACACGCGAGCAACACAGGAGAACTGAGGATGGACACAGTAGACTTCGTTACGCTCGGAATGGTGATAATAGGTGAGCTCTCACCAGCACACCCCCCTTGCGACAGAGCCTTCCCCCAGCCAGGATGGCCGTGCTCGCCCGTTGATGTACCTGGAGACGAACATGGAACTGAAACCTGCCAGACGACATAGATTTCAAGCCCCCGACTGCACCAGTTTGTGACATTCTAGGAGGAGCAGGAACATATGCAGCGCTCGGAGCACGGCTGTTCTCACCGCCGCCAACTTCTCGCTCTGTAGGATGGATAGTAGACAAAGGCTCCGACTTCCCGCCACAAATTTCCGACATCATCGATCAGTGGAATACTGGAGTAGTTATCCGAAGGACCAGAATCGTCTAACAACGCGCGGATGGAATGGCTACACTGGGCCAAACGACGAGCGACTTTTTCACTACAAGACACCGAAACGACGGCTCACTGCGGATGATCTCACCACGGAGCTTCTCAAATCCAAATCTTTCCATTTAATTTGCTCACCCACCCGCTGCCAAAAACTGGTAAACGAAATCACGTCCCGACGTAAAGCTGCCACGACCGAGGCTGAGACATATGTCAAATCTTTATTCATATGGGAGCCTGTGCCCGACCTGTGCACCCCCGACGAATTGCTGAACTGCACAAATACTCTACGTCTTGTGGACATGCAGTCCCAACCACGCCGAGTTAGCAGGCTTCATGGGCGATACTGGCCTTGACCCCGAAACAGGAGCAGTCTCGGTGACCAGCGTCGAGCGTGCGTGCGAACAACTCCTGGCTAGCATGCCACTGCAATCGTACGCCCTCGTAATTCGAGCCGGAGACAAAGGTTGCTATATTGCCCGAAACGGCGGCAGGAAACGGCGGAAGCAAAGTGATAAACCGGATAAACAGCGCAAGATCCAAATCCATGGCAGCCTGCAGCCCGATACAGATATGGAGGCACTCTTCGCAGGGTTACTGCAAGGTGAAGACGGCGCCATTGCTCGAGAGGAGATCGAAGTCGACCCCGGCATAGAAAGGTGGATTCCAGCTTACCACCAGGACAAGACGAAAGTTGTCGACCCTACAGGTGGCGGCAATGCTTTCCTTGGGGGGCTCTCTGTAGCTCTAGCGCGCGGCAAGAAATTGGAGGATGCGGTAGCCTGGGGCTCGATCGCAGCAAGCTTCGCAATCGAACAAGTCGGCATGCCAAGCCTTGACAAAGGTATCAATGGTGTTGAAATCTGGAACGGGATACAAGTATTCCAACGTCTTGACGAATACAGTCAATGCTTTGGTTAGAAAGATTGCATAAATTATCTCTTGCCTTCGCCAACTCCATTCGCCACATGTCTGGGTTCTCAAATGGCCTACGTACGTGATATACAATCATGATTCTCGCATCACCTCTCTGCCATTTGTCTTGGTGCAGCCCATTGCCGGCCATGCTATGGCAGAGCAAGCCATGTTCAGACGCCGGTAGCAGTAGTTACACCCAGTCGAAGGCATACGCTCAAGACCCTCCTCAAACACCATATGGACGCCGCTAGATCTTATAGACCAGCTCACCATCGGCGAACCTGCAAAAAAAAAAAAAAAAAGGGTTAGCAAGTGTCGAATGCGGAGCAAATGCGAGAACTGCGTATGTCCAGGAGAGAGAGTATTGGCATTGCCAAGTAGAGAAAATGTCGTGCCGCTTCAGACATTGTTGACCAAGTTGTAAAGTTCATGACCATGATCCGATCACCAGGGTATTGGGTATTTTATGAATTCACTCACATAATGTGATTAGCCTCCTCAAGTTTCTTCAATGCCTTCACGGCTTCTGAGCGGTCAAATGCACCGCCATCTTGACGTGAAACCTTGTTATTTACTGCCGCGACAACAGCGTCAAGAGCTGCGGCATCGTCCTCAAATTGGTCCGTATTCAGTAGTTGTCCTAGCGCAGTCCTGAAAGTTGCAACTCGTCGCGGATCGATAGGCTTGTCATCATTGATCGCTAACTCGGCAGCACTAGCTGCAAGGTCCTGTTCTGTCTGGCTTTCACCTTGCGTCTGCGAAGGCAGTTGCGACGCCGGGATTGACGACGCAAAAGACGTCTGTGATTGGAAAACATCAACTCTGGTCCGCGCACTACGACCGGATCGGCGAGTAGAAGCACGAAGTGAGTGAGTATTTTGAGTGGACTCGTCCTGTTCATCGCCATGATTGGGTTCTGCGGTGACTGCAGTTCTAGAGCGAGTGGTCGCCTGAGAATGTCGAGTGGTCGCTCTGGAGCTTCGACTGCCGCTATATGTATCTTCCTCGTCTTCGAGTCCGTCGTCATCGTCGTCAGAATTGTCCTCGCTTGAGGAGGCAAAGTCGACGATGTGGGTTCTTCGCCTCTTCTTTCGAGATTCATCTTCCACAACCTCCTTGAAGAGAGCGAAACGCAGTATCGCCTCTGCGGCCACAGCATCCTGATCCTCCACTCTGCTCGAAAGACGCGCCTTGGCATGTGCTGTAGCAAGTCGAATGATGGTCTCAAGCGTGCGAACTGTCAAAGGACTCGTTCTTCTCTGATTACCCTCCATCTCGTCGTTCCGCAGCCCCACATATATCTCAGCGATACGATCTGATGCGTCTTGCGTCAAAACTGGCTTGACTCGAGTCTTCGCGTACTGGATGTATTTCTTCATGAACGGTATGCTTAAGATTTCTGGCTTTTTACTCGAACCTCGGCCTGAAGTTCGTGTCACACCAGCGTGAAGCATGGCATCATATTTCTCGTAGACCTCTGTGGGTTGCTGCGCTCCAGCCTGGCTGTCGGCCGAAACGCCGAGGTTTTGCGACACTTGTTCACGAACCGGAACCCCCTCCTCAGTGCCAACAGCACGGTATCTGTGCATGCGCAATACATGCTCAGATACTTGACGATCCCGGGTATCTTCTATATCGTCCGTGACAACGAATAGAAGGTCAAATCGTGATAGTAGAGAATCGGGAAGAGCGATATTTTTGTGCGGATCTTTGTGCGGGTCGTACTGGCCGAAAATAGGATTCGCAGCTGCCACAACAGAGCATCGGGCGTTCAGCGAGGTATGTATCCCAGCCTTCGCAATGGTGACAGTTTGCTGCTCCATAACCTCGTGAATAGCCACTCGATCGACATCGGACATTTTATCAAATTCGTCGATACATACTACTCCCCGGTCGGCCATGACCATGGCACCAGCCTCCAGTCTTCGCTCTCTCGTTTCCTTGTCTGTAGTTACAGCAGCAGTCAAACCCACCCCGGAAGACCCACGACCGGTGGTGGCGATGGCTAGTGGTGCCGTATTGAGGACGAAACGAAGCAATTGAGACTTGGCTGTTGAGGGATCTCCGACCATGAGAATGTTGATGTCACCTCTGAGATGTGTGCCATTTTCGAGGTTCTTCTCCATCCCCCCGAGCAACATAAGTAAGATGGCCTTTTTTATGTGACCATGACCATAAATGCTGGGAGCCAAGGATTGCGAGAGTAGCTCGAGGAGATTTCTTTTTTTGGCTACTTTGTTGATATTTCTGATATCGGTGTCTGTGATCGTAGCGGTTGCTACACCACCGCCCGACTTCGAGGACAGTAGAACGATGTTGTTGGCGAGGATGATGGTCTTGAATAACGCACTGTTGTGGTTGGTGTTGCGGTTGCTCAGAGTACGGAATATGCCAACGATCTGGACCCGATCGCCAGGCTTCACTCGGTCAACCAGGTCATCGTCCAAAATGACGTCAACACCACGGGGGAGCTGACCAGCGGGTGCGCGCTCCGGCATCTCCTGAATCGATATAGTTTGATGGTCGCGGAAAGTGCAAAAGCCGTACTCGGTCACCAACGGGTTTCCTTCGTCATCTTCCCGGGGATATACGCTGGACGTGGTGACGCCATTCGTCATGGTCTGATCCTGATACTCTCTAAAGTGAAACTTCTGTCGAGTTTCATTATAGTGTACGCTGCGAACGACTTTTGGTCGGATCAGGGAACACCTTGTCACAATGCCTTCCAGCGACACCATGTGATTCAGGTGCTGTGATGATAGCGTCCGAGGGTTGCAGGCATTGAGACCAAAGCTGCCAGCCCAAGCACAATAGTAGATGGTATCTCTAGCGGTCTGGTCGGGCCGCGCTTGGGGTATTGTTTCAACTATCTTTTTCAATGCATGGTTGAAGGCCAAGGAATAGTCGAATGGCTCGTCGAGAATGCCTTGCGCAAGGTCACTGCTGTGGTCTCGCACATGATCAAGGTTAACAGTCAAGCGACGCTGGTTTTTCTGGAGCATCAAAATGATATCCGACCGATAGCTCCGCGCATGAGGATCACCTAGACGCGATTTGTTTAGTGAATGCCTTGCAGTAGTCGCGGATTTGCTAGGGAAAGCGCGTACTGGGGTCCAGGAAATCCTCTGCCTGGCGGATACGATCCCGGACACCTTCATCTTGAAGCATAAATATGTCCATGGTGATGACTTGCTTGTCCCGATAGAATGCACGAGATGTTGCGAGAGAAACGCAAAATCGTGGAAAGGCACGACCAAGCGACCAGCAGCTCTGTTCTAGTGAGGGATGCAAAGTGAGTGTGAAGTGGGTTATTACGCGCCGACGCGTCTGCAACGCGTAAAGTGGCTGCATGATTCTGACGCCACTGCTATTGGCTGTTGAGCACTAACAGTGGAACCGCGCTTGGACCACAGGTACCTATCTACCTAGGTACCGAGGGCTCGGAGGCAGGTACCTCTCTTGCCTCTGTCGCCTTGTACCATCTGCTGTGAGCGGCTGGAGCTCTGTGGAGGAACGCAGGCGGTGGATCCTTATTCGGATGCTGGTCCCTGTCGAGATGTGTTGATCAAACTGCGCCAAGTCTCAACGAACAATCGACTCCTGCCATCGCAGAGCCAAATTAACCTCAAATGAGCATGGCTGTCGGCTTGTCAAACAATGTTCATCACGCGCTTGACGAAGAGGCGAGAGCTGAGGTTGATGTTCTGAACTCCCGCCTGGACAAGACTACGCAGCTCACCAAGAAGATTCAAGCAAGCCTCGGAAGGTTGGACGTCTCGGGTCAGAGCGTTCGCGATGTTGCGGGGCCTCTCAGTGGCGAGACTAGACGCTTACAAGTTCTTGGGAACAGTAAGGCGACAGATACCCTTCAGATTCTCAGGGACTGACTTTGCACAGATGTTGACTCTATTCTCGCTGCCATTGACCGGCTGCGCCAGCCCGCCGACAGCAAGGACAACGAGGAACAGATCATCCGTGCCGGACCTGAAAAGGCTGGCTTGTCGAGTTACTTGGCCTCGCTCAAGAGGCTCAACAAATCCCACGCCGATATGCAAGCATCTAACCTGCGAGCAAATCAGCATACCATAAACGATCTCACTCGTCTCATCAAGTCAGGGAACTCCCAGCTGGAAACTTATTTTGACAGACTACTACGTGGAGAAACACCTCGATCCATTGAGCCGCTTCATTACATAACGAAAGAAAAGCCGTTCCCAGTCTTACCGCAGGACAAGATTGCGCGCCTCGGCCTCGTGTATGCCTACCTGGCAGGCGGGCAGCAGCACAGTGGACAGGACTCCCCAGCGTCTAGGATATATGCCGACATCCGTGGCCCCTATCTCTCGTTGTCACTTGTCAACCTGGCGGCCGCAAGTGTCAATACAGCCAAGAAGAAGAATCCTGGCGCAATATACAGGGCAGGTACAAATGGTATTAGCACCTATGCCCAGGCGATGGAAGCCATCTTCCTATCCGAGTACGACAATATTTGTAGCATTTTCAGACGGGAGGATTGGGGCTTAGTATTTCAGGCTACCTCCCAAGGGGCTCTGTCCGAGCTTGCACGCACCCTCCGAGAGCTAAATGCCCACATCAAGAGCCACTTAAACACAGACTGCTACCTGGCATATGAGATTATTGAAATTTTGTCTGGGCTCTCCGGGAGCTTAGACACGAGAACGGGAGAACTGAAAGGCTCACTCGCAGCTGCTTTAAAGCCTGTAAGGGAAACAGCAAAGTCATCACTCTCGGAGTTACTCGAAGAGACCAGGAGGAACGTCTCTGGACTGCAGACTCTTCCTTCAGACGGTGCCTCCACAGCTCTCGTAACGGAGACTATGCAGCGTCTTCAGGCCATGGTAGAATTCTTGCGACCCATATCCAGCATCATGATATCTCTAGGCGACGGCGGCTGGAAGTCGACTTCAGCTTCTATGGGTGGATCAACCGATGCTATACCAAGTCTCGCATCATTCGATATCGGTGCCGATGGCCGGGACATTTTTGCGCACTACTGTCTCGACACCATAGAAGCACTGTTATCTGCCCTCGATCAAAAGGCCAGGGTATTGCTGCGGGGCAAGTCCGCAGCCGGTGTCTTCATCGCCAACTGCGTTGTGATAATCGAGCGGATGATAAGAGATTCTGACCTGCGGCCGCTTTTACAATCGAGGGTCGATGTGCTAGACCAGTGGCGCAAGAAAACCACCGCGGCATATACCGATGTATGCAGAGATCTATCTGTATACCTGTTTGATACGATTCACACCAACCGCACCCAGCGACCGACTTCAGGTCAAGCAGACTCGGCCTCTGTAGTCAAAGGCTTGAGCAGTAAAGACAAAGATAAGATAAAAGAGAAGTTTACTCAATTCAATCTAGCCTTTGACGAGATGGTCGCGAAACATAAATCTTATAACATGGAACTGGAGGTACGATCAATGTTCGGAAAGGACATCCGTCAAAAGTTGCAGCCACTATACGATCGTTTCTGGGACCGTTACCATGAAATCGACAAAGGCAAGGGGAAGTATGTTAAATATGACAAGGCATCGATTGCAGCAGTGTTCTTGAGTTTGGCTTCATGAGGTGGAGTAAGACTCCACACAGAGTGAACCTCTCGTGGAAGGCATGTGTACTACAGTGACCGCCGTCGGCCATACAGAATGTCGCCGGTTCCAATACATATGTTATCAGATATGGCTTCTAACACCCCAAGACTAAGATGCGTAGCCGTGCGAAGATGGACATGGTTTTTCGTGTGCTAGATAGGAGTGAAGAAGACGTCACGAATTCTATATGCCACTGCCGAACACATCATCAATGCGCCGTCTTCTCTCCCAGACGATGACGCTGTCGCTCTTCCGTCTGAAGTAGAGAATGCGATGTTGAGGGATGAATTCTTCATCAGTCTGCTCGCTTTTCCACTCTTCCAAAGATTTCTCCTGCGCGCCGACAAACCTGTCCTCATAGCCGACCAAATAGTCGCTGGAATCAATGGCTGGATCCCAGCGAAGTCGGTTCATGACATCTAAGGCTGTACGAAGCTTGCCTGAACCTGCAGATTTTGTCACTGTATTGTCGTTTCCACTGCGTCCGGCGCTGTAATGCTCGGCGATGTTTGGTGTTTCGCTGTCATCATCCTCGGGCACCTCATCGTCAAGCTCAATATCCTCGTCGGAATCTGTGTCACAAGCCACGTCCCCGGAAATAGTCTGGGGATCAATTTGAAGGTCTTTCACATCGCCGGCACCAACAACAGATACCAGCACCCAGCTACTGCTCTGGTCAAAATACTTCGGATCATTGTGGATACGGCCCTCAAAGTCCTGGAGGACAGCATGCAATGACTGCTCTGCTGATTTAATTTGCTGCCTCGAGAGGTCGGGCACCTGCCACTCCAGACCAAAGAGGTAACTGTAATCGTCCGCTTTCGATGTGTCGTCTGCCTCCGAGGTTTTCGAAGTGAACCTTGCAGGCCATATGCGAGTCATCAGACTCGGCACTCTCCTGTTTATGTCTGTGCAGGCCGAGTACGGGTCAGTTAGTGGAAGCAAATGAAGGAACTAGACAGATGGACAAGGTGGGAAAGGCACTCCATAGGAGTTGGGACGAGGTGTGGGTTCACTGACCTACAAGCGCCATTACGCATCTCGACTCTAGCCACCCAACGAACTTTCTGCCCTTATTTGAAGAAGAGCCCCAATAGCGTACATCAATCTTCACAAAGCTTTTGTAACTCTCAAGGAAACTCGCTGCGCTTCTTGCTGTGAGGGTTGAGAGTGAAATTGACGGATCTCGACCCAAGAACTGATCCCAAGTCACTGTATCATTCGATAGCATGTCTCGTGCCCGCTTCAGCTCCGTGACAAGAGTATGTACAGTCGAGACTGAAGCATTCAGTGCAGTGTTCAATGATGGCGCATGCCAACCGAGCAAACACATGGGTTCACGAAGTGTGCGATGATACCGAATGTCTCCGTGGAAAAATGGATCAAAAACCATGTGTTCTTTCCAATCGAAGTCTGCATAATAGGCGAAGAAAGTGGTTACTATATCCGCAGTTGATATCTTACTGCCGCCGATGGCTAGAGATTTGTAAACAGGAACCAGCATGACGGAGATGTTGATTCCCCCCAGCAGCCCGAACTTTGCCGAGTACAGGCCACGAGACTTCGCCCAGGTCTTGATCAGTAAATGAGACAGACGGTATTTCGCGAGATCGGGGATGGACATCTGTATATAGGCGAGATCTCGTGCTGGTTTCAGTTTGGATAATGTCTTCACCGGCAGCTTGAACGCTGCATCTGTGGCTGGATGATTCATGATGCCAGGGTATCTGCGAAGGAACTGTTAGCAACTCCGCGATGTTGGTTGGCGCTGCTCAAACCGCAAGGACTGCTCACCTCTCAGCGATAATGCTAGCAGTGCAATACTGCAGGTCGAACTTGACTCCTACCACACTCAATTCAAGCATGGTGCCCGTTTTCGCGCGCACGACCCGGAGAACTGTCACTCCATCATGACGCGCCTTCTTCAGCTTCGATAGGGCTAGAGAAAAGAATATCTTTGAGCTTATGTTACCAACACATAAGCAGTCTACATCGGACTCCGCCGTCCAAACTCCCAGCCCATAGGATCCTACTGGAATGAGTACCAATCCTAGGCCGGAGCGCTGATGGACGGAATCTTGATCTTGTCCCGTATTGCACAAGACCCTCTGGAGCAATCTCAATGCCGCAACCCTTCCAACCTCCTCCTTGGCGGTAGGCAAGCACTCCAGCGAGCTCAAAGTAGTTTTTAAACGCTCAGTGCTCCCCAGAGCCGGCGGTGCCTGTCTGAGAGCAATCGGCCCTGGTCTGGAAGCATAATTTGTGGCAATACCATCGTGGCTCGACCTTCTGAAGAGACAGCGAATTCCCCCAATGGTCGCTAGGTGCTGGGGATTTGGGCTCCACCTGAAGAGAGGGTCGACCGAATGTATTGAATCCACGGAGGCCGAGTGACAGCATCATTGAATAAGATACGATCATATCTCTGAGGTCGATTGTTAAGACCACTCCCAACTGTTTTTGTAGCCAGATCGTTCGTAAAAGGGTCAAATGTAGCCCCTTGCTCACCTTCGTATAATTGTTCTAGTGGCTGTGAATCGCCCGTGAAGTCGTGAGAAACACCAGAGCGAAGTCGTGTCTGCAGCCAAGCATCCTGAAGCCCATGATCGGCCAGCACCTGATCTAAATCGCACAGATACTGATACCCCTGAAACGATAATTGCTCCCTTTGGCGGGCCGAGTCGATTGTGAAGGATGATGTAGCAATGTTGAAGTCACCGGCAATGATCCAAGGATGATTGTGGAATTTTCTGGACAGGTGGCCAACCAGTGCCAGGAGCTCATTCTTTTTGGAAGCCACTGCACCGTCCACCAGGCCTTGAGTAAGATGGCACGCAGCAAGAATGATGGGCAGTGGCTCGGCTGATGGGTCAGAAGTAGCTTGTAAGACGTGAAAACGCAATACCGGAGCGCCTTTGTGTTTTCTTTTGAATGGGACGTAATTCCAGCTGAATGGATACTTGCTCAATATCACAATATTGAGATGGCTCGGTAAGGGTCCTTGGCCGTGCAGTCCCGGAACTCCATGCGTCGAGTACCTGTAGAGTTCGCAGATGGCGGGATCTTGCAGTAGGAAAGGAAGGAAATGGTCAGTTACTTCCTGGAGGACCAGGACGTCAGACACAGCACGGTCGGATAGGATATGAGATACCAGGGCTGAGTATCTTTCTTGGCTAGGAGGCCATTCGAACTCCGCAAGCACATTGTACGATGCTACAACAAGTTGCTCGATTCGAGTGTGGCCAGGCGTTGATACATGGTGCGGGCTGTCGGGCAATGGGCCCCAAGAACCTGATGATGTACTGAACTCAAATGTTTTCCGGATCTGCTCTCCTGGCTCGGCAAATAAGTGAAGATCCAACGGTGGTGAGAAACGGTCTAGTTGTCGACTGGGGATATCAATGCGGGCCCAGAGTCGCATCGCATTCGCGGACTCTCGCACCAGGATTGCTAGATGTCCGATAGGCCAACTCATCGGTGTGAGAAGGCGTGCTTTTGCCAGCAGAAAATTGTGTGAATCCGATTCGGAATCATCGCTTTGCCCAATAGTCATATGCAACTGGGAGTCTGCGTGGGGTGACCACCCGAAGCTGCGGCGGACTGCTTCGACTAGATCAGAAGCAAACGCTGAACCTGACTGCTGTTGAGGGAGTACCACGATACTATTGTGATTGCGAAGCTTGAAGACGTCTGCTGGCTGGAAGAGAATCTCCTTCGGCACAAGTGATGCCAGGTCCAGTTGGCATAGGATTTTCGCGGCTTCATCAAGCACCTCTGGCCGTACAAATGGGTAGACCACGTTGACGTGAGGTGGCCATTTCTCATATGCCTTGTCGTATAAACTTCTGACCGAGTCAACTGACGCCCATGAGGCATCTGTGGGAATAAAGCAAACAGCGGTATCATAGGATGGAGAAAATTTGGATTGACTTGATGGTGTCGCCATCGCCTCGTCAGATTGCCCTGTTATCTCTGCGGGCCCAGGTATGATTTGAGTTGGCTAATTGGGAAGCAATACCGCTGTCAATGGTGACTGACGTCCTTCTGATGCGTCGAGCGCAGCATTTGACTGTTTAAGAGATGCAGGAACATATATATACATACAAAGAACGCTCGGTCTATTATTGGCCTAGGCGTGCCTCAGCATTCAATGATGTCGTATTTCTCGGCGCTACAGCGTCAGCCAAATATCTTTGGCGACCATTTAAGGCTAACTGATTGTTTGGGTGAGTCATGGAACTTCTAGATATCAACGAACAGCCACGCATGGTAAGAAAGACGAGGGGTGTCAGAGAAGCACTTGTGCCTTGTTGACTCATCGGCGTGAGCAATCTCACATCCCGCCCCACAAACTAGCTAGCAACACCACTTCGTTCTGGACAATCCAAAGGTAGACAAGGAAAACGACGCCTAAGTCAGGAACTCATCAACTGATACTGCAGCACATCCATGCCTCCTATGTTAACTCTCGCACTTAGTCAATTGATGCAAGTCACTGCTGTTCTCTTTGGTCAATGCCACACAAAGATGTCTCTAGAAAGATCCGTTTTCCGTTCCCCAATCAACGGATTCATCTTGATTGCCTTTGCCTTCCATGACTGCTTCCAGCTTGTCTTCCACTGTGACCCAGCCCTGGCGTTTCTGGGATATAGCGTATCTGATGGGATCTTTCCATTCCCTCCACCATACCTCTTCGCTTTGAACCAGACATTTGCGGCCAGGCTCTCCATTTTTCGTCGTTGCAAACGGCCAAACCGCCTTCACGACTTCGTACTTGTTCTTACCGGAGAACAGGCTCGTGACGTTGGTGAAAAACTGGTTCACCTTGTCCGGGTTTTGCACCAAGACGCGGCTGTGAGTAACGAGAAAAGTCACATCCACGACGCCGCGATATTTGAGAGTTGCAATGAGGCTTCGTAAAACTGGCCTTCGATCCAGCCAACATCGAAATTTGCAACAACCCTATCCAAAGCAAAAGACTTCACAGACGCGGTGTCTTGGACGTACCTTTGACACCATTCTTCTAACCCCCCTTCACCAACTTCTGGTAACACGTCTGGCCGGTTGCCGCCGCGATGTACGACCTCGCCTTCCCCGGCGCAACGTATATAATCCATGCGCAGCCGTTCATCATCGGGTACAAGAAGGCTCATCAAGTTTAGTTTGATGTCGAAGTCGACGCGCCTTCCACGACTGCCCCGGATGTGAAGTTGTGGTTTTTGGGGGAATAGTAGACTGTGCGCGGATCAGGGAGGTCAGAGCAGCGGCATTTGAAGATAAATATTCGGCTTTGGAAGACAGAGTTGTTGAATCACTAGATAGCTTAAAGAGAGGAGGCGAGTAAAGCTTGTAGTTTAGTTTTGGAAGTCCGGGATATCGCACTACACCCTTGATGCCATCTCCAGATGTCACCTCTTCATCCCTGGTGTGCTCAGCTCCAGTCGGAGACGGACCAGAATACGGCGGTGGTGTTGTTGATGCGTCGTGAGCATCTAGTCTCGGTTTCTCCATGGCCGTGTGACTGTGAGAACTTGTCCCGTAGTTGCAACAAGACAAAGAAGGACACACGTATAAATCTACGCTCAAAACACATTGACGACTCCATACAAGATGATGAGCCCAACAACATATTGAAAAGGCACGTATAGCTCCTCTTTTTTTTCTTTTTTTTCCAAAAAAAAAAGATGTACCTCAGTGCTGCATTGAGGGGTTTTTTTTAATAGCCACATTCTTTAGGGGTGATTTTTTAAAAAAAAAAAATTTTCTAGTGCCTAGCCTAGCCTAGACACCTAAAAAATCCAAGCATAAAAAATAAAACACCTACAACAGGAACATAAAAAGCGTCCTTTAGGAGTTTTTTTTTCTTTGGATCGTACTTCTCTACCACCGCGTTAAGGAACATTAAAAAAAAAAGGATCACACGTCTTTTTGTTTTGGCCCAAAAAAAAAAACCACCAAAAAAGCGGTTGCGGATCTTTCTTTCCTTCTTTTCTATTCTTTTTTTTTCTCTCATGGAAAGTCATCGCCAATATTTATTCATATAGCAGCTGAAAAAAAAAAAAAACATTCCAAGCATATCGGATTTTGAGCTAAAGTTTATCTTGAATGTGGTACTGTCTCCACCCCCACCTATTGATGAGCTTCGAGCTAGCTGTAGCTCCCCCGCGGTAGTTGTGATGCACCAAGGCTCTTTGCGCACCGCCAGCCCAGTACCACGCGAAGATGAGTAGCGATGCTGTGCTCGTTGGCTGTCTTGTTGATAGAATTGCATCACGAGTAAGAAGTGTCATAATTACGTTCGAAGTTCTGCTACAATTGGCTAACACATGTCGTTTGCGTACAGTTGCCGCATCGCACAGGGTCAACAGGACGATCTCTCGAGAAGGATGAGATTCTACAGATCACCAGAGCTACATTGGTGGACATAAGTAGGACATCTACTGTCAGTATTGTTCTAGAATCTCTTTTTGCACTGCTCGAAGATTTGGGACGTCCATTTCTCTGCATCGCAGCACATCCGCCTCACATCCTAGAGTCCGAGTTGTACATCTTATCACTCGCAGCAGCTAGTTGCAATGCGAATTGGCAATGGCGTCCCAGCAGAGATATCGAAGGAGATGGAATCCTACCCAAGCCATTGGATTCAGTCCTTGTGAACCGGATATTGCAACTGTTGAAACAACTTCTGGAGCCCATTCCGGACGATTACATATTGCCAGCAGAAACCTTACTCGATCATTTGCCGGAGCGTAACTTCTGTGTGCCCCGACCCGAGGGTAAACCGGTTGGAAATCAGTTCACTGAGGCCGAATGTCTCGAAGAATGCTTGGTTGGCCTTGATGCTCATATCAAGACCGTAATCGAGTTTATATCAGCCTCGAATTGGTCTGCTGCATTTGAACACATAAGAAACACTATCTACAATATTCGAACAACATCTTTTCCCGAGGGAACCATTGAGAACGCCAATCAAGATGGCGAAACCGCTAGCCTCGTCACCTTGAGGCTCCTATCGTTCTTCTGGATTGATAGCCTGAAGCTTGGGCATATCATACAAGAGATATGCTCCAGTTATCTGCATTTCCGTAAATCGTTTCAATGTACGATAGCCGTAGTACTGCCTTTGCTTGTGGCTCGCTGGATTGATCGCTTTCCTGACGAATTTGTTCGGCTCCATTCACATCACAAGAGGCTGGATGGCGGTGGAGATACATTATTTGACATGACTCAAACGGGAGTAGATAATGGTCGGCGAAGAGCCGTCCTATATCCCATGCAAATTACTTTGCTCTTACTCCTGCCCGACGTGTTTGAGGTGGCCAGCAACCTGCGAGAGGCGAAGAGCAATAACCTTATCAAAAAGGTGTCCTTCCTAGATAGCTTGAGGAAAGCTCTCCGAAATGGAAATGAGCGAGCTGCCTATTGTCTGGTGGCCTTGCTTCGTGCTGCTCGACATTTCAAGGCCGAGAGTGATTCAGCCCTGGTCAGCTATGCCATGGATGTCCAGGACGAGGTCAGGGACTCTGTTTTCCGTCTTCCACAGGTTGGCAATTCAGCTTCAACGTTTGACCAAGACATGATAACTGGAGCCTTTGTTAGTCTTGCTCATCTCGACCCAGATGGTGGCGTGGAGACGCTTACGGAGTCCTGTATATCACCAATGGCGCCGGACAATTTTAAAATTGCCGTCATCCAAGCGTGCTCTAGTTTCATTGGGCAGCCGCAGATTGGGAGATACGCGGAGCTTCATGATAAGGCATTATCTTTTATACAAGCTGAGTTCGAAGTATGACCCTGACATACACTCTTTTGCTGCTGAGCTTCTGCTGATGGAATGTGTAATTAGTCGGAGTGCATGAACCGTTCAAAATCCACCAAAGATGCTACTCCGTTCAACGAACGGAAGGTGATTGAAATTCTGCGATACCTAGATGTCTCACCATCGCCGTTGATTCAGGACTTAAAGGGCGGAAACCCTGATATCCCGTTTTTGCAGCCGTTCCTTTTTTGTATTCTCTCTCGACACTCATCCATCTGTCGACTCGCTACCAGGGTCGCAAAGAAGCTCTTCGAGAGTGATGGCAACTCGAAATCTGAGTCTGGCAACATTGAGTTCAGTACAGATCTCCGAGTGAGACTTTGGGACCAGATGTAAGCATGTTGTCATGTCTACACATTGAAATCCGCGCTTACGTTAGATGGCAGCTCTTCGATCCTGCTCGACGCTTGTGCAAATGTGATAGATGATCCGAGCATGTTTTCGGTCAAGAAACTGCAAGAATTCCTATGTGCAAGGTCCACGGTCTTGAAAGGCTTACCTGTCCGTTGCCAAACTCCAATCGCTATGGGTATAATCACTAATCCACCATAGATTCTCTCAAATATCCCCACGGTTACTCCTTCAATTCACGAGGCCGCGGTCAAGCTCGAGTCAGCCCTGTTGACATCATTATGTTCTCCGGATATATCAGTTTGCCAGACCACGACGCTCTGCGTAGGTCTTATCGTTGAGGAATGTGCTGATGGTCAATACAGTGACTCGGCAACAATGCTCTCCTCAACGCACCGCAACAGTCTAGTATATCAAGAGCTTTCCTCGCCTGCTTTTCACTTTACCGGTCTTGTTGCCTTCCAAAAAAGAATGCGCGGTTTGCTTAGGCAAATGCGAATCCCCACACAAGGCATACTAGATGCGTGGAACTTTGCGTTCGAAAGATGGATACGTCTGTCGAAGGACGTTTCTGTGGCTACGGCGGATAGCGTCGATGACAAGCTTTTGTCGGAATGGCGCAACTTCTCTGGCTTTCTGGCCTCCCTAGGCAGCCTTTGCACGTATGATTATGCAAGTCGATTGGACGAAGCCACTCCGGATCTTCAATGGATAGACCGGCTGTACTCGGAACTTCACGAGGAGCCGTTGCTGACACGCTTTCTCCGACTTGCTATTCAACTTCTCGGATGTGAGAATATTAAGGTTCGGGAAGCAATGAGAGAAGTACTGTCTACGGATGTGTCGTCGACACTCTACCCTGCACTATTCAGGGCACTAGAGTCAGAACTGGATGTCCTTCTCGCAGGAGTGCTTGCATCAACAGATCAGAACCAAGAGAAGGAGGTCGTGTTTGCCGAACAAGCGGCTTCGCTGCTGAAGACTATGGTAGAAAAGCTAGAAGGTGCCCCTGACCTTGGCTCCGTCTCATCAGTGCATCTTGCAGCGTTGACACTGAGTTTCGCCAAGTTTCTCGATGGGGCACCAGATGGCAGCACGACATTGCGAGTGAGGGTAAAGATATGTTATCTCTGCGAGGCTGTTATGAAAAGAAAGGAGCATCTCAATTTGCGTGATGACGTTCGAATCAGGAATCAGCTTCTTGAAAACATATTTGGCTGGATTGCTCGGCCATATGCTCCCAAACAAGAACAATCAACCAGCACGGCTGCCCGGCCGGAAGAAGCACGACGACTCCAAAAAGATCTTGACAAAGCTTGTCTCAAGACACTTGCAGACCTCACATCTCGGCTTCCACTTCAGCCAGCGGACAGTCAAACAGATGTTGGGATGAGTGAACTGAAATCGCAAATGTTCCATACCTACTTCAATCGATTCCTGTCCCTCTTAAACTACGAGACACAGGAACTGAACAATGGCCACTTTCATTACGGTGGTTTAAGCCATGATGAGACTGCTTCCAATGCAGATTTAGTCATCACAATCCTATCCAACCTGCTAAGCGCCAACATTGACGTCGGATTAAAGCATTCACTGAACATCGGCTATCATGAAAATGTAGAGATCAGAGCTGCATTCGTCCGTGTTTTATGCAACATCCTGACGCAGGGAACAGAATTCAGCTCATTAACAGATTCAGCTGTCAGTGATAAATATGTAGAGCTTTTAAATGTGCGTCACAGATATTCCACATTTCCTCAAAGACGTATTCATGCTGACAAAGACGCATCGCAAAGCTACTTACCAACGACCTTTCATTCTCCGCATCAATGAGCGCGATTTGTCCTGCCTCGGAAGTAGACGAGCTAACCATCAGTCTTCTTACGGTGTTCGAACAGCGTGGCTTGACATTTGACCTGTTCAAGGCATTGATCCGCCAAGAAATAGAGCAGACAGGTAAATGACGCAAAAAGACTGTTGTCCAAAATACTAATATTGAAGCAGAGAACGAGACCGAAATACTTAGGAGGACATGTGTTGCAACCAAAATGCTCTCGGTATATGCCAAATGGAAAGGGGCCTCTTATTTGAAGTCGACGTTGCAGAAAGTGTTAGAAAGATTAATGTTGACTTCTCAAGATCTGGATTTAGAGCTGGACCCTGCCAGAGTCAGCGCCCCAGAAGAACTGCAGAAGAACGCAGCTCAGCTTCAAATAGTCGCCAAGGTCTTCATGGACGACATTTGTGCATCAATTCCAGACGTTCCCAGTTCTTTTCGGAAAATTTGCAGCATTGTACGTTCTTGGGGTTCCGTGGCATTGATCTACTGTACGTTCCGAGAAACTGATGTCAGCAAACAGATTTCAGAAGCTGTGTTGCTTCGCTTTCCGAATGCCAAGTATACTGCCGTCGGGGCATTCATATTCCTGCGCTTCTTCTGTCCCGCAATCGTGGCCCCGGAGGCTGAGAATCTCGTCGCGGTCCCGCCGTCCAAGGAGATGCGACGTGGACTCTTACTTATCGCCAAAATCATACAAAATCTCGCCAATAACGTCCTGTTCGGGACCAAAGAGCCGTATATGTTTCCACTCAATCCCTTTTTGGTGCAAAATATCCATCTCGTAACCGGGTTTTTGAGAGAAATCTCTGTGAGCATAAAAAACATGAACAAAAGACTTCCACAAACAGGGCCTCAGCTGACAGGCACCAGGTACCTCCGCCACACGATGCCCCGACTTCCAAGGCTGATGTATTTGATTTCGGTTCTTGTGTTTCGTTGCATCGATTTCTGTATGACCACTGGGATCATTTGCGGCAAACACTTGTCTCGCGAGAAAAGAAGGAGTATCACCGCATCACTGCAGAAGTGGTTCAGGTGACAGCACCAGGGCTGCAGCCTCTTCGGGGCTTGATTACGAACCTGGGCCCTCCTCCACTTGCGATATCATGGAATCGGCCACACATATCCTGCAACACTCCACCTCTCTACTCAAGATTTCAGAACTTCATGCTGCGCAATGCATTTCGAAGTGCTGAGTCGTTTTTGACTTCACGTGCCGTGTACGACGGAGGAGAGAGCAAGGCAAGGCGCGACAAGTTCCGCTTTTTATCAGCAATTTGCTTACCAGAGAACAGGATGGTCTCTCCATCGTATGTATCATCCTCAGACATATCGAAAACGAAAGCATAGATTACGATACTCTACTATATTGTTACTTGAAGGTCAGGCCAATATCACGTAGCACGAGTCGATTTATCTTCACTGTTCTAATTACCGCTCCTTGGGCAACAATCTGTCTAATTCAGAGTCTAGATAGCAAGCCGCCTATGGCATGAGCCATTCGGCCTTTTCATCGACGCAACCTGCTACAACGGACGCAATGAGCCCTCAGATGACTTTTTCTCGAAATTGGACCTTCTAACACCAACCGAGCTGACTCGGAATCTTTCAAGGATATACGTCTATAATATGAACAGCGCGTTTAAGTAAGTGCTTCCGGTTGTAGCATACAGGGTCACCCTCATTGACAATACAGACGCTGCTTCCGGAGACTTCTTCGTAACTCTACTCGCGATGAGTGCAGTGTCTTCCACCCCCGTAATGTTGAATATCACTTGATCGGAAGCCTACAGGATCTTCAGGCTCATTTTCACCTGAGCCAGCTTCATCTTCCCAAAGAGACGATTAGTGTGGTCACGGAAACCCGTTTCATGTTTCAATCTATCACACGGCTATCCAAGTCCAAGGGAAGAGTCGAGGTCGTAATCAAAGTTGGTAGTCAGTTTGTTCAGATTACCACGCTCAAGAAGCAAGAAGTCCTCTCAGGACTTCGAATTAGCAGTATTATCAACGATATATTTCGTCTAAGCGATATAGAAGAGGCCACGTCAACTACAACAACTCAAGCGGATGATGACTCGGGCTTCGGACTGAGAGCGGATGGGGGCAAGATAGTCATGTTTTTCACCAGCTCAAAAAGGGCAGATGTCCTCCAGACCATACGTGGAGCAAAGGCGAAGTTGGGCAAGGATAATCGAATACCGAAGCCAGCCGAGAGACTTGTGCGGCCTCAGGATGTTCCAGGTACCATGCTCAACTTGGCTCTGACCAACTTGTCCAGCCCTTATCATGTACTGAGGTTGGCGTCTTATAATCTTCTGGGGGCTCTTTGTCGTTCGTTCGACTTCAGTGCGGCTGGAAAGCTCGTTTGTAGCAAAGGTCAGTCTCAAGAGCCATCAGTTAGGGAGAAAGTAGCTTACAAAGTACTTCCAGATTTGGCAGTCCCGCTTGATCCCACTCGGTTCATCGTCAGCATCAGTCGAGAACTTGCTTTGGCCGAGCCTCAACTTACGTCAGACTTTCTAGCCGAGTTTTTCGTGAGCTGGGAAAGTATTCCCGATGAACAAAAACCTTTAAGTCTGGAATATGTGGCCCCCTGGCTTTCTAGCTTACGTTCAACCGTTCTAGTAACGGACGTAGATGGAGATAAAGGCAGAGAGAAGGTTGCGTCTCTCTTCAGAAAGCTAATAGATGTGGCTGTTTTGGACCAGAGCCTTACGTGTGTGCTTGAACAGTACATATGGCCTTCAATCGCCCAGGACGAGCTTCTCTTGGACGTTTTCGTTGATGAGCTCATCAAAGTTGCGTTGAGCTATGGCGACAGGCCAGATACTTTGGAAATTCTTTCATCGGTCATGGTAGGTCTCGGGACTGTCACCCTGCGAGGGAGGATCATTTCTCGCCTTCGCAAAGCCCTCAACCGGTCATATCTTCGACCAACCCGGCTATTGCCAGACAATTCAGTTTGGGAAGAAGTCTGTGTTCTACTTCAATTCTGCCTGGCGTTGTCCTTCGACAGTCGGGTTCAATCTCAGATGTTCCTGCCGGAGATCTTCCACCTCATAACAATGCTTGCAAATACCGGATCATACGAAGTTCGATCTCTCGTTTACAAACTTCTCATCAACTCTATTCACTCTATATGTGTCTCGTTTAGCCTGGACGACGCACGGGCATTACGACTCCGAACGATCATGGAAGTGTTCGCTGACTCCAGGAGTGAGATCTTTACGGCACCATCCTCAATGGCTAGGGATGGCGCGTCTGTGTCTATATCTCCAGACTCGTCTCCCGCTTTGGCCACGACGGAGAACCTGACAGCAATGTTATATGAGGTGTCCACGATTGCCGCCCCTTCCATCGATGTAGCAAACACGTGGCGCGCTCGATGGATGAGCCTTGTTGCCAGCACTGCTTTTCAGAACAACCCAGCAATCCAGCCCAGAGCGTTTGCAGTGATGGGTTACTTAGCCAAGGAAAAGGTCGACGATGACTTACTGTATCAAGTCTTAGTGGCACTGCGAAATAGTGTCAGCCAGTTCGGCGAAGATGGAAACAGCGAAATGCTCGTCTCCATCGTCACTTCGTTGACTAAGATGATGGCGAAATTGCCTTCGGCTTCTCGATATGGCCTCCAGCTTTTCTGGTTAGCAATGTCCCTCGTTCGTCTCGTGCCAGCAAGTCTCTTCAACTGTGCCGCACTCTTCTTGGACGCCGTTCTGAATAACATCGGTACCACTGGTAACGTCAGAGGCGACCGAATGGTGCCTCTTCTCTTGCAGTGTCGGACACAGCTAGAAGAGGCTGCCTTACCATTGGACGACGCTTATGGTATCCATTTTGAGGAAGACACGTTCCATTTTGCAGTGTGCGCATGTCTTGTGCGCGGCCTGACGGATGCACTCACTAAGCCCACTGCAGTACGGGTTCTCGTCACATTCCTGGAGATGACGACCTCTGCAGGAACATCAGCAAGGGACCCAAATTACACCATTCGCGGCTCTCCATACCTAGCCCTTTTGTTGGCTCGTGGAATGACCGAAGATGATTTCATGGACAGCCTCTGGTGGACCAGTCTAAAACCCGAGGGCGTTTCCAACGTTCTCAGCCTTCGAAGCACTGAGAGCATCGAAGATATGGCCGATAAGGACCTCTTCCTTATTTCTGTGATTGAACTTGTCGATTTTCACTATCTTGATGATAGCGCCCAAGCACGGAGCCTACATTGGCTGAATCTGCTGGCTCAAGCGCGGCCAACTGTTTTTTCAAGCCTGTGAGTATCTTACCATCAAAATTTCCCACAGTATGCTGATATCATTAAAAACAGCTGTGGAGCTCTAGTCTCAATTCTCGACGACGTATTGCTGCACAGTCAAGAAACAGGAGCACTGGAAGCTGCACATGCATTGCTACGTACTATCTCTTCTGAACAAGCCTTTTCTAAGGAAATGCAATCGATTCATTCACTATTAAATTTGTTGAATGAGACAGGCTTTGGTGGATTATGGAGGGCGTCTAACCATTCTTCCACCGCGGACGTAAAGGGAGATTGCTTTGAGCTCACAGAAAAGTTGATTGAGGTAGGTCAAGCTCATCGGGTGGATGGTTGCTACAATAGCTAACAGCAGGTTCTAGCTTATCGTCATTTGAGACAAGGAGACACGGGCTTTCACAATTGTCATACTTAGCGACCCGTGGAAAGGCCTGTGAAAAATTAAAGTCGCGTCATGTAACAAATTGAGTGCAATCCCGATGTGCAACACTGGGCCGATATCGGCCGCCCACGCACTGCAAATAGTCATAATCGATGCACGCCTGTTGGGTAGCCACCAGACTAGGTCCATTTTGTGTCTCATAGAACCTCCAATTGACTGCCTGCTAGCCCCACGTCTGCTTGGCCCTAATTTTTTTTTCCCTCTCTTGAGCACCATATCCAGACCTGCAATTTCACGGCAATTACCCAAGCTTATTGTTGACAGAGCTTTTTGCCGTAAATCCAACATGGCGAGGCCAGAGGAGGTTTCTCCCCAGAGGATATCCATTCTGGGGGAAGATAGCATTATCGCCGACTATGGCCTATGGCCAGATTTTGTCGCGACTGATCTCCTCAGTCAAGTCAAGTCCTCGACATACGTTCTTATCACCGACACGAACCTCTACGATACATACGTCCCATCGTTTCTCTCCTGGTTTCAATCCAATGAGAGCGCTGCTGGAGTTCGACTGCTCACCTACGCGATCCCACCGGGCGAGGCATCAAAAAGCAGGGAAACTAAGGCCGAAATAGAGGACTGGATGCTGGCGCAGAACTGCACGAGAGATATCGTCATAATAGCACTGGGGGGCGGTGTCATTGGAGATATGATTGGCTATGTTGCCGCTACCTTCATGAGGGGCGTTCGTTTCGTACAAGTCCCAACAACTCTTTTGGCCATGGTGGACTCTTCCATTGGAGGTAAAACAGCCATAGACACACCGATGGGGAAAAACTTGGTTGGCGCTTTTTGGCAACCGAAACGGATCTATATCGATCTGGTCTTCATTCAAACTCTCCCTGTACGCGAATTCATCAACGGGATGGCTGAGGTAATCAAGACTGCGGCCATCTGGAACGAGGACGAATTTAGTGTGCTGGAGCAGTCCGCAGCTGAGATCCTCTCCTGTGTTCGTTCGAAAGCCAAAGATCGTTTAGCGCCCATCAAGAAAACGCTCACTCGCATAGTCATTGGTTCTGCACGAGTGAAAGCCGAAGTGGTGTCTGCAGATGAACGAGAAGGGGGGTTGAGAAACTTACTCAACTTTGGACACTCAATCGGACATGCAATTGAGGCTATCCTCACTCCGCAGCTCTTGCATGGGGAATCTGTTGCTATTGGCATGGTTAAGGAAGCCGAGCTGGCGCGCTATCTCGGTGTCTTGAGGCCGCACGCTGTGTCACGATTGTCTAAGTGTATCGCATCCTATGGGCTGCCGACTTCTCTGCAGGACAAGCGAGTACTGAAACTCACAGCTGGAAAAAAGTGCCCTGTCGATATCATGTTGCAGAAAATGGCCGTGGACAAAAAGAATGACGGACAGAAGAAGAAAATCGTCTTATTGGCAAAGATCGGGCGCACGTTTGAACCGAAAGCCAGTGTTGTGGCAGACACAGACATAAAGACCATTCTGTCAGCGTCCGTCAGCGTCACTCCTGGTGTTCCCAGCGGGCTCAATGTCACAGTGACGCCTCCTGGATCAAAGAGTATCTCCAATCGGGCCCTCATATTAGCAGCACTAGGCAGCGGATCATGCAAAATCAGGAATCTCCTACACTCTGATGATACCGAGTACATGCTCTCCGCCATCGGTCACTTAGGAGGGGCATCGTACTCATGGCATGCTGCGGGAGAAATTCTCGAAGTTGAAGGCAAAGGCGGCAACTTGATTGCCAGCAAGGATGATCTTTATATTGGTAATGCCGGCACTGCGTCGAGATTCCTGACAACTGTTTTAGCTCTGTGCTCTCCGACTCAGCAGACAACTTCAACCGTGTTGACAGGCAACGCTAGAATGAAAGTAAGGCCAATTGGGCCGCTTGTAGATGCGTTGCGACTAAATGGCGTTGAAATTGAGTATTTGGAGCAGGAAAAGAGCCTGCCCCTCCGAGTACATTCAACGAGAGGTTTTCAAGGTGGTGTGATCGAGTTGGCCGCTACAGTTTCTTCTCAATATGTGTCGTCGATCCTCATGGCAGCTCCCTATGCGAAGAGTCCCGTCACTTTGCGTTTGGTTGGCGGAAAGCCTATCTCTCAACCATATATCGATATGACTATTTCGATGATGAAGACATTCGGTATTGATGTCACAAAGTCTGCAACAGAGGCAGACACTTACCACATCCCACAAGGCACCTACATCAACCCTCCGGAATATGTTATAGAGAGCGATGCTAGTTCTGCCACATACCCATTGGCTGTTGCCGCCATTACTGGAACAACATGTACCATACCAAATATCGGGTCATCGTCCCTCCAAGGTGATGCCAGATTTGCGGTTGATGTCTTGCGACCAATGGGTTGCACCGTCAAACAAGACGAGCTAAGCACTACGGTTACCGGCCCGCCCCCGGGACACTTGAAGCCACTGCCACACGTGGACATGGAACCCATGACAGATGCATTCCTGACCGCATCAGTGTTGGGGGCTGTCGCTGCTGGGAAGACATGTATAACCGGCATTGCCAATCAACGAGTCAAGGAGTGCAATAGAATTGTGGCCATGAAGGACCAGCTTGCCAAGTTTGGTGTCTCATGCACTGAACTTGATGACGGGCTCGAAATCAACGGCACCTCTCTATCCAACATCCGACCAGCGGAAGCAGCCATTCATTGCTACGACGACCATCGAGTCGCCATGAGCTTCAGCGTTCTATCCATCGTCGCCCCGGGAACAACTGTCATCACCGAACGGGAATGCGTTGGCAAGACCTGGCCAGGATGGTGGGATACTCTTTCCCAATCTTTTAGAGTACGACTCGAAGGTTCTGCTGAAGCCCAAACGGCCAAGCCCACCGCATTGCCAAGCAGCACCCCTGGACGATCTATGTTCGTAATCGGTATGAGAGGTGCCGGCAAAACGACCGCGGGGCGCTGGATTGCAAAGCTCCGTGGCTGGACATTTGTGGACTTGGATGAGGAGCTAGAGCGGCGTTCTGGAATGACGATACCCGATATCATTAATGGTCCAAGAGGCTGGGATGGCTTTCGACTCGATGAGTTGAATCTTCTCGGTGACGTGATGAGCGAGCTTCCACATGGTCATATCTTTTCTTGTGGGGGTGGTATCGTTGAGACCCCCAAGGCAAGGGAACTTCTTTCAGCCTACTGTAACAATGGCGGTAGTGTGGTCTTGGTCCACCGCGACACGGACCAAGTTATGGAGTATCTTTCCATAGATACCACGCGACCGGTGTACACGACGGAAATCCGACAGGTCTATGAACGTCGTCAACCGTGGTACGACTCATGCTCAAATCAATTGTACTACAACCTTCATACTGCGGCTCGTACTGAAGATGTTAGCATCCCTGAGGATTTTCAAAGATTCGTAGCTTCAATAACCGATGGCAACGGTAATCTCGATGCCATTTTGCAAAAGAAAGAAAGCTTTTTCCTCTCCTTGACGATGCCCTCCTTAAGTCATACCAACATCTCCTTGATTCAAGATACTCTCGTCGGATCTGATGCTGTTGAGATTCGCATCGATCTATTGGAAGACTGGTCTCTCGGGGCTGTAACAGAACAGGCATGTCTTCTTCGATCTGCCACACCGTTGCCTATAATTTTCACTGTCAGAACTATTGCTCAAGGCGGTCGCTTCCCGGACAGCGATGAACGCAAGCGCTTGGAGCTCTACCGCCTGGCCTTGAAGCTCGGGGTAGAATATCTCGATGTGGAAATCTCGTCATCCGACGACTTGATGCAGGAAGTCCTGGAACACAAAAGGAATACTCTCATCATTGCATCTCATCATGATCCCGCCGGGTCATTGTCTTGGAAAAACGCATCATGGATCCCTCACTACAATCGTGCACTGCAGTACGGTGATGTGATAAAGCTTGTGGGGTACGCCAAAACCATCGAGAACAATTTTGACTTGGCGAACTTCAAGTCGAAAATGATGGCATCACAGCAGAAGCCCATCATATCCATCAACATGGGTAGCGCCGGCAAGTTGAGTCGCACTCTCAATGGATTTTTGACACCTGTATCACATCCAGCCTTGCCCTTCAAAGCAGCACCTGGACAAATGTCCGCGGCGGAAATAAGGCAAGGCCGCGCTCTGATCGGCGATATTGAGAAACATGACTTTTACCTTTTCGGCAATCCCATTTCGCAGTCCAGGTCGCCAGCGCTTCATAACACTCTTTTCCAGGACACAGGGTTGCCACATGAATATCATTTTTTTGAAACGTCAGACGTTGAGGACCTACCTCGCCTGCTGCAAAGCGAGAGTTTTGGTGGCGCTTCTGTTACCATTCCCCTCAAACGGGACATCATACCTCTACTTGATGACTTAACGCCGGCTGCCCGAACCATTGGAGCCGTCAACACCATCATTCTCTCAAAAGGCGATGATGCGCAAAGTAAGCGTCAACTTGTAGGTGATAATACTGATTGGAAAGGCATGGTACACAGTCTTGAACAAGCCGGTGTTTCCTCGACGATTGACAAAGAGTCAGCTGCTGTAGTGGGTTCAGGTGGCACGACCAGAGCGGCCATTTATGCTTTGCACTTCATGGGCTTTAACCCAATCTTTGTAATTGGACGTGATGCTGCCAAGGTCAAAGCTCTGGCCGCTGAGTTTCCCGTTGAGTATAGCGTCAAGCACCTCTTGCGTTCTAACGAATTCGATCATTCGGGCCGCTCTCCTCGTGTTATCATCAGCACGATTCCCGCTGACCGCCCAGTCGACGAGAGTGTCCAAAGCGTTGTGTCAGCGATACTCTCTGCACCCCCATTGGCTAACAAGACACGCGTTCTCCTGGAGATGGCATACAAACCAAGCGTTACCCAGATCATTAAGATGGCTGAAGACGCTGGTCAGTGGGTTACTGTACCTGGGCTAGAGGTTCTTGCATCGCAAGGTTGGTATCAGGTATGAAAATCTCCAACCCTTTTCTCCCCTCTTTTTTTCATGTTTCTAAGCTTTCGATACGCTGCACACATCAAATGGTTCAGTTTTTTTTTTCCTCTATTTGAGGAGAGGGCTAACTCGTATCGGTCACTTAGTTCGAGGCATGGACAGGCATTCAGTCCCTTTACAACCAGGCACGAGACGCTGTGATTGGGAAGCTTGATTAAGTAGTTGCAAGAGATGTGTCAGTCATTGACTCAAGTCGGAGCCATTCGCTCTGATATCAGCTCCTTGATAACACATTGCGCAACTGGTCACGATTACGCTCAAATTGGTGAATTTGTCACTCATGCGATGGCCGTTGGACTAGTCCAAGTTCTCGTTGTTACTATGCGGATTAGATGATAATGAACAGATTAGCATTGTGTGTTTGTTGTTCGTCTGAGTCTATTTAGCGTCAACGATGTAGTAAAGACTCAGGAGATAACAGCTCGGCCTGAGTAAGCGTTTTATGCTCGTCACAATGAGCGGCATTGCGCTCAGTTTAAGGAGTCTGTGTTTGCGCAACTCTGGAATTCCAAATTATCGTACTTGTATTCTATCTAGTTATACATGGTCCTCATTTCTTAACAAAAAATTTTTAGATCGCTACCCAATAGAAGCCATCACACTACGCTAGCCGTAAAACCATGCCGCTTTGTCGTACATTGCCGCTTTATGCATGTAAATCAGAGTAAATAATTTTTGTCCGCTTCAGAAATAACAGCTAAAAGGTACATCATTCATTGTGAACGTACAGAGAGTGCAGTATAACAGATGAGTGCATCATTCAAAGGTGATGCGGTCAATTGAGGGAATCTGTCGCACTCAGGAAGAACCAAGGTTGTGGGTAGCTAAAGCCTAGGAATAGCCCATGGAAACGATATCAGCCCCTACCAATTATGACTGATGACCGTCACTGTTTTCCATATCAAGGCCACACCTGACAGATCATATGCGCCTAAATGCGCCAAAGGCAGTTGTCGCAGGGTGATGTCAATGCCGTGATGAGGCGCAGCGAGGTGACGTCAAGAATGGGTTACGCCAGGACCCTGCAGAGTAGCCCAAGACCCTGGGTCCCACAACTGGTGTGCTATTGGCCAGCGGCGCTGAATCGATCTGTGGGATTCCACACCCAATGCTCCAAATCGAGTCCAATCACGTCATAGTACCTTGAGCGGTGCCAGGCGATGTCGTAATGTGCTGAGAAATGACCAGCAAGAGTCTGGAAACCAGTTGATTCTTGTCGAACTAGCTCCTCCTGTTGCTGCAGGGATCCTGCATCAGGCCAAACATACTCGGCTGATCGATACGAATGATTCATATCTGCATTCCGATTTTATGTCCCTCCTCCACGGCGACGGGCTTTTCCTGGCAAATCCACGTCAGGATGGCAGACACGGTAATGCCTTGTTAGTGCATCAGCCCGGCTGAATGTCTTCTCTTCGGTGCACAAATTACATCGAACTTTTTGTTTGCGGGCGTTGTGAATAGTGTCTTCGTGCCTCGTGAGATCGTATGGTCTTGAAAATACCGTGTTGCAAGGTTTTCCAGTACTAGGGTTGACACGATCGCAGCGATGAGGTCCAGCTTGTGAATTCATGACACTCGATGTCATTCCTGTGTCGTGTGCCCGCGGTGCTACTAAGCCTTGTGTCTGCCTGTGGCCTTCTCGTTTGTGTTTCTGTAGAAATGTTGGCGTTTCGAACCTGAGGGTACAACCGTGGTAAGTGCAGGTGTATGTACCGCTGTCAGCTCCAGTGTGAGGTGGTCTACGACGACCGGTTGGGGTGTTATTCCCCGATGCCAATGAACTTGCCCCAGATGAGCTCAATCTGGGTGGAGAGTCGTGACTGGCAGCAGGGTGTGCGATGAATGGATACTGTTGAGGTACGGAGATCCCAGTTGGGATCTGCGACGGCAGGTATCCAAATTCTTGCTGAGGTGGCATGTTGACATGATTAGATCCGATATATGCGCCTTCCGAGTGCTGTGTATTGGCTGCCTTTGACAACGTGTCGAGGTCGGAATTTGCGGTATCTTGCGGGAAAAGAGGAAGCACCCAATCCGTTTCGGCCTCATTAAATTCCATAACAGCATCTTTTGGCGATATTGTCTTCGGCGTTTCGGGTTCAACGATACCTTCCAGTTGCGAGGCGCGCCTATGAGCACTGTGATCCTGCTCCGTCCACTGCTGCGAATTGGGAAATGGAGGTGGCCCAAATCCGCGAGCAGGTGAGGTCGAGAACGGCGAACTGGTTCGAAACGGTGACTTGGCTCGAGATCCCGTAGAGGCTGGAGACTGGGCAGCGCTCAGGTGTTGATGGTTCGCGGCATTGATGCGCTGACTGAAGACATCACTACCACCAGATGTAATAGGGCGAGACTGCGGGGAAGAGGTTGACGTGATGGAGAAATTCGGGTTGTAGAACTCATCTCCATAAATGTCTGTCATGGTTCGATCGAGCTTCGGGACATTGCTGTAACCTGCAGAGTGGTATACTATGTTAGATGATTGCAGTAACTCTAGAAAATTTCGATTCGTACCATTTTTCCGACGGTGAGACTGGTCCCCTTCCACTGAAGCAGACGTGACCGGAGAGTCGGCTCTTGTCGAGCTTATCGCAGGCACTTGGTGTAACTTGGTGTAGCCTCCAGAGAGGTCTGGAGCTGGAAGCAGCCCTGTGTCCATCCGAGGCTTCTTCTCTGGCCCCGGCGCAACGATTTGATAGCCCATATCCGATATGGATCCGTCCATTTGGTGATATGAGGCGTTCGACGCGCCGTGCAGGGATTTGGCGAGTTGATAGTAAGAATTTGGCTGATTGTTGGTGTAGTCTTGAGAGTGCATGTCGCCAACTCCCTCAAACCCCGAGTCCGTAAGAGCGATATGTGGATTGGAGGTATTTTGAGTGTATGGTGAGGCAGGTCCAGTAGAGCCAAGTGACGACAAAGATGACTCCCTGTGATGCGAGAATGTAGAAGGTCCAAGCTTCGGCGTGAGATGGGCGAGGCCGCCCCAAGTGTCCGACTGCATGTGATTTGAGATGTTTTGCCGATCTTGTTGCGTTTTGAGAGCTATTGACAAGTTCTGTAGGAACTCAACAGTATTGGTGTCAATTACCGGAGAAAATGTACTCAAATGGTCCTTCCCTAGGTGGAAAGTCGCAGGTGTGTAAGAATGGTTGGTTTCTCGTCGAGTGTTTTGCTGCGTTGAGAGTCTATTGAAGTGAGTCCGGGACAGCGATAGCATGGTATATCACTGATATGGTAAGGCAGGGACGATGATGTATATGAATCGAACCGGGTGGCAAAGTCTGGAGACGCCAGCGACTTTATAAGCTGATGTTCCCCGGCAGAACCGACTTCGCGGGAACGTCAGAGAAAGTCATTGACCAGGGTATGTCCTGATCTGGGATGGGTAGTGGGGCCGAAAACGTCGGGAGCAGTACGTACCAGCGGAGAGACGGGCCTGCAATGAGTACAAGTCGCGGAGCGAACACTCAAGACCCTTCTCCCAGCGCACGCTACGAGTGCGCCAAGCGTCATGGGCTGGACACCTATAGCGCTCGGGAATGAGGGAGCCCGTGCAGGGCCCCAGGTGCAGTTATACTGTTTGGGCACCTATCTCATAAGAACTTGTCCGGAGCGAACGCAACGCAGAATGACATCGATGCGCCGGGGTTTGGTTACCTCCGTCAAAGTTTTCTGCTTCCCGGGAGGAATTGTCATCACCAGAAGCCGACCAGCGCTTGATGTACATAGGCTGATGAGTCTCCTACACACGCATGCCCTCCCTCGTAGTACCAGGGATTAGGACTGAGGGCTTGAACCTTAGTTCGGTAGACAGTATTCGCCTGTATGCACGAAACGTTCCTCGCGCCTTGGGTTGTCATCCGCGAGATTCCGTCGACGAAGAACGAGAGGGCATGAGAGAGAAGCCATTCAGAGCATCAGCAGAGCTGCCTGTGGCCTGCTTGCCAATCGTGGTTCTTTCCGTTCTGGCGTAAATTACATGCGAACTCGTGACCTATTCGAGTCTTGGTTGTCAGTCCCATACACCCGTAGTTGGAGTCGCAGCAACTATTGTAGAGCATGTACTGCAACAGGCATGTGTGCAAGCCGCGACCCTTCCAAGCGGGTTGGGAGTGACGTCTTCGTATAGGTGATGTCAAGTGCCAGACTGTATCCATGTCCAGCGCAGGATGCACTCGTCGCTTCTTAGCAATCCTATGCCAAGCTTTACTCAGCCACAACTTCCAGCTGCTTCCGCCACAGCCTTTTCTGTTCTGCCACATAGACTGTCACATGACTTCCTTCAGAGAGCACGCGCGCGCGCGCGCTTCGTAATCAACGAGTGGCACCCGATGGAACCAAAGTTATCCATATATCTTCACTGATGGGAGCTGGTGATTGTTGGTAAGCGTCCACGACCTTGGTGGTCCAGATGCCACCTCCGACATCTCTTATAGAATGAATGCGCATGCGACAAGTCGGTCGCAAGCGCGATGGCACCGAAACTACGATTTTCCCCTGAGTATCGATCCGGAGTCATAACCCTTCCAATGCTGAAAATGAGCTATTGCAAATGTCTAGTCATGGTTTGGGACGGTCAATGAACCAGGTTGTCGGTCTAGGCTATTTGATTTCCGCAGGGTGCAGGCGCTTCTCGGCTTCGGCGGCTCGATCCGAATATGACTCTTCCAGGCAACTGAGCGGCGAGACAACAAGAGGGGGAAAAAATTTTCCTCGGTGTCTCATTCTCCAAATAGCTCGGTAATTTTAACGCGAGCGAAAGCTTTGGTGCTGAGAGTTGCCGCGCATTTGGCATGGCTGAGACGGAGTGTGGTGTGTCGGCCTTTTTTTTTTCTCCTTCTCTCCCTGTAATACTTTTCCTCGGTCCTCTGATGAACGTAGCGTACCTTTCTAGGTAGGTTCAGTTGCTGGACTCGACCATATTAATGACACCAGGTGTTGGAGCAGAACACAGTCCGGCGTGTGCGTAACATCGCTCCGCCCTACTACGATATCTTACATTAGCATCCACTATTCGACCAGAACGTTCCAATCTCAATCATAAACTACGTGCGCTTTTCCACATGCTGTCGCGACCCATTTGGGATGTCTGCTCATCCATGCGAGCTTGTTTACTTGCAACGGGGCAGTGTCAGATGGGAACGGGCCTACCTACCCTAGGCATCTACCCAAGCACCCAAGTGAATATAGAGCTCGGTGACTTATCATTAAGCCTTGACTTCCCGAAGACTTCCCTCTTGAGATCACTGACATCACACGAGAAGACTGACATCACTACGAATACACACAGAGGATATGCAGCTATTGTCAAGTATCTCTTTGATGCCGATCGGACTACACTTGGGTACCGGGAGGTATCATCATCCACTAAGATTTACAGTATTGGGGGTACAGTACTTAACTCTACTATTAATCATATTGCGCTTAAAGTATACAAAGATTAATAATTACACACTAACTCCATGTATTTCCGCCTTAGATCCCATGGCAAAGGTACCTACTCTCCATATAAGGCCCTGTAGAGAAGCAGCGCCCAAGTGTAGCCTTCTCGGCATCGAAGATGTGTGAATTCCGTGTAACTCACAGCCTCGCGTCGCAGACGAACGATATTTTCACAATTCTTTCTGAACACGGGCGATCATAAATGCCAAGCAAGACCACTGTGGAAGTTGCAGACCAACAAATGCAGAGTAGTATTACACAGGAGCCAATATACAGACTCCGAGAAAGAACACAGGGTTGCTTCAGCATCCGATGGAGGACATGGTGGATATAGAAATACACACAGTGGGGAATGGCAAGCTGGCAACATGGTTTACGAACAATGCTAACTGCACGGAACGGGAAAAGCAAAAAACAAATCGGTGAGATGAAGGATAATTAAGGTTGCACTTCGACGTTAGTGATACACAATTAGTCAATAGCATGCTCTTTGACAGGGCACAATGCTACGTGATCAGCCTCTCGACAAGCGGATCGGTGGCAACCCGCGACTAGCAGAATGTCTTTGCTTGCAAGCTCGCGGGAAGGCCCCGCGACGACCACACCACCGTGAGCACTCGTCTCGACAACGAAACGACCACATGACCGCCCGAACACAACACAACTGGGTTACGACACGACACAATGCACGCGATAGATGGACGGTGAATGCCGCAGTGGCTGTTTCAACTATCCCCGAATAAGCCGCCAGTTCCCTTATGATACAAAACACCCGTAAAATCAAACCCCGATTCCATTACCATGAAACACCCCGCGTGGATCCACGCCATAACCCGGCGCGTCTATGACGCCAGCGAAGGAAAAGAACAAGGACAATATCGTAACAAGCATGAAGGTCTCGCTTAACCACCGAAGCCGTACAACGTGCGGCCTTGTCGCTTCAGCGCGTACACGACATCGAGCGACGTAACTGTCTTTCGCTTGGCGTGTTCTGTGTATGTGACGGCATCGCGAATAACGCCCTCGAGGAATGTCTTCAAGACGGTACGAGTCTCCTCGTAGATCATGGCAGAGATACGCTTGACACCGCCACGACGCGCAAGACGACGAATGGCGGGCTTCGTGATACCCTGGATGTTATCACGAAGAATCTTGCGGTGACGCTTGGCGCCGCCCTTGCCGAGACCCTTGCCGCCCTTGCCGCCTATTATGATGTTAGGATGCGTGTTTGCAATAGCGAGGAAACATGTGCTACTTACGTCCAGTCATGGTGTATGTTGGGAGTGAAGGAGAAAAAAAGGCGTTGAGTGTGTGTGGTGTGTATGGCAGTATGCAGTTACAGATGGGGATATCATGAGCAGTAGCTGTTGAGAAGGGGTGGCGGCAGCTCTGTTTAAGTACAGGTGGGCCAGATCACAGATCAGTTCAGTGCAGAACGCTGAGCTGGGTCCGAATCGAATGGGACGCGAGGACGCGACGCATCTGCAGCGTGGGGAGCTGCTATGCAGGGGTTCTCAGATGCCAAAAGGGGAAAATAACAACAAAAAAAATAAGTTCGCTGATCAGCGAATTACAATGCAGCAAAAATATGTAACCTGCATTGCGGGTCTCTCTGACACAGAAGTGAACCAATCAGGTAAATCGCCGCGCAGCTCCCGTAGTTTATTCTATCAGTCCGAATTACCAGAAACGTCCACTCTACTGGAGCTATGACACCGCGCTGGCGATTTGGATATGGCTGTCTGTGCCTGGCTGGTATGTACTGTACTGTGAAGCGTGTGGCGATGGCAGGTTGGTGAATGTAGCGACTCTATGTTGAACCTTTGTGCTGGCGTTACTACCCGCAATACGAACTTCTCGCCTTGCTGTAACAGTTCAATGAGTGTTTGCTTTGTATTATGCGTGCTACGAAAGGTCAACCTTTTCTTAGCAGTCAAGCCTTCATAGTGGCAGAGGTTTCTAGCTGATTGATTGTACCTTCTTTGTGCTGTCTTGGGGGTTGGTAGAGTGTGGCGCGAAGAAGTTTTACGAAGTTTTACGAGAGTGGAAATGGGTCTGTTTCGTGCTTACATGGAACGAATTCTATGCTGTTGCTTTGTCGTGTCTATTGATTTGTTGAAATGTTGCAAGTTAAATTTGTGACAATGAATGCTGGGTGGGGGTACAGGAGTGTCAACCATTCGGATGGTGATGCAACACGAAATCGGCCATCGCATACTGTTCAATCGTCACACAGTACGAATGACAAAGAGAAGCAATAGTGTCGACGGGGCGATAATTAGAATCATATATTAGAGATGTAGACGAAAGGATGAAGATGTTGAGAGGACATCGGCATTAGGGAGAAGGTATAGGGTATCGCAGCTGACGTGCGGAACACACAGCCACCAGTCGATTTCTGTAACCGCATCCACGGTACTGCGGCATTGTTTACAGAGTGCATGAACACAGGCGACAATGAGAAGCATGACCCGGTTATAATGTGCTACGATTACTGCCTTGATGGAGGAGTGTGTTATATGTGTCCTATATCGCCAAAACTGCATAGATTACTTGACACAAGGTGGTGTGACATCCGAGCAGCAGCGACATTCAACTGCATCCAATATCACCATTAACGGGAGAAAGAGTCTGGGTGTCCTTTCGCATCCACCTACCTACCTACCTAGGTAGGTAGAGAGGTGCCCACCCATTGGGGCAGGTACCTAGTTTGTTACAACTCTACATATTGACGGCAAGTGCAGTCGTCAGTTGAGCTCGTCATGCAAACATGCAACAAAATGCGAGCAGAGATACCTAGGTCGAGGGTGCATCCCTCGTGCCTTTGCCACAGGCTGTGCGTGATCGGGGCGCGCGTTGGAGACACGATTTCCGCATACAGAAAGCAGCGGAGATCAGAATCACTCAGATCACCTCGCAATTGCAGAACCCACTCACACTAGTCCTTGTTATTTTCTCTGGACGCTGTTTGATGTGTGTGTGCTTTTTTTTTAGGCAATCGCTCAGACGGGTATTCATGCCAGCGGTGCACGGCCCCACATCGAACGCGCTGATTTCTAGATCAGCCGCCCGCCCTGACGCGACAAAGCCACAGGTATTAAAGCACTCCCCCCGCCTTCTCTCTCCTCGAACTTTTCCTCCTGCATCACACACCCACCACATCCATTCTCACACCCCACTTCATCACCCACATCAGCAACAATGGCTCGTACCAAGCAGACCGCCCGTAAGTCCACTGGTGGCAAGGCTCCCCGTAAGCAGCTTGCTTCCAAGGCCGCTCGCAAGAGTGCACCATCTACCGGTGGTGTCAAGAAGCCTCACCGTTATAAGCCTGGTACCGTCGCTCTCCGTGAGATTCGTCGCTACCAGAAGTCTACCGAGCTCCTCATCCGCAAGCTCCCGTTCCAGCGCCTGGTATGTCCACGCATCGCCACAAGAACTCCCATCAGACTCACTAACAGTTGACAGGTCCGTGAAATCGCACAAGACTTCAAGAGCGACCTTCGCTTCCAGTCCTCAGCCATCGGTGCCCTGCAGGAGTCAGTCGAGTCTTACCTCGTCTCCCTCTTCGAGGACACCAACCTCTGCGCCATCCACGCCAAGCGTGTCACCATCCAGTCCAAGGATATCCAGCTCGCCCGCCGTCTCCGTGGCGAACGCAACTAGGGGATAGATAGAGATTTTGGAGTACAATGAACAGGGTTATGACTTTGCTTTGACACGAGGGAAATTACAGTTTTGGGGGTAATCATGGCGTTACAGTGAGAATTGCTTTGCTCAAGTTAGGAATGTGTATTATGCCAGGCTAGCACAGCTTAAGCAGCTGCGAATGCAACAGGCCGATCAGGTCATGACATCATAAACACAATCCACTGCAATGCGTGCCACTGTACATACAAAGTGATAATCACAGCAACATCGCTAACAATTCCCGAACGCAGCACATGACAAAGAACAGTCGCGGCCCAACCAACTCCATCGACAAAACAAAGCCATGAATTCCTGCAATCGATGCGGGCAGGACGGTGTCGATTTAAGGTTGTGCGTTTTGCGCACTGGATCATGCTGCGAGCCAGGTAGTGAGAACGAAACCAGTGGACGATGGTGTAGTAGCGAGATGTGCTCCATGAACAGTCACATATTAGAGTGGCCTTCGGTCGTCGGCATGAAGTTATTTACAAGGCTTTTATCAGCCTTTTTCCCCTCCAACTTTTTGGAAACGGCACTCGCGATCAATGAATCATACGACAGTACTTTATTTGTATTTCTTGATCGAGCTCCCACATACACTTCCCAAAGCCGCAACAATACACATGCCGTAGTATCTATGCCAAGGATCGGTTCTAGACGAGAATCGAGAAACCGTCGAGCTTGGTTTCCTCACTCCTCCAACTTGGCTAGGGATGCCAGAGCGCTAGATATTCGACTATGTTGCCGGGAATTTTGGAGGTATAGGACCTATCGCGGGACATGGAAGACACGGAAGGTACTTGCCCAGAGAGTCTTTCACGATTAATACATCCACTCCTGCCTGCCGAGGCGACTTAGCTGCTGATCTGTCCCAATAATGCTTGCTTACGGTCATGCGGAAGATGCAAACTGGACATGGTGCACGGGCGGTTTCCAAGAACTCAAAAGATAAGAAAAAGTTGGTTCGATAACAGGCTAAAACAACTTACTATGTCAAACTATTGGCTTATTGAACACTGTCTATCGTCATATATTTAAAGTGACCTGTGATACTAATAGCATGTTAGGGTCAACTAGCATAAGACACCAACAATGAATATAGAATGGAGAAAAGGGCAAGGACAGAAAAGGTACGCGATTTCTAGCATGTAAACTGCGATAGAGTTGCAAGTCTGGCGGCATCAAGACATACCGGCATGTCTGAGCCCGTGATGGCAGTGTACTCTCTGCCCTGACCTCACACATCGATGCAGCGAAGACAGGGACATTCAATGTGTTCGACCTCCATAGAGGAGCAATTTCACGCCTGGAGAGGAATGAGAATGACGGCAGCGTTGTGCAGATTGAAGAAACGTTTGGAACACATTAAAGAAAATAGCACATTTGTAAATTAGCCATTGACATGTCTAAACGAGCAATTAGATGACCCTGAAACGCCAAAGCGACAATTCAACTGCTTCCCATTTAAGCCAGGGAATCCACATGATAGGTCGGGAGCTGCGTCAATACGTCGAAGCCTCCTGTTCCAACCTTGCCCAACCTGCCCATCACAAGGCGACTACTGGGAGTAGTGAGATCATCCCAGTCTCCATCCAGCACTGCATCCTTGAGAAATGCGAGCGTTGTTTCAAAGCTCATCTTCGTGAAAGGACTCACGTTGCCTCTCAGACCCATTCTGCTAAAGGCAGTGAAATCACCATTCCTCGTCATGTAGTCGCCGATGAGATTGAGATGCCTATTGTCAACCTTGATTCCATGGGAGCCGAATACTCCAGCCAATTCCCTCACGATGTTGCTCCGGCAAGCTTCGACGCCGTAAACGGACAATACCGCGCCTATGTCATTGGTTTGAATGCGATGCGGATTAATGAAGTCGCTGTACCTTTGCATGAAACGCAAATTCACTCCTGACGTGCGTATTACACGCTCACCCTTATCGTCCACCAATGTGCACGAGCCGACGCCAGTAATCTGTTGAATGACAGTCCTGCGAATGGCCTCTTGAACAATGTTAAGCATCAGAACTTTGGGGATGCTGCCGTCGAATTCCAGTGTTGCGTTGCACCAGAGACCAGTTTCTTCATCGCATTGGAAGCTCGTGACTTCAGCATATGCATCAAGTACCCGATCGGCTCTAGCTTTAGCGAGCGACGAGGCATTGCCACTCTCCTCGTCATCTTGTTCTGCGTCCACAGCCGATCTTGGGCGACGAGCTTCGTCGCCAATCTCGTCATCAGAACTGTCATCATCCATTGCATCCTCCGCCATTTGTTGCTGAATCGCATTATCAGCGTCATCATTTGGTCCATATGATACAGCTTCCGTGCGGTTGTCGCGTTGCTTTGCACCAGTTGCGTCGTCTTCCCCTGCATCGTCATCGTCGTCATCGTCATCGCCTCTGGATAGCTCCGCTTCGGCTTGAGGTCCGACCATTTCCACGACACCAGCCTTAACGCCTATGTCAGGTATCGCACTGATTTCGTGAGCCTCTCTTTTCTTGATTTCTTTCTTCATGATGGAGAGAATTGTACGCAACAGCTCGCGTTCTATCGTGTCCATAACATCGGCAACTCTAATGGCGTAAGTCGAAGAGTATTCTTCAGAAGGAAAGAAGCGCAACTTGACATTGTAGATTTTGGCAAGACCGTACATCTTACCACGGCCAGCTTTCTCCTCGATTGAAACAGTGTCTAGAATCTGACCGAGGCGCAAAACGCTGATGGATTTCGCAAACACCTCTGCAGCTTCCATAGAAAGCTCAGGATTGGGATAAAGTGACATCGACGGTGTTGAAATATCGCGAGATGCAGTCATCAATATTTCGCGAAGACGAGGAATACCCAAAGTCACGTTTTTGGCTGAATGTCCAGCCAAATGGAATGTGTTGAGCGTCATCTGTGTTGACGGTTCTCCCACCGACTGCCCTGCGACAATACCAACGGCTTCACCGGGTTCAACAAGTGACCTCAGATATTTCATGGCGAATAGCATCTCTGCATTTTTCCGGTTCAAGGTAACTTGAGAATTTGCATGTTTCGAGGTGTCATTCTTTTCTCGGATCAATCCTTCAGGATTGTCTTTTAAATAATTAGTCATCGCTTCGTAAAAGTTCTCCGACACAACGAAGGCGTTTGTCGCCGGATTCAATGTCGCCGCCAGAGGGTCCTTTCCCTTCGGATCACCAGCCCTTGCATGCTTCAATGCACTCTTCATATATTTAGAAAGAGCAACACGATTGGCGCCTAGTCGTTCCCCGACCTTCGGATCGTATCTCAGTTGTGCAGCCTCGGACGCGACGTTCTGCAGAATGAAACTGAAATCGGAGATATATTTTTGCCTTGTGACGTCGAGCCCATCTTCTCCATACAGGAATTGAATGATTGAACCGTCCGCGTCACGAACGGTTGTGTCGTATGACACTGTAAGACCCTCCATCCCCTTGATGACACATCTTTGCAAATATCCGGATCTTGATGTTTTGACCGCAGTGTCAATAAGGCCCTCTCTACCAGCCATGTGATGGAAGTAATACTCTTGTGGACATATACCTGTTAAGAAACGATTGACGATGTAGCCTCCCGCCCTAACGTGAGTTTCAAATGGCTTGAAGCATGGCAATGACTTGCCGCTCACCATCAATGGAACCCTTCGCCCTTCCAAAACCTGTTGGCCGAGATTACATGAAATGAGAGAAGCGTTGACTCTGCTGCCCTTAGCTCCTGACGTTGTCATGGCCTGCATCTGGTTTTTTGGGAAGGGCTTCTCCAGACCATTCGGGATACAGGCTTTTTGCACCGCATCTGTAATAGTTGCGGTCCCCTGATTCATCAAAAGATCAAGTCCCTCTTGCTTGCTGTCATCCCGTAAGACCTCTTCCAAACGCTCTAACAGAATCGAATTGAGCGGGTCGGTGTTTTCCTTCAGAGACACATATTTTGAGGCAATCTCAACCCCAATCGCCTCTGCGGAGCGCAATGCCACCTTTCTAGAGGCCTCTCCAGGTTGCGTCAATCGTAAGTCGTCCATGCCACAGGAAAATGCCCTCATGTTGAGATACCTGGTCAATAGCCGCCCGAAGCTACTCAAGAGCTTGCCAGCGATCGCAGGCCCATAAATCTCATGGATAGCATGGATGAGACCGCCGGAGCTGGGACCAATTTGTGACTTGTCGAGGATGCCCGTAATAAATTCGCCATCCTGGATGAAGACGGTCCCTTCTTCTGATTTCGTGCCCCACTGCTCGGATTTGATTTGAGTGCTCTCTCTCATTGTCAGGCCACCACAATTTACCGGCTGTATATTTTTCAGTATCGTTGTAATGACCTGCTTCCCTGTCCATCTTGGCACAGGCTTAATGATGGCTGGGGGTAGAAGAAGCAGTCTTTCAGCCAGTATGTGGCCGCTCTCGGGTCGCAACGCGCTATACACCAGTTGATGATAATCACCTCTATTGAAGCATGTGTCTCGATTGCACAATGCAACTGAGACAGAAATATGATCCTGAATGAGGCCGCGGAGAGGTTTCCCTGCAGTCCCGGAGAGGTACTGATGATCGGTGTCGGCTATTTGCAGAGCCTCTGCTCGAGCAACTTCGTTTTGAGGGAAATGCATATTCATCTCATCACCGTCAAAATCCGCGTTATAGGTATTGCAGTTTGCATAATGCATACGTATGGTCTTCTCGCCAGGTAGCACGCGAACCCGGTGACCCATGATGGAGGGCTTGTGTAATGTAGGCTGTCGATTCATAAGTACCACATCCCCATTGGTCAGATGCCTGTGTACCTTCTTATTCCGAGTCCTGGTGGCGTTGCTGTTTGTTGGGGCTAATAACTGATTTGCGAGTGAAATTCGATCATCGACTGATTTATTTCGCAGACTTACAACTTGGCCGTTCTCACTCTCGATCGCGAATGCTCCTGGCCACTTGTCAACTCCGTTGATGACAGCTTGCTGCATATCTCTGAAGTTATGGCTTGTAACGGGTTCAGGATATGTTAGCTTTTTGGCGAAAACGGGAGGCACGCCGATCTCATTTGTTTCGATGTTTGGATCCGGTGAAATAACACTGCGCGCAGCATAATTGACACGTTTCCCCATCATGTTCTTCCGGAAAAGTCCCTCTTTCTTCTCCAGCTTTTGTTTGATACCATCCTCATTTCTTTTGGCTGCTGCGCCTTGAACTGGATTTTTGCTTTTATCGATGAGAGCGTTGACTGCCTCTTGAAGTTCAGTCCAAGCCTGATGCAGCTGATTGATGTCCGCTCTACCCTCGGTCAAAGAGTTATGAATCGACGCCATTTTGCTGCAGCCCCGCAGAATGGATTTGTAGAGTGAGTTTTGCTGGGCTTCGGCAATCTGTGACTCTCCAGTTCTCACTTCTGGGCGGTAGCGATTTGGAGGCACAAGAATAGTTGTAATGAAGAACATGTCAGGTGTCGTTTTCCCTGAGCTTCTCGTTGGCGGTTTGGCATTGTAAAGAAGAGATACCAAGTCTTGTTCGTTGTCGAACAACTCTACTAAACGAGCACGTACTTCCATCGAACTGATATAGCGTTGTGAGGGCGCTGGACCTGAGTTGCCTGTATTTGACATTTCAATGTCTTCGAGGTTCTCCGAAGGTTTCGAAGCCGGGTTGATACGCTTGTCGCCATCAGCAGCACTTTCGTCTGAGCTATATCCTTCATCCTTCTTCGGCACATTCTTTTGGTAGATGCGCGTCATAGCATCTACCCATTTCAAGCCTTTCTGAGCCATCTTGACACTTTCCTTGCCGGAAAGGGACTTCTCGAATATCTTCACAAATCGATCCTTTCGGTACGGGGGTGATACGCCTCCGCAATTAGAGCAGAGTCTTGACTTGGTGATTTCGACGAGGAAGTTCTTGATGACCTCCCTGCGCATCTCGCTAGCGCCTTCATGTTTGCTTTTCTTCAGATCACCCCTTTTCGGCTTGCTGCCTCGGAGACATTGTTGAACAAATTTCTCTCGTGCTCTTGTCACAATGTCAATGGATGACTGCCCATCGTCCTCTGCTTCACTGCCAGCTAGAAGCATGGGGTCATCTATCTCCAAAGCTAAGTCATTTTCTCCGACAGTGTCCACAAGATGAGCCTCGTTTATTAGTCCATATTGAAGCAGGCGTAGCTTGCAAGTGTACTTGTGCAGTTCTTTCGGAGGAAGGCGAAATTTGTTACAGTATACGCATGTTGATCGAAGAAGACGATAAGCCTGATCTAGAAAGACCGGATGATATATGGGAACAGGTAACTGGATGTGGCCCGGGTGGCCGGGGCAATTCGACTGGTTCAAATTGCAGGTCGAGCACCTGTAAAATATTAGCGACGAGTATTGTGGGTTTTTTGAGACAAACCAGAACTTTCAACTCACGGAGAATCGCCCCAGGAGCCTAACGCTGGGTCGTAGAGACCTCCTGGAACAGGATTGAGAAGATTGTCGAAGGTGCTTTCATTCTCAATCCGTTTGACAGAGATGGCCTGGATTTCTTCAGCAGGTAGAAATGTGAACTCCACGCTGTCTACTTCTGAAGAAATCGGCTGTGCTATATTCATTGTGACAAGATATATCCCCAGTAACTAGCTCCTAAGGTCGCGGAGCGCTGGGCGCAAAGAGTGGCATGCCGAGCCAGATGTGGCATTAAAAAAAATGGCAGCGTCGCAAGTGGGAAGTTTGAGAGTGCAGCACGAATATTTTTTTGGCGGTCCGGATTGGCAGAATTATTAGTATGGCTGGTACGATGTGGGTCCGTGTCATAGCCTCCTGCAGCCTTGCAGGAACCATTTTCGGTGCTGAACACACATCATCCTCGTAGGTGACTGCAGCTTCATGACCGACAACACGATCGTGACCATCGCCCTGAACGTTCCCAATCACCCTGTTTTCGCCCATGAGATGAAGACCGTATAGTCACAACGCTCGGTATTGTCACATGGATTCTCACAAACCGCTAGGCACTGCGCCTCGCCGGGATGCTTCTACACGCATCCAGAAAGCGGACTCGGGCTCCGACCGTCTGGCCGCACTCAAAGCGCGCGTAGCTGCGGCTACAGGTGCAAGTAAAGCAAAGGGATACTCCAACCCTGCTACGCAAGGGTCAGCACCAAGAGATGCCTTCTCGAAACACGCAGCAACCCTTTCTAGTCATGCACAGTTGTTGCCTCACCAAGTTGCACCTCAACCATCCCGCAACTCAATAGCCACACATGCCCGAAATACCGAGCCATCGCAAAAACGCAACGCAATGTACAACCCCTATATTGACGAGAGTATTCCGGCCCAAAGTCCTGGGAAGCGACATCGGGAACCGAGGCAGTTGGTATTCAATCAGAAGGGCAAATACATCCAGCAAGCGAATGCTCTTCGTCGACAAGCTGCGCTTGAAGCCATGAAAAAAAGGATTGCGGAACAAACAAGGAAGGCGGGCATCAATGAAGATCTAGATGTCGAAAAGAATTTCGTGATCAATGGTCCACCGGATATTGAGTGGTGGGATGAAGGACTGGTAGATGAAACAAGTTACGCTGAGATCGAAGATGTCAGGAAATTGAAAATTCACGGCCTTAGAAGCATTGTTACTGAGTATATTCAACACCCTATTGCCTTGAAACCGCCGCAAGATCGGCATATTCCTGAGGCAAAAGCCATGTTCTTGACATCTAAAGAACAGGCGAAGATAAGGCGCCAACGAAGGATGGCTGAATTGAAAGAGATGCAAGCGAAAATACGACTTGGTCTAGTACCAGCACCTCCACCGAAGGTTAAGAAAGGGAACCTGATGCGTGTTCTAGGCGATGGTAAGTACCTCTGGTGTTTGTTCCCATCAATCCGTAACCGCTTGCTAATCGATGTTTCAGTCGCTGTGAAAGACCCAACAGCTGTGGAAGCGAGGGTCAACCGGGAAATTGCAGAAAGGCATCAGAAACACGTCGATACGAACGAGGCAAGAAAGTTATCCAAAGAACAAAAGACTGAAAAGCTGGCCAAAAATCAGCAAAAAGATGCGGACAAGGGGATTCATATCTTAGTCTTCAAGATTACGAGTTTAGCAAATGGCCAGCATCGATACAAGGTCGGAGTCAACGCTGCTCAAATGGCCCTGTCAGGCACATGCATCATGCATCCGAAGTTCAGTTTGGTTATCGTTGAGGGCGGTGCCTGGAGCATAGGCAAGTATAAAAAGTTGATGCTCAGCCGCATTGATTGGACAGAGAACTCGCCATCACGAAACCGAGATGATCGGAGCGGGTCCGAAAAAGAATGGCTTCAAGCAGAGAACTCCAATGGTGTACTCAAGGACATGTCTTTAAACTCATGCACTCTGGTGTTTGAAGGAGAGCAGAAGGCGAGGGCCTTTCGAAAGTGGAGCACTAAGGTGTGCGAGACTGATTCCGAAGCAAGAGACATACTTGCTCGAGCAAGAATGGACAATTTCTGGTCCCTAGCGAAAGGCTTACCGTAGAACAAGCCTGTTGTGTTGGCACTCTTTGGAGCATTAAATAGTGAAACTTGACCAAATGAGAAGCTTGATGTCTCATGAACCCAGCTGTTTGAGATCGTCATGGACTGTGTCAAATTGTGAGGTGTCTAAGCCTGAACGGGTCGAGAATTGAGGGATCTCCTTTGTCATTAAGGGAAGTTGACCAGAAATCATGAAATCAGCTCGTACATACTTGTTCAACGGGTTGCTTCATAATGATTACGACGCTGCTTTCGTTGCCTGGTGCCAATCCCGTGGACGCGCAGATGATGAACGTAGTGGAATCATGTCCTCTGTTAGTCATGCTGGTGAAAATGGCAATGATAGGTTGAAGCCTGCACGCCCCACCACTGGGAGGCCCCAGACGTGATTCGTCATACGTAATACTAATGAGAGTCAGCCTGGTGAATGTCATGCTACGCAACCCCATATGGCCGAAGAAACGACAGAACGTCGCGCATCAAGATGAAACCGAATAAATCGACTCAACGGAACTCGTCTACGCCATCATGACCGGTACGCAACACACTGAAAGTTCAATCTCGTGAATTATCCGCTTGGCATTACATCACCATAAACTCGTGCTGAATGACAATTCTGTCGCATTCATTCGCAAGCACCACACCTGCCTAACTCACTTTTTGCGCCTTCTTAAATGGCCTCGACATCGCACAATTATGGAGCCAAGTGCCGCCTCGCCCCCCTACGTCGAGCGCCAAATGAGAATGGCAGACCACCCATTGTCTCTCAATTTTTCTATTCGTCCGTCATCCCGATTGATGAACCCCTCTCTTCTTCGTACCATGCTGGCAGCTCCGACAACAAGCCGACGAAGCAGCAATTCCGACCATTCGGACGAGCCGACAACAATACACTAGAGAAGGCTTGGACTAGTCTCGAATCGGCATACTCGAGCAGAGAACATGTACTGAGTAGGACTGTTCAAACTCGGAGCTCTTGTGCTGATGATAATGTACATCAGAGGCAGAAGCAGATACGGAGGCTGGTAGAAAAGCTAGTGGTACGTCACTTAGAGCGACATGGTGGAGGGCTGAGTGAACAATATTCCAAAACTGCAGATCAGTCGCAATTAGTCACAACCCTACCGGCCTGCTGCTCGTCCCTACACTCAGATATAGTGGAAATGCTTGAGCAGGAATTTTGTTCCTCGTCTAGGAAATACCGCCCAGAGCTCGCTGTGGAGACGCTGCTGCAAAATATACTCCAGACCTTGGCTAAAAGAGACAGCTCGATACCAGGCCAATTTGATAGGAATCAAAGTAGCAGCTGGTCTAAAGCTGGAGCAAGTCAAAGAGGGCATGTAGACAGAAATAGTCCGGCTGCTGTGCACGAAGTTATGGACCGTGAGGGCGACAGAAGAAGATCCAGATCGTTGTCCGCAACCGCAGCCAAATTCACTGAAACGAAGACTTCGCCAATTCTTTCTGAATCAGATCATCGCCAAGCACATATGGACGTTGGCAGTTCCGGGAAACCTTTCGTCCGCGTCGGAAATGTCGCCACTAGCTCGACACCACCACCACAACAGTATCCGCCTAAATCAGACGGGATGAGCCAGGATCGTGAACCTGGGTCTTCGCTTGTTGTCTCTCAATCAGAGCCACGCAGTGTGTGTGGATCGAGTGACATCAAATATGGTGAATCAAGTATAGATGTTGTCGTTGGAATTTCCAGATTACACAAAGTATCACTGCCAATGCTTCTTATGAAACCGATATATTGGTCGCCGGTCAACGATGTTGCGGTAGTAATGAGGGCAACATGGTTTTATAGGTACGTTACGCTGATATGCGAGATTTTACCAGTTGCTAACCTAATAATTAGGGATACGATGCTGCCCGTAGCCCCCACCGTTGCTAACCAATTGGAAGCTGGTTACCAAGAATTGCAGCCCTGGACAGAGACTTGGAGAGATGAACTTAGGTGTTCTATAGAGGTCGGCCCTGCAGGAGAAGAGAAGATTTCTCATTGTCTATGGCCTCAAGATTCCAAGCACTACCATAATGGAAGTTCATCTGACCCAGAACCAAAAATCCCTTCTGACCCTTTCTGCGCTGCAAGGTGTGTTCATGGAGACGCGGCGACACAGGGTACACTCGATTCGACGAAGTCAGACTCGTCCCCTACTCCAGAGCGGAATAATCGACCATTCACGAATTATCACGTCGTTTACAAAAATGAGCGTGAAGCCTTCCTTTTGAAGCCAGCTTTGAAAGCATCGGCTTATTATGGCAGGAGGCCAACTTCAAAGATCGTCAGAGGACTTACGATTGGACTGCCAGTGGTTCGAGGGTTTGATCGGTGTACTTGGGACCGACTCAACAATCAGAAGCACGGCATTCAAAAAACGGCCCCAAGTGAACGATTTCTTACTGATTCGGTGCACAAACCTGTTCAGTCTCAGATATGTAACGCCTGCGAGGCAGACAAAGACAGCGGACAAGTGACTGATTTGATATTTGTTGCACATGGAATCGGTCAAAAAATTGCGGAAAGAGTAGAAAGTTATCATTTCACTCATGCGATGAATGGGTTTCGACGTGCTGTCAATGTTGAGATGGGCAGTCCAACTGTTCAGCGAATCTTGCGCGAAGGCCAGAACGGTGTCATGATTTTGCCACTAAACTGGAGAATGGGCCTTTCCTTCGAAGACAATGCTGCCATTGAAAGTGAAGGAACTGAAGGGTCCCGTCAAGGTACGTTTGGTCTAAAAGATATTGAGCCAAATACGATTCCGGCAATCCGGAGCATGATCTCTGACGTCATGTTCGATATTCCATTCTATATGTCGCATCATAAGAGCAAGATGATTAAAGCTCTTGTTTCAGAGGCGAACCGGGTGTATCGAATATGGTGTCAGAACAACCCGGGATTCTCGGAAACAGGCAGAGTGCACCTCATTGCACATTCCTTGGGCAGTGTCATGGCAGTCGATATTCTTTCTCGTCAGCCTACAACCGTTCCGATTATAGATCTCAACCGACCAGAACCGGAAATCCAGTTTTTCGAATTTGACACGACGAATTTGTTCCTACTGGGGAGCCCTGCTGGCTTTTTCTTACTATTGGAGCAGGGTACATTGATGCCACGGCGGGGACGACGCAAGCCGGGAGCTGATGTGAGAGATACCACAGATAAGAACATAGTGAGCGACGCGGGCAGATTCGGCTGCTTGGCAGTGGATAACATTTACAACGTGCTGGCGAAGGAAGATCCGATCGCATACCTGTTGAACGGTGCCGTCGATCCTAACTATGCAGCAGCCTTGAAAACAGCATATATCCCCAGCACGTCAGTGTCTATGTTGAAATCGATGGGAGATGCCATGCGACAGGTCGTTCCTGGGCTCTCTGCGCCACCAGATCCTTTGGCAGTCGAGTCGGAACGTCCCGCAATCGCACGCGTCCCATCCCAATTGGAACTCGAGGTTCATGATTTCACGCGTGAGGAGATTGCTGAAAAGAGAGCCTTCCTACTAAATGACAATGGGCAAATTGACTGGTTTCTTAAATCTGGGGGTGGACCGTTGGAGATCCAATACTTGAATATGCTCAGTGCTCATACTAGTTACTGGATCAATCATGACTTTATCCGCATGCTATGCGTAGAAGTTGGACGACAACCAGGACGGACGCACACACTACCAGCCATGAGAGCTGTGAAGGCTAAACGATTTTCGCTGGAGAGATAAGGACTTGTAATACAGTCATTCTACACCACAGGTCGGCGCACGAGTCTGTCGTCCAAGTGCTTAAATGTTCTTAAATCAAAGCGTAACACCATTTACGATGGGCCTTGTCTTGTCTGTAGATTATAGTTGAAAGGTTCAGCCGGTTTTGGGATAGCGAAATTGATATCGCTTCGTACACATGCGAAAGACTGCCCATTATTAGAAATCGTCCAATTCCATCATCTCCTGATCGAGCCCTTCATCATATTCATACTCTTCCTCAGCGCCAGCACTCAACGAATCATTCGGATTTTTGGCAGCTTCTTCCAGTTCCCGAATCCGCTCCAAATCCTGCTTCTCCTTGTGCTTCTGCAGATCCTTGTAACCCCATGTGCTGATGCCGTCCTGGTCTTTCGCATGGAAAGGTTGAGCCATGGTTCTCAGGAACCGCCTGGCACTGCTAACTGCCATGTCAGTGCTAAGATTTGTATCCACGTCGAGAAGTCCCTGATTGATCCATTTGGGAAGCTGAGTCCTCTTCTTCTGAAACCTGCGGTCAGCGAGGACCATGATCCCATAATCATCCTTGCCTCGCAAAACACGCCCGAGGCACTGTGCGGCGTGCCGCATCGCATCGAAAGACAGAAAATCATTTTCTTTAATGCGATACGTTTCTCGCAAGAACTCTAGTCTTGCCTTCAAGATTCGCGATTCTGTATACTGGAATGGAACTCCTATACAGAGCACTGTGCGTCCGTACTGATGATCGAAATCAATGCCTTCAGAAACCTTGCCTCGTGCCACGCATAGTAAAACAGCACCTCTGCCGTTGCAGCATGCTGTGCGGTACGTTTCTAGAGCAAGAGATGTTTCTTGGGCGTCCGGTGTTTCGACCAGAATGAGTTTGTATTTCCAAACCTCGTCGAGGATACCCATGCCTTGCCACATGCTAATGATTGACTCCATGTACAAGTAGGACGGGAAGAAAACCACAACCCCATCTGGAGTGATTTTTGCAAATTCTATAAAGAGGGATCCATAGTTTCGCACGACGCTGGGTTCGTTACGAACTTGAAAACTGGTCGATATGGAGGCTTGATCACTTCCACGTGTCACGATCATGGGCAAGAATGACCGCCTTGCTAAAGTCATGCTGTAAGACTCTTGAATCACAGTCGAAAAGTCTAACATTTTCGGGTACATTTCCAGTGGGGAAATGGTACCTGATGTGATGATGACAGAATAGAACCTTTCAAAGACCGGTCGGATTGCGATTGCAGCGTCTAAACAAGTGAAATGCAAGATAGGGTTGGGGACCTCAGCGGTATCCGACTCGTATGGCTCCAAGATGAGAAGAAATCCTTTCTCGTAAGTTGCCACTAATGTGGCAAAGGTCGCAACCTCTTGCAGAGGCTGGTAGTCCTCAATATTCGTGAGTTCAAGCGTTCGTACAAGAGAGGTCAGTCGCTCAGCACAAAACCGAAGCGGCTTTTTCTCTATGAACGTGTGCTCTCTAAGGTGGGCGAGGAATGATGGAGGCGTTTCAGATATGACCTGGCGCACTTTCATTCTCGTCTTCGCAAACCGTGTTAGTATCGCATGAACAGTGGAAATATCAGCCCGGTACCTGCCTTGAGATATTCAATGAATCGTTTCAGAAATGTGACGAAATGTTCAGCCCTTCTGATGTTTCCTGGGATCGCCTCCTTTAGAAGATCCTCGGGCAAAGCTGGCAATCGTCAGCATTGGATTCGAATTGCACGCCAGTGGGTCGGAAATACCAGGGTTGGCCATGAAAGCATCTTCTTGTCGTGCTTCCTCCGTTTCCCGAAGGCCCTGAACCAGTTTCTGATACTCGTTCTGGAGTTGCTCCTGATCTGTATCCCGCATTTCATTTATTTTGTATTCCAGGTTCTGTGCGCCTCTGGTCGCTCTGCGAAGTGAGTCCTCGGTGATGTCTGTACTTAGGGCTTCAATGCAAACGTTGTCGATGTTGTGCGCCTCATCAAATACCACAATACAATCTTTCGAAAAGTCTCTCGAGACACGTTCCGCAATTTTTGGGTCTAGAAGATAATGATATGAGAAAATAACAACGTTGCAATACTGCATCTAATTGTCCAGTTAGCGCCGTCATGCATTTTCCTCGACCCTCTCACCATTCGTCGTGCAGTAAAGTATGGGCACTGCTTGTTTTCTTCTCCGTAACGAAGAATGCCATCGAAAGTCCACACGCCGTTCGGTATCAAGTTGTGTGGTTCTAACAGGTCGAGGTTCTGATAATTTAGTTAGCGCATCAAATAACGGTAGACGTTTCATCTTTCTAGGTTTAGAGCAAAAGATCGCGATCCTCGCTACGTGTGGGAGCGAAAAAAAAAAAAAAAAGCTTCAAAGACTCGAGATGTAGGCAATGACGTACATCATGGTAGACACACAAGTCTACGTTCTCGCCTCTCTCTTTCTTTTCCTTCACAAAACCCACAGTGAGACTTCTGCAACGCGCATCAACGATGGAACCGCTCTTTTCCCGTTTGACAGATGGGTGAAGGCATAGATTCTTGCGACTTGTTAGGCCAAGACCACGAAAATCTTCCTCGTAGCCAAGTTGTTCAGCTCGATACTTCATAAGAGCTTTGAGCTCCACTAAAGCCTTCTCAATTTCCGACATGGTACCTTGACAGGGAAAAGAGGTAAGCTTCTTGCTGCAATTAACACAGTATCGTTGTGAATACAAGAACATCAAGATTGACTAGCAGGTACTGGTGATGGCATTTGTGACTTGCTAGGTCGGGTAAACGCACGGGAACAGTAGATGAGTTTCCGTTTCTCAGGAATGAATTGCTGATAGGCTACGATGAGCGAGAGGAGAGACACTGTTTTGCCGGTGCCCGAAGGCATTTCTAATACGCAATGGCCGCCAGCATCGAGAGTTTCTAGAGTCACTCAATGTCAACCTACCCACACTTGTTTCAAATAGGCGGCAAGGGATTGTTTACTTTTGAGATCGCACATGTATCTAAAGAACGAGAATCAATATAGTTTTCGTCGAGTTCTGAGAAGAAAAAAGGACTTACGCATATTGCTCTTTTGTACGCTCTGTCAGCCTGACACTCAAGGTTCATCGTGAAGGACACGTACCAGGATAAATTTTGGGATACGGAAAGAGAACGGGTAATTTACTGCTATATGTCAGTCCTCTTTACTAGTGTTATTCCAATGCGAAAAGGTGCCATACTCGATGAAAAACTTCATTTTGCCGGAGGTCTTAAAAATTGCGTTGACCGTCAGACGAAGCTAGATGATGCAAGACGAAGCATTCACAACGCACGCCCCAGCGATCAATTGAAGCTAGTGTGGGTCTGCGGTGGAAAAAGTGGATCACGTGACAGCCTTAGGTATCTGGGTCGTGATATTGTTGTCTCCAGACATTTAGATGAAGACAATCCACTGCTTAGCTAAACGATAACTGAAAGCTCAGGATATATTGAAAATTGGGCAATTCGGTGTACTTGCCTAACACGTTTCGCCAACGATCACGCTACTCCATCATCTACTGGCCATAGAAGCGCACATACTTAATCTGCCCAAGACAATCAAAGTTCGCCTCGAGCAGGCGGTCGGCATGAAAGACACCCAAGCGTTGCAGATCGTTCAGCACATACTGAGGACCTCGCTCAGTTTGAACTGGGCGCCCGATTGTCGCCAAGGCGCGTCACAGAAGGGAATGGCTTTGAATTGGCTTCGGCTAGCGAGATTATCTGTCCCTTGAGGCAGTGTATCTCAGCTCGGATGTTCAAAGGCATTCTATCGATTGATGAGCCTGGAAGCCATCTGCCTCCTTCCATTTCGACAAATCAGCCATTCAACCAAAAGCACACACGCCTACGCCAGCGCTTTCTTTTGTGGATAACCTAATCGCAAGTTGCTCGAATCTTTGGCTGCATGGTAAGCTCCGTGATGATAGTCCACTCAGGGTCGGGCACTTATAACCGTTTGGAGTCAGCCTGGAAACTGCCCTGGATTGTGTTAAACGAAATCTGAGTGCCAGAGTTGAAGGGACTACTTCCTCTACACGGCGAAGCCCTCGTCGAGTCATTCCACACAAGCATCTTAGCATCTTTATGACAGTGCAAGGTTGCAGGCGATTAGTGTATGCCCTTTCGCCCGGGACTCACGTCCTATTGCCCTGGACGGTGATATCTCTTAAATGGTGCTTCCTCGCAGATACTGCACTTAGCGTAATGCGACGTCCTCCTTGATGAGCTTGTTCACGTAGAACGATCAGAGTTGCAATGATATGCGGCATATCGGAGTCGCTTCAGTGCCAAGCTTGCACCTCCCTTGGCATTGCTGTTGTCAAATAACAAAATCCCTGGCTATGAATCTGGGACACTTCAACGGGCAGTAGGAGGGTTGAGGACAGCCCCAGGTAAGAGCCACTTCAGAATAAGAGTCTGCTTAATGTTCCTTGCCTAGTTTTTGACTTCTCTGAGCCTTGTAATTCTCGTTAAGGCCAGTGGACGGCGATACCCGCAATATAATGGAATGCTCTCCCAGACGACGATTGGAGCCTACACCGAAGTGTTTCTTGTAGATTTACGACGAGGGAAAGTTCCCACGTGAGCAGCGGAATAATACTTACGACCGCCACATGTCGGGACCCCACAAGATGAGCCCATCCGGTGTCTCTGCATTAATAGCCATGAACGCAGCCTCAAACAAAGTTTCCCACGCCAAGTGCATCTGCAGAGTAAGCTGAAGTTTCATGAAGCTTGGTTTTATTTCACTAATTCATTTGCTTCATAGCACTCGACACCATTCGCCCCCAGCGGTCGTAAACAGGGAATGTGCCCGTCAGAGTGTGAAAGAGAGAAGAACGAATGCAAGCGAGGTCATGCCCAAGATAGCTACCAGTATTATTGGTGCCGTGTTTTTGACTTTATTTCTGAGTGGAGTGAGATCCTCGACGAACTTACCCCGCCCGTCAAGCTCCCTTCGTGATCCACATCCCAAGCTAACCCGCACGAGTCTGTTGTGGTGGGCAGCCCAATCATCCAAGTGATTAGGGTGTGACCAGTCAGACTTCTATTGGCTGTATGGGGCCGGGGTAAGAACCCCGGCCTCTGAGAAAGCAGGGATCACGGTCTTATCACGTCGTGGCTGGCAACACAAGGAAGCCTGATCTCCAGCCCGGTCAGAACATGCCCTGAAATGACCAGACTCCCGCCGTGCTCTCTGCAATCACAGTCCAGGCTCTTTTCAATCACAGCCCGGTCGTTGCGTCCTAGTAAGACTGTGGACGAGAACAGGGCGGCTGTGCCTTGAGGGCGATGACCACAGCGTCAAGAATCAACGGCAAATCTAGCAGAGGACGCCTGCGGCCAGAGGCTTCACATTCTTCGGTGAATCGTATGGTTCCGCGACAGGTGGAAGGGCAGAAACTCAGGCAGTGGAAGTCGGACTGGGCAGTAACGTAGTGATTCTATGTTGTCTGGCGTGCTATTGACTCTAGCGCTGCTGTGGTCTTCTCTCTCATACCACCACCAGCTGATGCCGCCCACCATCCACCATCAAGCTTGAAAGCAGTGACCACTACTGCCTGCTGGAAGTGATGTCTTTCGTACTCCCCTCGAGCACCCTCCTCTTTCCCCTCCTCTCAACATTGCCTTCAGACATTATTGCTGGATGCCTTGTAAGTCTCAATTTTTCTCGCAAGTATCCCAAGCCTCGTCGCAGTCCGTTTCCGGCCGCCCAATGACCCAAATTCTCGATGGAAAACACGCTTGGGCTGTTTGATCCATCAAATGCTACCAGGGAGTGAATGCCTGACCTGCCATCTTTGACCCGGCTGCGCGGCTCAACTCGTCTGCTTTGGACCCATCATGCTTCTCTCCATTGGCTTCACCACTTTATTTGTCCAAGAATGTGAACCGCAAATGAGGAGTTTGAGGCACTTTTGCGTCTCGATTCGGTCTCAATAGTTTTCTCTACAGCGCCTTCACAACAATATGGCTTCTTTTGTCATTCCTATTCTTGCTGAGGTTGCCCAGTGTCCCTTCGCCGTGAGGGCGCTGAGCTCACGCCATCGTGTATGCCTTTATTTACTAACACCTTCACATTCAGGTTGGATCAAATCAATACCGTCGCCTTCGACTTTGATACATGGATTTAACAGAAACAAGTACTTTCTTCTATTGATAGTCGAAACGCAGGTCCGAACCTTCACCTTCCCGAAACCGGCGCTGTAGTGAGCATTGGTGTCTTCTTGTGAAGATGGCAACTATTGCACTGCCTCGACCAATACCACCGCACAGTACTACCTCGGATATTGAAACTCGCATCACCCCGCCTCATTCGCTAGAGAACGTCAATCAAGCAGTCAAAGCTCAGCACTATACTGATCCGTTACCAAACAAACATATTCCAGTGTGTCCCCCTGGGCCGCCAAAACCTGAATCGGCACATACACCGCCCGCGTCGCCAACCAATATCGAAGAGCACGCGCCACAACAGTCACTCCTTTTCCCTACGGATAACTACACCAGCCTGCAAAATGGAGACTTGCGCATCTTCGAAATAGAATCCTGCCAAGTCTCGGAAGCTCTTGAGTTCGTGTCACGCCAGCCGCTACCTCCTCCAGACTCGATGTTTCCTTGGCTTCATGGACTGCACCCAAAGAGTCAACTTCAACAAGCATTCTTCATGGGGCGTCGAAAGTCTAGCAGGTGGCCGCCAACCTGCATGCGGGGCATCCTCCTTGTGAAAGCAGACGGGGATCTTTCGCGAGCTCGCCTCAGAGGGGCTGTCTCGCCGGACGAATTCATGCAAGTTAGTCCACAACCTAGATTTGTTGACCCAGATCCGCTAGATGGGTTCTCTGTGAGGAACTTCCAGATCCAAACTGCAAAAGCAGCCTTGATATCAGACATCATTGTGTACAGTGAGGACCCAGCGGAAAGCAAGAAGATTGCTTGGGAAATCGCAGCTGCTCAGCAACGCCAGAGCCATACTCAACTGGCACAGAATCTTCCCATCTTCGAATACAGTACATTTTGTTGTATGAGCCCCTTTTCGGATTTTGAGGAGCATGAGAGTCATATTGTGGCGATAGACGCCAGTGGATGTGTAACCTGCCAGATCCTCGATTTCGTCCAACAAGAACGAACTGAGATGTGGGATATGACCAGAGCATCCGAAATCTCGCACAACGTATACATGGGCCCGACTCCCGAACAAGGGAGCGTGGAAGAGGAAGCGTTCGATGTCTTGATTGAGTGTAGCGACTTGGGGAGGCTCGATCCTTCAGCTCTGCAAGAGGTTGTCGAAGGCGGCACTGACTTGGAAACGGGAGCTCGCTTGCATTTCGATTTCCCCTCGTCGGGTAGCATACTTCCCCCTACGGGTCTCACGACGAAGCTGATGGGATCGTGGAAACATGCAAATGGATATACCATTTAGCGCATGGAATAGGCCCAGTTCATGACCAGGAAAAGATTTCGAGACCTGACGCAAAGCCTTCCGAAACAGCAACCCGCCCACAACGGAAGATCTTGGTTCATTGTGCCGAGGGGTACACTGAATCTACCATGCTGGGAATCGCTTACTATAGTTTCAGTACTGGTCAACCGATACCAAATGCCTGGCTGCATCTTCATACTCTAAAACGTCGCAACTTCTTTGCATACCCCGTAGATGTATCTCTGTTGACATCCATAGCGCCCCAGCTATTGAGAGTGTCGCCACTTTGTGTCGGGCAAAGCCTTGCACAAATCACTGCGTCGCTGAGCAACGAGCCCAAATGGTTACCCGCTCTAGATGGTTCGTTTCCCAGCCGGGTGCTGGACTATCTATATCTGGGAAATCTCGGACATGCTAATAATCCGGACCTTTTGAAAGAGCTTGGTGTCGGTCAAATACTTTCTGTTGGCGAGACGGCACCCTGGAGAGACGGCGAACTAGATGAGTGGGGTGTCGACAATGTTTATGTTGTTCAAGGTGTGCAAGACAACGGGATTGACCCCTTGACGGAGGAGTTTGCCGGCTGCCTAGAGTTTATAGGTAAGATTCAGGCTTGAGACCTTGTTTTCGTTTCATGGTATTTTCATTCTCTGTTCTGATAGCTGACGTACAATTGGAACAGATCGTGGGCGGCGACGAGGGACCGCCACTCTAGTACATTGCCGGGTGGGTGTGTCAAGAAGTGCTACGATATGCATTGCTGAGGTAATGCGCGCGATGAATAAGTCGTTTCCTCAAGCATACTGCTTCGTCCGAGCACGACGACTCAACGTGATTATACAACCTCACCTCAGGTTCGCATATGAACTACTATTCTGGGAAGAATGGTTGCAGCAACGTGGCGATAAATCAGCTCCGATGAAAAGGGAATTGGAATGGAGAGAAATTGCATTAATGAACAGGCCCTACTCAAGATAAAGGTGTGCAAACCGTTGCTGGAGGAAACAGCGAGCAACTATTGCAAAGTGGCTCAAGATGGTATCAGTTGTATGCAGTATATATGTTAGCGGTGTCACATATCAGGACATGCTAGCAATGCTTTGGCACTACTAACAGAGATTGTGGCGGTGGCGAGCGTCAGCACTTCAGCTTGTTCCATTTCTTGGGACGGAACCCGCCCTCTCAAGAAGAATATACGAGTATGCTTGGTGCTGAATTCTGGGTGGGTTCATTTGTTCAAGTGTCCGATTCGTTCTTTACGGAGAGAGAATGTGGAAGTGCTGGGCAGGACCGCAGCACTCCTGTTGAATGCGCAGGATTTTCTGGCATGGCGAATACCAACTACTTGGGCACAATGATGAAACTCGACAAATGGGCTTCTTTATGGTTGGAGACAACTTTATTTAAGCCGTGGTAGCAATGCAGCCAACCCGGTACTGGTTCAAATCAGGGACTGGGCTCTGCGAGAAGGTTGTTGTTTCGAAATACAGGGTTCGATTTCGAAGCATATATTGGCTATGAGCGCTGTATATGACTTGAGCCGCTGACTTGAAAAGAAACGGGTATTTTGTATCAACAGAACTCCATGACAATAAGAAAACGGCCCCTGTCCTGAATGGCATAATAGTTCCATCATCTTGTAGCCTATGTAGTCTCCATTCTGACGTGAGGACAGTGTGGTTAGATGTGGTTGTGCAGCCATCTGAAGTACAAGGTTGGTGCAAGCTTGAAATGGGACTGGGTTTTAGTGGCGACGCTGTTCGACGCCTTATGACCCATATGTGGACACATCATGCTTCTCATCACCTTCAAGAACGCTGTGTACATTTGTCAGCCCAGAGCTCACGCTGTTATTCGATGCAAAACGACAACGGGACTTTCTGTAACGGCAAGATGCTCTGATAAGGGGTCTCAGAAGAGGAAAATATAGTGACACTCACGAGAACTGTTTCACGAGATACCCTTCTCCACCATTCTCCAAGTCAATGTTGTAGACATAAAAGCCGCCATCACTTGTAACGACCATAACCTGAGGGCTGCTGCTGCTCATAGCTACAACGCTTCGTAGTGGACCTGTAACAGGGCTTCCCGAAGCATTCGCACCGAGAACTGACGAACCAGATTTGGGGATCTTAATGAAGGCGAAGTCTCGTAATGGCTCCCACATCTCGGTCACTGTCTGAGGCAGGTAGGATCCAACAACCCAAGCGACCCCACGGCCCATCAGTTGCGATGACCGGCGAAGCATATTACTAAATGAGCCGCTCTGCCTCCGGTGGTTGTGTTTGCCTCCAGCAGGCGCAGCATTTCCTGCTGCCAGCTCGGCGGCGTCGCTCCTCGGTGACTCAGTGGCACTGTTTCCCGGTGAGTCACCATCGTCATAAGACTTTGAACGTGACCAACGATCCTGTCTTGGTGATGCCGGCGATTCGATGGGAGCTCCAGATGGAGTGTTATTTCCAGGAGGTGGACCCAGTCTAAATATATGAACTGTATCGGATGTCGAAGAGACACACAACAAGGTAGAGCTGAGATTGAATGACATACTATATATTGTCGACGGATATGTGCCACGCCGGAATTGATACAATTTCTGGCCTCGAGGGACAGAAAAGACGCGAATAATTGTGCCCATCTCGCTGGCAGTAGCCAAGATGGTCCCGTCATTATTCAGGCAAATGCAAGACAGCGGTGAGCGATGTGCTTCAATGACATTCACCGCTTTCAATGATAAAATGTCAAACACAAGTACTTCGCCTGAGGTGGGTGCAACGTATGTGGACTGAGGAGGCGCATGTCCCGGTCGTCTGGTATCAGGATCCTCCCTCGGCTTTGGCAACGGATAGGCGATGAAGCAATTTTCGGATGAAGGAGACAAAGCGCAGATTGCAGAAGGATTAGGTGAAGTAGGTATGGTATAGAGAAGGCTCATGTTGCTGATATCGTATAAATAGATTTCTTCCTCCAGAACAACAGCGAGGCGTTTCCGATTTAGGCGTACAGCGAGGACAGCTGACGGGAAAGTGAGCTCACAGATAACAGACGCTCGCTAATCCCAAGCATTCTTAACGTAAGCAACTGCTGTGTCCTGCTCATCTTGGAAGAAAACGATACCTTTGTGTTTTGAATGATCAAGTGCCTGGGTGAAAGAATAAGGGCAACAAGTGAGGTCGAGAACAGCATCTCGATGATGGCTATGTTCCCATCATCGCTGCTGAAAATACGCGAGAATGGATCTGTGTGGTATATACGGAATCCCTTCGAGGTGCCTGCCACAGAAGATAGAATTTACAAGTCCCATGTAAGCTTGATGCATGGTTGTAAAGTAGTTCTCGATGACCAGGCTACAACTCACCGACTGCCAGGCAACTGTGATCTTGATTAAAGGCGATGAAGTTGAGGGAAGGGCTAGTCATTGTGGCCGTGGAGGGACTGGACACCTCGCGTAGTCGATGGCAATGCAGACAGCCGCTGGCGAACCTCGGGAGCCTCGATAGACTGCGGCTGGATAAATGAGGCTGAAGTCACCCTGGTTGAGGGCAAGCTTACTTCTTGGGAACAATGATCATGTGCAAGGAGGGATCGATACCGCGAAAGTTTGAAAGAAGCTAGGCAAATCCGAGAACGAAATTCTCGAGAAATAAGAGGAAGGAAGACTGAAATATGTGTAGACGATTTGAGCAAGGAATGACCGATGCCAGACACGTCAGAGATCTTAGACCCTTGAAGGCTCGAAATGTCCTTGTGATAGCAGAGGAGTTAGGCAACGTGATGGACTTGGGTGGGGTAGCACGGATGATGGTTCGGCGTGGACCTAGCTAGCTGGATGTAGTCAACTGGCACTTTCTGCGACAAGACGTAAGCGGGGCAGCTGCTGCAATTGTCTGGTCTTTGTCCCAGCCCACGCGCCAAAAGGAGGAGGGACAAAAAAAAAATTGAGATTGATCAGAGCCATCTTATTATTCGCAAAGCTGGGATTCCGTCACATTTATCTGAGCCTGCGTTATCGCTGATTCGAGCCTATCTTTAAGATTTGTTGCTCATTGACCTGCTTGTTTATGAATAACGCCAGATTCTAGAAGGACGAATAGACACGCTTGTGGCAAGCTGATTGAAAATTGATGTTAAGAGGGATCCAGTAGACCAACACGAAAGATGGCCAATTCGGGGACTACACAGTCAGCAAAGCTGTCCAAGCAACATGTTTTAGACGATCTGATCATGGGGGTAAGTCCTCAATACCTGCGGTTCTTTTCGTTACAGAGCCGGACTTGGGTGAAGACCATCGCATGGTCGCTAAACAGGCTCCTGACAATTACGTCGAAGAAATGAATTCAAGGTTGCTGTAAAGACCATACGTACTGATTATCAGACTCGCAGACCAATAGCAGTAGCATCACTTCAAAGCGCAGCGTTGAGAAGCTATACTACTCAGATGAGCCACATTACTTCCGCTACTTTGTCAAAAAGTTTCAAAGACGGGCACCGCTCATCAATCGCGGATATTGGCTGAGGCTGAAGGCAATTGACGTCACCGTTCAGCGCCTTTTGTCAGAAAATCAAGGCAAAAAGAACCTAGTCATAAATCTTGGCTGTGGCAGGTACGTTTTGTATGGGGGGATGTCGAACTGGACAAATGACGTAAAAACTAATTGCAAAGCAATTTAGTGATGTCCTTCCTTGGCAGTCACATGTTCGCTATGCAGAACTTTGTGAAGACGCCATGTTCGTGGACATCGACTATCCGGATCTGATGCGAAAAAAGCGATCTATCGTGCTAGAGACGCCACAATTGCGAGATATTCTGGGCCACCATTTCATTACATCGGATGAAAGTCAAGTTTTGTTGTGAAGCGAACACTACTGTCAGATAGGATGCGATCTTCGCGAGCTTGAAAAGCTGAGGGTAACGCTGGAAGGTCTCACGTCCTTGTCTGAATGTCCCGTCCTTTTTGTGGCAGAAGTGTCTGTAACATATATGGATACACGATCTGCTGATGCCTTGATTCACTGGGCAAGCAGTATAGGCAATTGTAAGCATAATTAGCTGAAGCAATTTGGACATCATCAGACTGACTGTATCAGCGGAGTTTTGTCTCTTGGAGCAGATACTGCCTCACGGACCAGATCATCCTTTCGCAAGTACCATGCTCCATCACTTTGATAAACTCAATATTCCACCGAAGTCCGTTCACCGTTACCCGACATTGTCGAAGCAGGTTGATAGGTTCACCAGTCTTGGGTTCCCAGAGACTGACATTTGGAATCTTTGGGAAGTGTGGTCAGATGAAAACTTCGTAACCGCTACGGAGCGAGTATCATTGGACGAAGTCGAGCCCTTTGATGAATGGGAAGAGTTCATCTTGTTTTGCCGTCATTATTTCATCATTCATGCGTCTACTTCAATTAGACAGGAGAAGACATCCCGGTCGAGAAAGGACGAGCCACAGAAGCAGCGAGGCGACGCTCATATCTCTGTGGTCAAGAGCAGCACCCAAGCGCCTAAGAGACGATTCGGAGATGCCTTTACCGTGGAAAATGTGGCAGGGGATAGGTTTTGGATCAATCTCTTTGGGTTGGGAAGCCACGGTCGCGAAAATTCCTGTGATGTTTACAGTCTCGACGGAGAGGCGGATCTTCCGTTGCTCCCAGTCAGAAGTCCCATTTCTCGTATGTGTCACACTGTCACGGACTTGGGAGACTATGGCGTTCTATTAATTGGTGGGCGCGCTTCTCCTGCCAATGCATTGGCAGATTGCTGGATTCTTGAGAAGGGTTCGTTCTGCAGGTGGAGACGAACTCATGATTTGCCGCTGCCGCTTTTCAGACACTCGACGATTCGCTTAACCGAGACCAATCTTGTGCTTGTTGCGGGCGGGAAAACGGGACCATCTAATATTTCCGACGATTTCTACGTCTTCCATGCTGTGGATGGCTGGCTCAAGTGTGAAGTCTTAAGACCAAAACCTCCACCGACCTTTGGTGGTCTTTTATGCAAAAAACCTGGTATCGCTAGCAAAAAGGGTATACATGCAGGTCTAATAGCCGGTGGTATTGGACGCGATGGCCTAATCAACCAAAACATTCACCAATGGTGGCTAGAAATGAATCATACACCAGTAGGAACCACCTTTTACTCCCGCAGTGAAGTACGTTTGATGGCTAACGAGCAATGGCTGCAGCCGACAATACAGTTTGCACCATACGATGTAGAAATTGGCTCAAAAGGTCGGCTTTCATTATTTGGGGCCAAATCTGTCGAATATGATTCACGTACCTTAGTCTGTGGAGGTGTGAGCGAAATCCCGGAGGTCCTGGGACGAACCATATTTGCTGTCGATACGGCTTCTGAAAATCGGTATAGTGTGAGCGAACTATGCTCGAATCGGAACAATGAAGCCATGCCACTCATGGTAAGGTCATCTATGCTATCCGTCAAGGATGGTGTCATAGTGTTCGGCGGCGGAGCGACTTGCTTCTCCATGGGAACATATTGGCAAAGCGGTGCTTCGATCATCTCCATCCGCGATAAGCCGAACCACTGGAACAGCCTCGAACCAAGTAACGATACGCTGTTACAACCCCTATTCTTGGGTTCCCGAAAACTTGTTGGTACCACAGATCGGCATTTGCGCCAGCAAGAGGCGAATGACAAGGAAACAACGACCATAACCATCCCCAGAACACGTCTGGAAACACCACAACAGCTTCAGGGTATTCTGAATGCCGAAGTCCCGATAGTCATAGAAGAATCCGACATTGGTGATTGTGTACAGAAGTGGACTTCTTCATACATGATAGATCAAGTCAGCCACGATACGAAGGTAGAACATATTACATAAAAGCCTGCTTTTTCTTGAACAAGAAGATGAAGCATTCAGGTCGTCATACATGAATGCCAGCAAGATTCAGAGAAAATGGATTTCAACTCAAAAAACTTCTGCTACAGAACTGAGTCCTTTGAAAACGCAATGCTTCGGGCTGAAGCAGGTCACCGGGTGTATCTGCGTGCTCTGTCGCGACAAAAACCCGCCGATCAGCCAACAAGCATTGAGGAAGACTTTCCAGGACTTGCTTCAGATTTCCATCTCCCCAATCAGATGGATTCGATCCGAAGTAACATATTTAGTTCTGTTCTCAGGCTGTCCGGCAGGGTGGACATGTGGCTTCATTACGATGTGAGTACATCCATTTACAGCGGCTCGACTGAAGGCAAAGGCGGCTCGACTAAACAGAGCACTAGGTGATGGCGAACATGTATGCTCAGATCATAGGATCCAAGCGCATGGTGTTGTTTCCACCGAGTGACGTGAACCATTTGGCGTTCGCTCCTGGCGCCTCAAGTTCAAGCCTCGATGTTTTTTCAGAGACTGATTCATCAGGAATCAGAGCAGCCCGTCGTCACGAAGCGTTACTCGAGCCGGGAGATATCTTGTTCTTGCCACCTCTCTGGCTTCATGCGGCCACTACTGTCTCTTATCCGAGCGTAGCAGTAAATGTCTTCTTTCGCAATCTCGAAAGTGGCTACGCTCATGGAAGAGACGTCTACGGAAACCGGGATCTTGCGGCATATGAGAAGGGCCGACTCGACGTGAGCCGCATCGCAAAGAGCTTTCAGAGATTCCCGCTAGAGACGAGACGATTTTACCTCAATAGACTGGCAGATGAGCTGGAACTAGCGGCGGCCGGAGCTTCCGTCGATGAATAATGTCGTGAGAACGCTCCTGAAAACCAAGGCTGGTAGAGCATACATACCAATCCCGTATTCAGAGGATCAACAAAGTGACTTCGAAAATATTATAGACAGATTGAAAGCCACAACAGACGAAATAAAAATCTTCGTTTATATTGGAGAATGATAAGCCACGCCCATCGCCAGTGTTCGTCACTGATTTTGTGACACTGAACGTGAGCATGGGGCCAGATCCGGCGGTGGGATCTTCAAGTGGGTCGGGGGTTAAGCCTGCAGAATAAGCCAAGCAAGCCATGGACTTCACATACCTAGCTAATCATGGGCAGTCTACTCCGTATAACAATCACAGCCAGTGCTACAATAGCGTGGGCGGGACTTGAACTGTGCTTCAATTGAACCCCAAATCAGCTGTCAGGTTTTCAACCACCTCAGCGTTACCAACCGCCTCCCCCTACTGTGACCAGCTGTCGCCGACACCCCGGATGAGTTATCGCGTGTAGCAATATACCAGACTTCTCATTGCGCAGCAATTCTGGCAACTCCTTTCGCCACTGCAACGCTGCATCGGTTCCCCAAACATCACACAGTCGGATACTGTTCGTCTGCAACTCAGACGTGACTTCAACTCATCGTTATAGTGGTCTTGGTTGACGATATTAGTTGTTACCCTCATCCCATCCACTATTCTGTCGTGGAACAAGTTGCTCTCGACGGGACGCTGGACATGACGCACTTCATCTCGCAAAGCGAATAAATCGATCTCAAAACCATCAGCACGAACTCCAGTTTGCTTGAACTGTAGTTAGACTTTGTTGGTCGTGGAGATATTCCGCCGCGGCCATTGACAGAACTTGAACATTTCCTATCGCATCTCGAAGCGGCGGATTCAACAATAGGGTATTTACCTTCTCTGTCGCCAAGACCGCCATTATTTACTGCCTGCGAATTCAGCTAGTGTCGAACATCATTTTTATAGCTACTCTGAATCATGGCTTCCTTTTCGAGGCATACAATACGGCGATTCCTTGTTCCCAGCATTATTGTTGCTGGTGGGACTACTTTAGTTTATAGCTACCGGCCGCGGAACATTCCAGGTTCAGATGCTGCTGCTGTTCCGCCTCTGACATACGCTTCAGATGGGTCCCTCAGCCTGCCGAAGTTCCCAAAGATCAAGTCACGATTTGAACAATTGGAAGATTTGCGTCGAAGTGGGAAACCCGAAGCTGGCACAAAATACGATATGCTAATCATTGGCGGCGGTGCCACTGGAGCAGGCGTTGCACTTGATGCTGCAACTCGTGGTTTGAAAGTTGCCCTGGTCGAGCGGGATGATTTCAGTAGTGGAACCAGTAGTAAGAGCACCAAATTGGTACATGGAGGTGTTCGCTACTTGGAGAAAGCTGTTTGGAATCTCTACTACAATCAATATCAGCTCGTGAAGGAGGCATTAAAGGAACGCAAGTATTTCCTTCAGACAGCACCGCATCTGAGTATGTGGTTACCGATAATGTTACCTTTAGACAAGTGGTGGAAGGTGCCATACTATTGGGCAGGCACCAAATTCTATGATCTTCTTGCGGGTAGTGAAGGCATTGAGAGTTCTTATTTCCTGACTCGCAGCAAAGCCCTCGAGGCGTTTCCAATGCTGAAACGAACGGATTTGATCGGTGCATTGGTCTATTATGACGGTGCGCACAATGACTCACGGATGAACGTATCTATCGCAATGACCGCTGCTTTATATGGAGCAACTATCGCCAACCACACCGAAGTTACCGGCCTTGTCAAACATGCAAATGGTCGTTTTGGTGGCGTTGTACTGAAGGACCGTGTCGCAGAGAGGGACGGACAGGTGCCAGAGACTTTCACCGTACGAGCCAAGTGTGTCATCAATTGCACGGGGCCGTTCACGGATTCGATCCGGAAAATGGATGATCAAGATTGCAAAGAAATTGTTGCGCCTTCATCGGGCGTACATATCATACTTCCGGAATATTACAGTCCTGGTAAGATGGGCCTTCTTGATCCTTCCACGTCGGATGGGCGCGTGATATTCTTCCTTCCCTGGCAAGGCAACACTATTGCGGGCACTACAGACTCGCCAACAGCAATTTCACCTTCACCGATACCCGACGAGGAGTCTATCAAATGGATTCTCGGTGAAATTAGTCAATATCTATCGCCAGAGATCAATGTCCGTCGAGGTGATGTACTGGCGGCCTGGTCCGGAATCCGACCCTTGGTGAAGGATCCCAAAGCCAAGAACACGGAGTCATTAGTTCGAAATCACTTGGTAGACGTCTCTCACTCCGGCCTAATGACTTGTGCTGGAGGTAAATGGACCACTTATCGCCAAATGGCAGAGGAGTGTGTCGATGCTGCAGTGCAAGAATTCGGACTTCACCCGAAAGCGGTTACGGACGCTCCCCGTGTCAGTGGCACTGAGATGATTGACGACGGTGCTATACTTGATGGGTCTTGCCAAAGCCACAAAGTCCGGCTAATCGGCGCCCACGGCTTCAGTAAAACTTTATTCATACCCATCATTCAACACTTTGGCGTTGAGACAGAGGTTGCGAAGCATCTCACAGAGATCTATGGTGACCGAGCCTGGACAGTTGCTGCTCTTTGTAATTTGACAGATCAGAGGTTCCCGGCACGTGGAGAACGCATATCTCACCTGTACCCGTTCGTCGATGGCGAAATTCGCTATGCTATCAGACACGAATACGCTCAGACTGCAGTCGATGTTCTTGCACGCCGCACCAGACTCGCCTTTCTCAATGCGCAAGCCGCTTTAGAGGCGCTGCCAAAGATTATTGACATAATGGCAGAAGAGCTCGGTTGGGATCCTCGACGCCAGAGCAATGAATGGACGGAGAGTGAGTGTGCTAGGCCCCCCCCTCCTTTTCCTTTTTGTTGAATGAACTCTTGGCATTTCAACTAATTGCCAACTATAGCTGTTGCCTTTCTCGAATCCATGGGTCTTCCACAGCCAATGCTGTCGGCCACCAGAGAGCAAGTCGAACAGCGCGAGCTTGACTTCAAGGATTCCCTCGAATGGAACATGTACTCCAGGCACGACAAGCCGACAGACGACTGATTTGTGCGCTGGCTGCTGTCGAGGGTTCAGTAGGGACACTGGTATATTAGGCATATTGCCTATGAAGATCTTATATGCATTCACCGGGGACCAGGTTATGATAATATCTATTGCTACTAATAAGCATCCGGCCTGCACTTTCAAGTCTTGGAGGCCCGGCCTCTCTCAAAGTATGGCTGCTGCCTGAAAACTGTAAACTGGAGCACAATTTGGTCAATCGCGCAGGCCGCAGAGTTGGCTTTTTGCTGTTCGCATCATCCTGCGGGCTCTGGAGGTCTGTCACCATGTTAGCCTGGTCACTATGGCGGAACTCTGATCACGGAACAGCGCATTGTGAGTTTTTCGGTTTTTGGTCGCCCTCTTTGGCAAGTTGTAACGTTAATTCCTTCGACGCATAAGTCTACTTATAACAAGCCGAACGATTGAGCATGCTGATGAGATGACCGAAACATGTTACATACGATGTGCGACCTTCAGTTGCGGTGGTCAATGATGACAAGCTGGCCGGAATAACAGGAATTCTGCTCATAAGCGGTCGAGAGTTGACGTGTGTACCTTAATGATGACCTAACTGGCTCAAGAACATGTGATGTTCAGGCCGCCCGTGCCCTAATTAGAACTGGCCGTGATCTCTTTCAACCACAGGGGAAGCAATTTTTCGTTGGCGAAGTTTTGACAACCTGATATTGCCCGAGAATCAAGACATAGTCAAAGGGTAAGATTCAAGCCTTTCTTTAATTTTTGACTATAATACCACATGATTATGATACATTCGCCATATACTTGCTGTCCAGTAAATGAAACCTGGGGTATATAGTATGCCCATCTATGATCTTCGCTTCCCATGTCAAAGTCAGTCGTCATGAATATGCATATATGAACGCATTAAAATCCAACCACGCTAATGCTGTAAATGAGACCATCGCCGGGTATCGCCTGATAGAAGAATCAGTGAACCAAAAGAAAAAGAAAAAGAAAATCAAAACTCCCGCTTCTATGTGTGACTATATAGTATAGCCAATCAAGGGGAAAAAACAACAGAAAACCATCATGCTGTATCAGTTGTCTTCAATGTATGTCGTGGTTTGCAAGGAAGGGTAGCCATCGTCGGCACAGCTTTTTGTGTGAGCAATCGACCCATCCTTAACAGGAAAGCCCCTTCATTATCACAATTGAGGTGTGATGGCGATTTGAGTGTGGGCAGAATACATCAAATCAGCGCTAAGACTCGAGGGCATGCGTCAAGAAACCCATGTCGCCCGACGGTCATCAGAGGCTGTAAGAAAAATCAACGCTGAGAGACTAATAGTGACTTGATTCTCCTAGACCTGCGTCGTAATCAGATGCCGAAGATGACGTTGGGGTGGCCCGTCGGCTGGACGCTTTTCGACTAAAGCCGAGCTTCTCGCCTACTTTCTTCCAACCCTTATTGTGAGCAGCCATAGCTCGTTGGAAACCACCAGGTGAAGTGTTGAAAGTGTATTCTGAGGTTGGGGGAGTAGTTGGGGGAGTCATCGGTTCAGCCGATGAGGGTGAGTTGGTATCACTATCATCAGTGAGGCTGTCGAAATCTGCAGAGTGTGGAGAGGCAGCAGAGCGTCGAGGCAGATCGGAACACTGGCTAGTATTCTGGGATCGACGACGACGATGCTGTCCATGCTCATCACCGTGATAGACATGTTGCAGAGGGGCAACAGACTGCAGGAAAGGAACCAAGAGAGAATCGTTCATGAGTTCGTAAATAATCCGTCCGGCCTCCTCCAGCTCGCTCGGGTGAGGAGGGGAGGGGCCTGTCGATAGATTTAACAGACGATCTCGGACTCGCGCCGGAAGATTCACTTCACGTGGAGCGCAGGGAACGATGTACACCTGCATGAGCTTGTCCCACCATCCGCAGACGCGGGCTTTACTGTCCTGAGAAGGGGGATCCTCGACGGAGAGCTGGTCATAGAAGGCAGCGTACCGTTGTGAATCGAGAGTGAATTCTAATGTTTCCATACAGTGGTTCTGAGACAAGTACGCCATGAATGCACTGAGCGTCCAAGGGGGCGGAGAGACATCGAGTAGAATCTCACTCAAGGTCGGAGGACGAGTAGCCATGATTGTAGATCGTGGGGATGGCGAGGGTGATAAATACACTATGCTAGTTGGGAGCGAAGAGGCAGCGCCGAAAGAACAGCAATCTTCGAATGCTGATACTGGTAGAGAATAGTGTTCCTGGTGCGTTGGTATGTTGAGGTAGACTCGAGACGGTCGGCGTATCCTAGGTTTGACCATGTCTACGGGAAAACTGGAGTGATGTTGTGTGGCCCAGCGGCCGTCCGGTCACAGTCAAGATATGGTGTTGCGACCACGGCCGTGTGTCGAAGTATCGTTTGGAACACTGCTCGATAGTCCGTTTATTGTATTTCGTTTGGGAAATATGAGGGCAGCCGTACTGAGGGGGCTGGCTAGTCGCCGGCAGTTTGGCCCTGTTGCCTAGCCGCAGAGTTGTGACAATCGGATGATTCGTCGCTGGCGCTAGTTGAGGAGCTCAAGCTGGCTCAGTGAGTCTTCAGAGGGGATGGAAGGGATGCGGAGAGATTATCGACGAATACAGCACAGATGGAGGGATAACCTCAAAATACGCTGACAGCCGGCAGTCTTCGCAAAGCCTGGAGCAAGGGAGAGCGAGCGATAGAGCGCACAGTTCTCAAGCTGATGGATGAACTCTCTGTCACGAGGTAGCAGACGAATTGTGCCTGAAGACTACCAGAGGAGAAGATCGGGCTATTACATCGAAGACGACCGATGACTGCGTAAATTTTGAGGTTTGGATAAGCGCCAAGTGTAGGTGGTCCGGGCCACAAGAACGAGTGATTCAAGTCTTCGAACTTGTGCAACAAGTGACAAGCGGCGGAGAGTTGTCTGGGTATAGTGCTTAGAGGTTGCGATCTGGAAAAGAGGCTTCCAAAGATCAGTTAAAAAAACGATCCTGAGTTTTGTGGTGATTGTGAAAGTTCGGAAGATAACGGCGAAAAGAAATTAATACATCGTGTGGTCAGGAAGGCAAAGGAAGAGCGAAATGGCTACGAGACTGGAAACTGGTCAGGGCGGCGGCGTGAGGAGACAAACATGGAGAGGCGTGGTGGGACTGGAACCGGAGACAGAGAGGCAGAGAGCCAAAATGGTAAGGCAGGGATTAGAGGCAGCGAACACGCCGGCAGTGGAGGAGGGCAGCGCCGGGGTCGCGTCCAGAGGCGCTAGGGAAGGAGGGGGGCGTTTGGATCTTCTTCCTCCCAAAGGTATGCAAAGTTCGGAATGGAGGGTGGGACAGCGTAGCCTTTTGCGATGGATGCCAAACTTGACACAAAGCAGCTTAGGTTTTGAGGCAAATGACGACTGCTGCAGCAGAGATGAGGGAAAGTCTTAATAGACCTGCATACCCACTAAAAGCCAGAAGTCCGAGGTGAGGATTCTCGCGAACGAGCTAGGCTGGAAGTTGCAGCACCAGTATGTTGCAAATTCTCATGTACAACGACGAGCGGCGCCGGATTCCCGGATGTTGTGAGGCCGTTCTGAGCACCATGTGCTCTCAGTTCGAGAAGACAGACGCCAGATGCCCGACATATTGATATCACCGCGATGATTAATCCTGTGCCCGAGACTGCTGCAGCTGATGTTGTACTTGGCTCATGTTTGCTGGTGGGCTTTAAAAAACGACGGATGCTCACGATTCAGTGTCACTTGGCTACAGACCCGACGATGAATTCCATTCTCACGTAGCAAAAACCATGCATCGATAAGGTGGAACTATATCTTGCAATCCAAGCCATCACGCCGTCTAACAGCGACAACTGCTTTATTACGGTGGGCTGTCCAGAGACGCGGACCAACCCAGTCCAAAGGCGAAGGTCAACGTCAACGGTCGACCAGACTCAAGCAGTCTGGTCCGACTTCCATTTGATGGCTTCCGGGGCCACGCAGCGGCATGCATCAGCGGCAATGCCAGTCGACTTTCCACCGCTCCTCCCTTCTCTCTGACTCCAGTCGGCTTTCAGCAACATCGAGGGAGCCGCAGCGGCAGTGGTGTGATGAAGGATGTTTGTGTGTCCCCCAAATGACAGACTGCTGGGTACATAGCATAATACTGTTTGTATTACATGCCTGCTCACTTGTGTGGTATCCTTCTATCCACCAACTGCTGTCCCGTTGATGAGAGTCACCCATGCACGTCTCTCTCTAACCAAGCTTCTTGCAACAGCCTGATGACTCAGACTCAAAGATAGGATAGGCAAGGCAATTACTCGCCCGCTTTCACATTGTGCAGTTGTCATCGAAGAACGATGAGGACGATTTGCATGGCATTTTCCCGATAACTCTTACATGCTCGGCGATGGCGGCATTCGGGAGTGGGGGGCATAATAGTGTGGGTGGCAACATCTCGACCAGATTCTCGACCAGATCATCAGCTGGCACACAAGAGGGCACACGCACAAGGGTGGAATCCTGAGCCCCGGCAAGTGGTGGCAGAGGTCTGGCTGGGTGGTGGCTGGCCCTCTTGAATTTCGCCGCTCGAGCTTGTTGGACTGGGAAAATTGGGAGGCGTGGTGTGCTCCTCAATGACACAGGATGGCTTGGACGCTAGAAGGACGCTAGAAGACGCTTGAGACTAAGCAGAAGGAAAAAACAGCCCGGACTTGGAATGGCCATCAATGATTAGTCAAAATGCTTGTGTAACTGGAGCTCAGGCTTTGACGAAAGTCACGCTGGGGTCGCATTGAGGCAGGTGGCGCCATCATAGCCTTATAATTGGCCAGCTGGTGCCCACCAAGCTTGGATGCCCACGCAATTGCACAAGGTGTCGTGGAATGACGATGAGGCGACTTGACCTGATCTGTCTGAGTGGCAGCGTTGTCCAGGATCTTTCACGCTTCTGGATTCCAGCGCAGCTCGTCTGGCACTTGGCGTCGTGGGTTTGATATCATAAGCCTCAATATCGTTCCATTCTCAGCCAAGCAAGCTTGTCCTCCATAGACCATGCTGGAAGAGCAAGCATATTACCCAGCCACTGCTATCTGCAATGCGCCATACTTTCGTGCACTCGGCTTCAACTGTCATAATAACTTGATATATGTATTTTTTTTTCTCACGAGTGCAGCTATTACTTCGCTTTGTTTAGCCAACCTGCCATCGCTTGGCGAGTTCGGTGGACTCTGATCCCGATTATGCATCATGACTTGACCGGCTCTAGACTGAAGAATATCAAGTGATCATGACACTGATGAGGGCAGGTCTGCACGTACCTGCCACAGAGGCGCAGGGGGCTTATTGACGACAGAAAGAAAAAGTGCGCCAGAAGTTGGAAGCACACAGGGTTAGTGGCGCTGTGGTAACCCTGTAACCCTGTCGGAATTGGGCAGATGGTGTTCCGTTTAACACCTGCTCCACGGCACCTCCAGTGCAACAATCGCCAGCAAAGTATGCAAAACGACGGAAATGGCTTGGGTCTTGGTGCTCGTCAAGCCAAGGTTCCCGCAGATCTTGATTCGGGAAGTGGCCTACCTACATCTCTGGCATAGGGAACATGGTGGTGCGGCAACGCGTTTATTCCAGGCGAGATGCAAAACGACCGCCCAATGAGGTAGCCCGGGGCTTCTGCTAAATGAACGTAGCTCAATCCTTTGTCGGAGTAGTCGATCGTACAGCAATTTTAGATAACAAAACTTTGGGTAAGTCTACCATGTCGTTTTGTTCGTGCTTCAAATGCTTCTGATGGGCTTGTAGAAGCATTGTGTAGTACATGAGCAGTTCCATGCAATGCTTATACCCTGCGGGCTCATAAGCGTGTCGCTTGTGCCTAGCGTTCCCATAAACAAGGATCAGGATAAAAACAACGTCGCGTCCACCAAAAGATAGCTTGCCAACGTAGCAAAGGATGCAAGTTAGAAGCCCTCTCCTTCCTCCGATGGCATGAAGTGTTAATGCCGCCATACGATTCGGTGACACACGATTCTTCCGTGGCCCAAGGATCTCAAAGATGCGGACCACACACACACACATCACGGACTATTGCGACGTTGCCAGCTAGCGAATGACAGGCGAAGACTTGGAATCTGCAGTGCATCTCATAACTTGTGCCTACAGTCTGCAATCGCGTGTCTCAGTGTGTCCAGCTAGTTGTAGTACATCCGATCGTTGACATGGCTCGTCTTTCCAAAGCCCTTCAACTGCTGAACTTTCCATTTGGCGAGAAGTCATGGGCATAGTTGGGCGTTTCCGCAATCATCGGCACACAAGCCCTGTCAAACTGTTCGGCATATTTCGAGACCACGTTTGAGTTTCTACAACATTCCAAATAGGCGCTTAACATTAATGTGTATCGGCCTCTGCTGTCTCATTGCCAGCACCACCATTTTACGTCCACTTAGCATTACTACTCTTGCGGTATCGCCAACGCTAATCGTTTGACATACATTCGGGCCGTTGAAACCTTTAAAAACCCTTTCTTAGTAAGACTGGACGTTCATCGTTACAATCGAATGGAGCGAAAACGCTCGTCTACGGTATGATACCCTGGCTAAGCGAATTCAAGAAGTCCGGCCGAGAGAACGGCACGATATCCTACCCGAGATCCGTTGTGCGGCCGAGTGTTAATCGTCGTTCCTTGGATATCCAATCCAACCCTTGGTGAAGCCAATCTCATCGCAAATTTTCGCACAGATTGCTCCAGTTTTGATGTAACACGGCCATCTGAAGAGGGTGCCTGGCGGCGTCCGCCGACGGTCGTTCAATCTTGGCGTTTCCTCAAGGCAAACAACCTATTGAATCTCATGTGCCACTGGGTCCAGAAATCAGATTCCCTTCTTTCAGCAATTTCCTTCCCGGGCCGAGTTCTGTTTTAACAATCTGATTTTTTTTAACCATAAAAAAAAAGAACTAGTTCTATTACAGTACTGTACGCGAAAGCTGAGCGATAAATCTGCTAGTTATCATTGGTGGTAAAACTCGGGTGTCCGACTCATGGCAATGAGGCAAATATTGAATGTCTGGGACAGTACTGTACTTTTTTCTTTGTCTCTTTTTCTTCTGTCTTGCGACATTTTGCTGCACTGTCGTCCTCCTGTTGGGCCGGGGTCACCGTGCCTCACCCGAGCTGACCTAGCTGTGCGCCTCGGCACGGAAAAATCATGAGCTTTTTTTCTTCTGGAACACTTCCCGCCTTGGCTTTTCAACAGCCATCGGGGACCAGGGCAGGGGTAACAAAGATGCCATGCCCTGAGCCATCTCCACCATCTGAACCCACTTCAGTCCACCACGACGCGGCTACCCCGACAGTCCATCTCGAGTGTATTATCGGCCAACAATCTCAGCCAATGATCTGAGATTACCGCATGGACGCGCCTTGGCCCGCTCTCGCTTTATCCCTTCCAGTACAAGGAATTGTTTGTTCAAGCTTGGCGCCACTGAGATCTTGATTTCTTATGTGTATGTTTCTCGGAAGAAGAGACAAAGGTTTGCTTGGCTGCCGTATTAAATTCAGGTTATATGATACGCTGCATAGAATGAAGGGAATGACATCATTGTTGATCATCTGCGCAGGAGCATCTGGCGTCTGGGAACCTCAAATTAAAACGTACCCCTGGCGGGATCATACATACAGCACATCATCGCTTGGGACCACTCCAATCGGCATCTTCGGTTTCCATCGGGGCATCGCTGCGTCCTGTTGCCATAAATGATGACCAATCTATCCCTTGATCATGCGAGGGGACTTTTGAGCCAATCTCGATCTCTACAGCCCTGTGAGTGTCAATGACAGCTTACCTATACTACTCCCTGCAACATGACACTCACGTTGATAGACATATTGCCATGCATTCACCATGTAGAGTGCTAAACCTGTTAAATCGTAGCGAAATACAATTGGGCACAACACGCCAAACATTGCTCAAACTCAAAGACGAATCTGACTCCGCGAAAAGCGGCCAACTTAAAGCGGCCATTCAGTAACTCGAACATATATTGATGCGACTACGATGATGGCCACTTGAATGATGGCCCAGTGGCTCACTTTTTCACCAGATTCGACGCAAAGCTAGGGCAACTTTCTTTCGATATGCATATGCTTTATGTATACATGCCCATGCTGCCTTCTCACAAATCTGAACCTCGAGGATGTGTCGCTCTGTCGTCCATCCTCCACCCACTTCTCTTATCCAATACTTGGAAACCGCAGCGCTTCCAACTCCAGACATTTCTGGGTCGGCCTCCTCGTGCGAAAACCTCAATACCTCACTTCTAATTCATACAACCATTCCAATATGCCTTCATTGAAAACACAAGCACGAACAATATTCTCGACTTGCTATGAGTCAAGGTGAATAAAGCCGCCAACGCCATGCCACGCTAATGCAGACAAGAAGAAAAAACCACGTGAAAACGTCAAACCCGAAAATGACAAGAAGAGACAGAAAACAAAGAGTAGAAATAAAAATTTACAAAGAGCCAAGAGCAAAAAGCAAAAAGCAAAAAGCAAATGAAAAAACGACGCCGATGAATAATACAATGATCCAGAAGAATAAGTGCAAGCTGAACCCTTCACGATGAAGGTGGCATCATGCAGTAAGATGTCGGCTTAGTAGAGCCGCAAGTCGAATTCTCCCTTGAAGCCTCCATTCAGAAGCATGGAAGCAATCCTTAGTCGCTGACGCGGTAAATCCTCCACGGCGTAACTGTCGACTGGGTTGAGACTCAGGGCAACACACATGCCGTTGGTGATCGTGTGCACACCACAGTCGTACCCATTCGTTTGCTTTGGAGCCTCGTGTCGCACAGTTTTCCATTCGTCTTCAAGGAAATCGTCATCCAAAATGTCCTTGAGCCACGCGAGACCCAGATCAATGTATTGTTGCGAGCCTCGGGGGTTTAGAGAATCCATGTGCGCTATAGTTCTCTTGCTTGGTCGAATAACAACAAGCGTCCAGTGTGAGTGCTCACAAATCGGAAGCAAAATTGTATCAATGTGCAAGAAGTTCTTCTTTTCTACACCGTAGCGGCGCAGTGTTCTCTGAGTTCGAGCAACACCCTGTTCCTGCAAACGCTTGAAGAAGAAAGAGGACATGGCAAGACATTTGCGTGTGGTTTTCTTGACATCCTTAATGCCGGCGGCCATGTTGACAAATTGATCGAGCCAATTGAGAGAGCCATTGACTATCTCATCGTTGAGCCATTCGGTCGGCGGGACAACCTTGGCAAAGTCGTGTCGCCTCAGATCAACACCTTCTCCCGTAGTGGCCAGAGTAGTTGAAGCACTTGCACGAAGTGTTGCTTGGACCCGGGCAAGCCACTCCGGGCTAAGAGGCGCGATCAGTGGCTGGTCTGGGATGCGCAGTCCACCTGATCGAGCCAATCTCTCCTCACGATCTTTTTGAGCCTGCTGTTCAGCCAGTCGCTTGGCCTCTTCGGCTGCTTTCTGTACAGCACGTTCTTTCTTGAGAGCAATTCCGGCTTTGGTATCATCGCCGATAGCAAGTGACTGAATTGAGGGAAGAGAAAGAATTTTCTCAATCGCGGCAGACGGATCAGCCTTTCTGTTGCCTTGAGTCGGACGAAGAGGAGCCCTGGCGCCACGGAAGATGGAATCGGACATGTGGTCATCACGCCTCAGTAGTTGTGACAGACCACTTTCAGAATCGAAGATTTTCTGAATTTCAGTGTCTGTTTGACTCGAACTTCCGCTAACGTGAAGCAGCTTCGGCACATCTAATCCTAGATGTGTACGTTGCCTTGGAGTTAGAGTACTTTCGGTGAAGCGCACAGACTTTGGAGCACGTCGCATCGTGAGTCGTTTAGGTGCCTTTCGGTCTTTAAGGATGGACCTGACAGCCCGAATTTCATTGTCTTTAAGTGGTCGTTTTTCCTCGAAATCAGTGATGTATGTTGCTTTGATAGCATCATAAGTGGCATCGTGACCATGGAACTTAGCTCTGAATCCGTTAGAGGTAAGTCGAGAAACTTCGGCCTCGAGGCAAGTGGCCCTCAAAAATCCCGTTTTTGTCCAGTCCGCTTTGAGAATGCGGCGTGGAGATGACGGTGGTGTTGGATGCGTGGATTGAGCCTGGTCGACCTCGATCTCTACTTTCACTTTCTGCTGTGCCGGTGCTTGTGATTCTGCCTCAGGATAGGATCCTGGCAAGTCCTGATATGGTTTGGTTTTCAACCCCGGAGGCAGGAATTCTTCGATTAATTTCGTATGGAAGTAGTTGTGCCTGATATAGCTTGGGATTATGACGTTGTGTTCAACCGCGGTCATGTCCAAGGCGACATAGCCGATGAAGTCCGTGGGTAAGGGATAGCCATTTGCGATATAGCCGCCGAGGTTGAGAATGTTTCGCAGCACCGTGATCAGATGACGGGCTGATGCGAGATTTTTGATTCGGGTGACTGTCTCTCGTGTCTCCGTGCTGATTGGGTACTCGATAGTCTTTCGAACCCTGGGGTGCTTGTCTTTTGCCTTGACAAAGAATCCAATGTGATAGACAGTATCGAGGAAGGCGAACATCTGCTGGCACAAAAGCAGATACAAAGAACATAAATCAAATCCGGGTTCGCCAGTGCGAAGTTTGGCAAGATCGTCTTCATTGTCTGCCAGGACTGGAGCAAGTGGTTCAAGAATCCGGTTCATCTGCGCACGTGAGGGACATTGGCGCACAAGAGTACACGTCTTGTCGAAGCAGTCACGTAGGTGATCGTAGCGTGACACGAGAAGATTCAGTCCATCTCGGTCCAACCACTCGAAGTCAGACTCAGCTGAAGCGACTTTGCGCCGTTTGTTGGCAACATCGAATTCGTCAGTGTCGGGTATAGCAACGTAAGATCGTGTCTCTGATATTGAGTAAGGCTGGTCGGACACTATCTTCAGAGTTAGCGATTTCGATGCAGCATAAATGCACTTGAAGGCAATATGATTTGCGAGGCTTTGGGTGCAGAGGTGAGGATGAAGTGACGTACGATAACGACGGAATCTATCGCCTAGATCTGCCAAGGTGGTAAGGATACCTGACATCATCCCGGTGATGCGTTTCGAGATAGGCTGCAAGGTGAACATGTGGTGCTGTAGATGAGCGTCAGTTTGCTGAGAAACTCGTCTATCTCGAAGCAGGAAAACATGAGTTCAAGCATGACTCACTTGTAGCTTAGCTTGATACTCAAGCTCAGAATCCGGTGCAAATGGACTGCGAGGAATTTTGATGGAAATCGGAGGGGCTGCGTCTTGTGAACAGTGCAGCGAGGCAACCAAATCAACCTCGAGATCTTCAGCGCGGCGCTTTTTAGTGCAAATTCCATTGATTTCAACAAAAAGCGGTACATCATTCAGACGAGGTCTTAAACTCAGTTTTTTTTGCGTTCTTGTCGTGGTTTAGGCAACAGGGAACGTAGGGTTACTTGTATCTCACGTTGCCTCGGATCGGAAGGCGAAAGTCTCGGGTACTTGGTGTCTATGAGAAAACGTTGCTGCGGGAAATTGGTGGATCGCGGACGCTGATTGAGGTCTTGCGGTCGTGATTCGCGAGGTTGAGGTGGCAATCTTCCTCTAAGGTTTGGAAAACAAGGAAGCCAACGGCGGCTGGGGTTTCTTGGTCGGTCAGCACGTATCATTAAAAAGGAGGAGTTATAATGGTGCTTCAAGTCATGGACAAGGAGCACCTCGGTGCCATGTGTAGAAGGGACGGGGCGCTGCGAAGCCGACGTCTCTGAGACCGATTTCACGGCAGTGACCGAGTTCTTGCTGATGTCAAGAGCATGGTCTTCGGCATCGACGGGACATTCAGACTGAGAAGTTTCCTGGATGGAGACCGTGATACTGTCTGAAGAAGAGTCATGGTTGCCAGTTTCGGGACTGCCCGAGATAGCATCCAGGGTCCCTCGGGTGAAACGAAACAAGCATCTAACAGCTAGGGAAGGAAGAGCAGAAAATGAGGAGAGCCAACCGTGAGGGCACTCGAACATCGTGCCTTGATGGTCGCAGCTACCTACGTCACTGTAAACAATGTGACAAACGACGACTCCCAGATTACTTGCCTGCAATGCAGAAGCAGCTTCTGTGCAGGGGAAGGATAATCTGGGTCGTGACTTGCACGACTTGTTTGGAGGAAGAATAAAAAAGGCAGGCGCCGTGAGCACGGTGTACGAAAAGCAGTGAAAAACAAGTTGAAGCAGAAAGCAAAGAAAATAGCGGTGGTTCTTACTGTAGCTGTTCGCGAACTGACAGATGATGATGAAGAGAGGAAGGAGGCTGAGAGAGGACGCGTAAATATTAATGTAGTTGAGGCGGTGGATCTCGGTCGCGAAACGCGTGCGCTCAGGTGGGCTAGTCAAAGAGAAAACGATGTTGTCAAGTCACGCACGCGCCGTTGTGTAGGCGACGGCTGGGATTGAAGCGCCCAGCTCGCTAGCGAGATGCTTTTACTGACAGTTGGTGATTCAACTTTGCAGAGCTTCAGTGGAGTTTTGGGGGGTTTATAGGTGGTAGAACCTCGGAGACGATCGGGCCAGGGCATAAAAGGGCTGATTGGCTACACAAGTCTACAGTGACCCACTCGGCTACCCCTCCTCACTCAATGCTTGATCAGCGGGGTGGGACTGTTCAGATCCGAACATCAATACGGAGTCTACAGGCTTTATTAGCTGATACGCGCATGTCTCAAAATTTTTCCAGTTGGATTAACATTGACCAGCTCGGACATTTTCATGCAAACATTTGACTTCGAATTGGCTGCACTGGCTTGGATCGACCAGGATCTCGACAGCTCACATATATCTCTGCATTTAATACGCTTGAACATGGTAACCGGGTCCAACAAGACCGCCGCATTGAGGCTATGCATTGAGAGTTCTAAGAAACAAAGGCATCGCCACGGTCTCGAAGATCTGATATCCCTTCCGACACCTTTCTTACATCCTAGACACAATGTCATCATAATGATGAGGCAATGCCCTCAAGCCTCTTGCTACAGAAAGCAGAGAAATATTCGTTCAAAGCGTTGATCGTCCCGTTGCCTTCGACAAGAGCTGTGACTGCACCGACATATCCATCTGGGCGGACTACAACCACAGCACCCCCTTTCTCATCGAAGCCCATCTTGGCGTGAGCTGATGCTTTTGCGTCGGGTACTCTGCGGTCCCATCGATCGTCTGCATAAACATGACCCCTGTATCGAGCCAGCAGCCCAGGGACATCACGCGATATCTCGACTTCCGTCCTCTTTGCAGCAAAGATCGTGCAAAGTGTGAAGAATAAGCTGTGAGGGTTGTGTCGTTCATGATGCGAAACTGTGTCAATATCTGGTCTGGTAAATGACTCGTAGAATGAACCCTTGCTGCCGAGCCCGCGGGCTAAGTCTTGAAGTGCTCTTTTGGTGACAGAAGGATTTCCTGAAAACACAAAAAGACGGAAAGACCCGTTCAGGGGAATCTCTTGCTCCAGATGGACGACATTCGCATCCACTACCCTTGTCACATCAGAGTTGACGAACATGTGCCCTGTGCGAAGTCTTGTTCCGGCAGGGTGCATCAACGATGAAGTGGCTGAATGCTTTTGAGACCAATTCACCTCGTTCGGTCCATATGATACTCCATAGCCGCTTGTGAACTCGCAAGACTCTTTGAAAACCTTGATGAATTCATCTTCTTCCTCCTTGTCGTTTTCATGGTTTCTCAGGCCGCTGCTCGAAGCAGCTTCAACTTCTTTCGTAGCAGGCGGACGCTGCGAAAATAGCTTAGCATAACGATTATCGAAATCCAGCAGACTCTCCGCAACGCCCTTTCGTTCTGATTCGTATGTCTTAAGGATGCTGCGACGGGCCTAAACCACCTTCAACAGCATGAATCTTCCATGCCAAGTTCAGCGCATCCAAAAATGCTGTATTCATGCCTTGGCCAGCTTTTGGCTATAGACAAAACGTGCTATGTTAGTCTACGAGAGACAGACATTGAGGAAACTTGTGACGATATCAGTCGGGACTAATTTACGCTATGCGTGTGGCATGCATCGCCGCCGAGGAAAACCCGCTGATCCAGGCTGTATCTGTCAGAAATACCTTGCCCGATCGGGTACACAGAATACCATTCCACCCGTTCCCATTCTATAGTGTAGGGGTGTAGAATTTTCTTCGCTGAGTCCTGAACTTGCTGTTCTGTGGCTGTTTTCCGCGGATTCCAATCGGGTTCGTTTGAGGACGCAATCTGGATATAAAGTCGGACCATGTTGTCCTCTCTGGGAATAACCATGATTGATCCATGCTGACTATGAATGGTGCATTTCATCTGCATGTATTTCCCCAAGTGTTAGAAAAGAACAAGCGAGACTTTGTCATTTTCAAGCTCACATACCTTGATGTCAGGGAAATTCGTCTTAACCACACCATCCATAACACCCCAAACATGCTCGATCGGATCAATATGTTTCACTGCAATGTTGAGTTGCTGTCGAATGAAAGACCTTGCGCCCTCTCCTCCGAAGAGATACTTCGCTTTCACCGTCTCAACAGCAGTTCCATCAACATGCTTCAATTCTACTGAGACGGGATAGTCTGGACTGGTGTTTTCATCGGAAGTGAAACTTGTCACGGTCCATGGCCTCTGAATCTGGACTCCGTTTGATGCGAGATCATTGATGAAAACTCGTTCTATGTGTCCTTGGTGCAAGAGGGTAGTGAATGGATATCGAGCATCAATGAAACTTGGACAGCTAGCCCACGTTCCTGTTCGGACAATATCGCTCCCAGACCTATCCGGATTCCAGAATGCGACCTCGTACACACGGACTGGCTTGTGTGCCATGATACCGGATTTGAGTCCCATATTTCGAAGGAGGCCCAACGACCGCGGCTGTATTTCATCAGCACGACCTGTGCTGGTAGGCTCTGGCCGGTTATCGACGTGTTTAATGCGATAACCCCATCTTGCCAAACACGCTGAGAGCATCAACCCAACAGGGCCAGCACCTACAATAACTGGTAACTGGTTGTTAATTGATTTCTTTTGTCTGAAGATACGCTGACAAAATGTCCTCTGATATTATTCATCCTTGCCTTGGCGTTGTCACTTACCAATGTCATAGCACTGTGACCCTGTCTCTTCAGTGCTGTGCGCGGCCATGGAGGCTGGAGGTCGGAAGGCGGGTATTTAACTAATAGAAAAGGAAGGGGCAACCGAGACTGCGAGTTTGACTTCGCGCTACAAAAACAGACAAAAGGATCGCGAAGGAAATCAGATGAGGCGTTTCTCTTTCAATGGAGGCGCGAAAAAAGACAACCTGTTTCAGGAAGCCGTGGAGCATACAAATGCGAGGACTCCTGAAGCCTTAGAACTGTTCGAGACACTTGCGAGCGAGGTTGGGTGGACGGGAGTTTAAATGCAATATGTTCGAAGTATACCTACTAACGCCTGCCATACCACGGTCATTCTGCCCTTTTCACGGGTCTTTTACCAATGACGGGTTCTGAAGCATGGACTTGCCGCGAGGCGTGGCCGGCAGCATGGATCGGATGTCTGCAGGAACCTGCACCCGGTTACTAGGACGGGAGTAAACAGCGGGAGAGGCAAGATGGGGAGACGGCCACCCATACGCGAGCCCTGGCGGGAGAATATTGAAGTGGCAGCTCCTGGGGCTGATTGGAGAGCATCAATGATCCACCAGACGTATCTTGTTGAGTACATACAGTACCGTCAGACGTGAACCGAGTAATATGGGATCCGTGGCCGGCCGCGCTACGTGTGGACCTGGAGCCGCCAAGGGCGGCACCATACATAAGCTAGCTCACGCGTTGGCGTCTAAGATAGAGTATCAGAAGACGGAAAGAAAAAACGGGAAATGGTATCTCTGCTCCACGTGGACGGATAGAATGACAGGGTTTCTTTTCAGTGAACACAAATGTGCTTGATGCTATTAGCAACAGCTGATCTTTAATAACCAAAGGGATACATGTCTCGCCTCCATCAGCAACATGCGAGTGCTTCACGGGGGATTTCTCAAAAAATCTGAACGACCCAACCAGACACGGGACGAACATATCCATGGACCCGGCCCGCACTCACAGCGTGGTTAGCAAGCAATTCAGTGACAGCACAAGGGACAAAGCAGCAACACAACTCCCGTAGACAGCCAGACACCAGAAGCGAAATGCTGCCCGCAAACCCCGCCGTCGAGTATCATGTGGATGCAGCTACTTGGCGCATGGAAGCATCGTAGCAAGCTGGGCATTAAATTACTAACGAGACGGACAGGATTACTTAGCTAAATGACAACATTAAATTCTTCGTCAAAGGTGCTTCCAGCCACAAGCATTCTGGGCTCGCACCCTGGCCACAACTTCATGCCGCCCCGGTCCTCCCTGTTCTAGTATGTATTAGCTGGTACGGTGGGGTCTGGGGCACCTAGGGGGCGCTCGGGAACTGGCATCGGTAAATCGACGATGACCAGACAGCCACCACCCTATGTATCGTGCAGGTACCTACCCTAGGTAGGTATGTACACTGGTCGCGCTTCGAACGAGGAAACACTGCGCATCCAGCAGACAGTTCCGTCTATACAAGAAGGAAGTACTTGATTCATTAACGAATACGAATGAACTCATGCGTGCACATTGTATCGCCATGATCAGGATTTCCAGAAGCCGGGCAGTACGAAAGCTCTTTTACGTTCGACCGCCTCGGACCGTGACATGAAGCATGCGGAAGTAGGGTTCAAGAGCAAATGTGACTGGACCCCCACATTTGGCGGGTGTCACCAAACCAATCCTCTAATAGATGGTCTGGTTCAAAACGGCAAGTGGCATCCGGAATCCAGTTGCACGACAGACTCACAGACTTGAGGGCTCCATCAGATCCCCAGACATCCGAAACGCGAGCCACGATAGCTACAAACTGATAATTCTACGGCCCTATGCCAGAAGCACACTCCGACGTATTATGCCGACGGACATATGTAGAAGACTACATACAATACTTGTCTGCATCGGCCGTCTGCTATGTGGAGCAATTGCACCTCATCGCGACACCATCTCTCGCCTTCATATCGCACTTTGTAGAGTCATAGAAGAGACAGTCTTTGCTAGATGTGGCATTAGGTTACACTTCTCAATCGAGGACTGACGGGAGGTGAGGTGGCCCTTGCTCATAATAACAAGGTCCAAGGGTCTGCACCGCACCATTTAGATCTGATTCACTGTTGTTTTGAACGTGTGCGGCTCTGTCCTTGTTTGGCTGCTTGCCAACTGGCAAAACTTGGGCGCAGCTGGCTGACATGACAAAGCGGGCGCATTGCTATTGTGCGGTAATATTGAATGGTGTTTACCTTGCCTATTGCGATAATTTTGATAATTTTGTTCCGTTCATTTACTACTGAATGATCTCATCAAGCAATTGAGGATTGTAGTCCTCTGAATTACTATACTTGCCTTTGAACGCGTAGGATTGGATCTATGCCCCTATTATCCTCCTGTAGAACAGGCAAAACAGGCTCTTCATGTAATTTCGCGATCATATGTACTGCTTTATTTCCAGCAGTCACGTACAGTCTTGGTTCCAAGGTCTACCAAAGATTCGCGACAAGATCCATCCCCTAAGAGATTTGGTCAAGCTGCTCACATACCGCAACCAACGCCATACCCGAAGCGTCTTGCTGGAAGAAGTCCGGCTGCTTCACCTAGGAAACATCGAGCACAACAGCCTTTGACAATACGTGTGAACCTTACAGAGGGGCAGATGGATAAACTCACCAACGCGTAAGTGTCTTACGCAAAATGGGGCAAGTGGTTTTCACAACTGACTCGGGTCTAGGATCTCACACAAGGTGGATGATAGCACCGTCAAAAGGGTGACCGGTTCATCGTTGACATCCACTAGCCCTGTTAAAGACGATTGTTGGTCTGATTCTTATGTGCTGCCGTCGACGACATATGAGGGTAACTGACGTCAGCCCTACAGTATCCACAAGACACCAGCACTCTTTGAAAGCAAATCGACAAACGAACCTCCAGAGCAGAGTATGTCTACTATAGCCAGACGAAGAAATCAGGTACTTCCGACTCCTATCAAAACGTCGCCATCTACTCAACAAACCAAGGCCTCAGCAATAGGGCAGAACTCCTATGATAGAGCAAGAAGTCCTCTCGGGAAGCCATTCTTCAATGAAGGGCATATTTCCCATGGTTCTATAGCGCCTGGGGTCACCAGTAGTCAGTATAGTACCTGGAAATTTTGATGATACTTGCGAGAGCCAAAACTCAGATCAACGAGTCAACGAAGCCATCGTCAATATGTACAATTCCTGGGCTCACATACAAACTCCAGACACTAGGCCTGAGTACCCCGAGAGGCGACAAAGCCTAGTACAGCGGTCTAGGAGATCCAAGAGTACTGTGGACAAAACAAGCTGGCCACGGATCTCATCGCCATCCTCTGTCAATGCGTCACCGCCTCAGGCTCCCCGAGCAACCATCCAGAATCTGAACTCAATACTCTCTCCAAGCCCTCAGTTTTCCCCACTGCCGCTGTATTTTCGCGGGCAGAGTTTCCCTTCAAGGAAGAAGGGAGGTAAGACGATGATTGGATGCAATGGTTGGCTAGAGAGTACCGATAGAGCATTTGACGATGGAAAGAAGACGCAATCAAAAAGATTGGCCTTCATTGAAAGCATTAAGAGAATGGCCAGGGATGTGGTAGGTTCAAGCGGTTGCGGCGACTCATTTTTATGTTCATTTCCTTCATTTTCGCCACAGACAGCGGAGCTCAACGCTTCAACCCGGCGACCAAATCAAACTTCCTCTGGATTTACAAGCCCTCGAATTGCCATATCATTGGATGCTCGAGAGCAGAGTCTCTTATACTGCGAACTCGAGTTTCACCTTACTTCTTCCTTGAATGATTACCTCGTTGCCGAGTTCGAAAAGGGTCATCTCATTCCGGATAATCTCAAAAAAATTTCAGATACTTGGCTTCAGAACGGACGACCAAGAGTCATCAGTTTTTGGTATGATCTCGAAACACAGCTTGACTTGGTCTCCTTGCATTTGAAAGAATTCAACTTTTACGGACGCCGCCAAAGCAATCCGTCCGAGATATCGGGACTTTTTCACACAATGAAAATGAATGCACGGGCCATGCGAACCCGTACTTTCTGTCAACCGGACTCTGTCATCGCCAAGCAGTTGGTTGATTCCCAATCACTGTTCAATTTGCTCAATGTTTCTCATGCTCAGCAGCTTGCGCTCGCGGAGATTGCCCATTTCTTTCAGATGATCGTAGAAAGAGAGCTTGGAGGATCCGAAGAGCCAGGCCGAGAAAATGCTGATTCATGATCAACGAGTCAATAACGTAGGAATGGGATCAAAGTTACTGCGCGCATTCATTATATTCAATTTTGGTCAACCTCCTCGCATGGCGTACCAATTTTTTTTTAAAAGTTGCGCATGCTTGCCAATGTGGCTACTAACAAGACTTGCTGTCACCGGCCAGATAGGACGATGGAGGCAAGTAATCCTCTGGGAGAGATGTCCACGAAGATATAATATTTCCAGCTTCAGAAGATAGATTGTAGTAAAAGGCTCGAGTTAACTTAAATGATTCAAATAATTTATTAATTGTCATTCCGGCCTGTGTATATCATTAGGGAACATGACGCCTGTGGCGACATCCATAGCTCCATGCACCATGCACTCTGATATGACTGATGCCACTATAGATAGTCGTTGTGTCTATAGGTCCATTGAATACATCCCGAACTGATCAAGGTTTGCGTGACTTGAGAACACCTCGATAGATCGTAGAAATAGGACTGAGAGATACAGAGTCGTCCAGAAGCAACAGCTCTGGTGACATTAGTATCGATAATGTCGGGTCTCTTCTATGCGAGACCGCCTCGGTCGCCTCTCATAACACCTCCATTCATCGCCGTAGAAGCGGTCGTCGTAATAAAAATCTCGCGGTTTGCCTTTTATAGCTTGTCGATGATTCAATTCCTGCCACCTGCCTGTGTCATAGTGAGGCAAATTTTCTTGGCGTCCATATCTCTTCTCCCACAACATTTGCTCGTATTGACTTCTTGCTTTAGCATCTTCGATTCTATGCGTAATGGCATTGGCACTGAGGCCGCCAGCAACTGCACCGAGAACCGTGGACATAATACGAGGCATAGTTTCGGCGCTGTGACTCCGAGAAAGCCCTGACTTCTTTTGTCTATGGCGGAATGCTACCTCAAATGCTTGTTTGGCAACCAAGCCTCCTACTACAGCGCCAACGATACCGGCACCTATACCCGTTGTTGTCTGCGAGAAATGGTTCTGGACAAGGCCGCGAGCTCGTCGAACTGGGTCGAGTTCACAATCATCATCTCGAGAACGATCGCGCCTAGAACTAGTCCGTGACCGGCTTCGTCTCGAGCGAGAAGATGATCTTGACGACGTTGAGGGGGATATCGGACGTTGAACAACAGCAGATGTTCGCGGAGGAACAGAACGAGATCGACCTTCTTCGCCAGCAAGAGGTATTCCAAGTGCGGCAGCGCTCTCGCGATAGTAATCCTCGTTCAGTCCTTGAGGAAGGTTCTCTTGGCCTGGCACCTTGGAGTTGCCAGCGATGTTTGGCTGTCGATCTGGGGAGTCGTCGCGGCGCCGGTCTGACTGGCCGCCTCTACGGGGTTCTCTTGCATAATAGCTGGACATGATAGAAAGACGGTTATTTATGGAACACAAATCTCTTCACATCGTCCTTGCGTTCGACATGCAACTCAACAGCAGGTGGGCGACAGCAATACGGCCCCTACAGGATGCAGTCGGAGGAGTTCAGAATGTCATCAAAAGACACGGGTGCTGAAAAGGAGCCCCTCGAAATCACACTTGTACGCGTCTTCCATTTCAGACCACCTGACTGGCGGGTTGCCCGAGGGCTCTGGAAGCCTCACTCTACTGGGTTCGGATGGTGATCAGAGGCAGGACAAATCGAGGCTAGTGGTCGAGCTGGGAGGGCAGCTGACACCTTTCGCAGCCAGCCCGTAAGCAGTTGAAAGCAACGTCTGAGAATCAATGCAACCATGCGACAATTCTAGCTGAATGTCAAAAAAGTGGCGACGACTTCCAGATCGCTTAAAAGCTGTAATGCCTTTTTCCGGCATTGAAACTAAAGTCGGGAATGGTGTAGCATACTACGTCTTTTTGCACGCTTTCAACCCACCTGCACGGTCTCTTGTTGGACACAGTGCATCACAACGACATCTCTCAACCTTTCCAGAAGACAGTGCCCGCATAAGACATTTAAAAATGACGAATAATCAAGTGTTGGCGTCGTTACAAACATGAGCATACGCTATCAAAGCTGGAGTCAGTTGAAAGACAAAATGATGTCATTGTTCTGCAATCATGGGATCGCCAAAATCTGGAAATCACGGGGCGAGCATGACGAGCTGGTCTAACAACTAGTTCCATGGTCTGAGCCTCGAATGCTTGTTCCTACGACAAATCGTCAGAAGGTAGCACTTTTGGCAATCCTTATCTAGTAATGGGACATTTTGCATGTGCCAGTGCTTTTGCTTCTTTTTTATGGTTGACCTTGTTAATTTCTCAGAGGTGTTGTACAACAAGCGTAGTAATACATCAAAACTTTTTCTCTTTCAATCGAAATCATGTTTGCCACGTCGCCTTGAACCGGACGAGTAGTTTCTGAAGAAACCAATCCCAGAGGACTACGGTATCCTTTGTCAGATAGGCAGCGATTCATCCGAGGTACGACATCGAATGGCTGAGCACTCACCGTTACGCAATATTCAAATACTCAGGGCGTTTACCTACTCGTACCATCGTCTCCGTCCACACTGCCACCAGATGTCATTGTACTGAAAACTCGGTGTGGAGATAGCTCGACGTGCACGGCGTACAAACTTGGAATCATCATGTTGATATGACTTAAGTCGGAGCATTGCAAGAGAAAAGACATTCGTACAGCCGTTAGCTCCGGATAGCTCCTACGCCACGGCAATCATGGGGGGTTTTTGAGCACAAGCTCGAAAGACACATCAAGGAATGGCTGTTCGAGAATAAATCACGGCAACCTCCACCTTACTAGGCCCGTTGTCGGGGAAACTTTACACATCCCCACCTTCGAACCACTTACATGCGTCCGAGTTTCTCCCCGACAGGAGGAGCCCCGAGTTTTAATGCAGCTCTTATTCATTAATATCATACCCACTTCTAAATGAAGACCTAATCTGCATTTGCGGATATTATGTCCTTGGATCGACACACCAGGGTGGGGGTCAGCTTCCACAGCTCGTCTCGACCGCTTTACGCGAAGAACTTGCCATCCTGAACCTTGAGAAAAAGATCTTTACATTCCTTTGAGTGTGAAAGATCACCGAGGAAGAAATATTTACCCTCAGGAGAACCATACACACCACTCTTGGTCTTGCATCTCCCTGTCTCCTAGTCGACATATACTTGAGTGTCCCTCAAGGGTGGTCTAGTATGGCCAAACCACAGCATGAACGACTGATGACACAGGGATTATTTTCGCAGCACAATGAGTACGGGACGTTATTATCAGATGCAGAGAATGCCTCGGCATCGGCAAGTCTTTTGCGGCACACAGATGGGGAGCTTGGAGTTCCTCCAAGTGATCATGAGTCAAATGCAGGTCTCGCCGACGGCGAACTGAATCGTTAGACATGGAACAATCCACGAATCAACGCCTATCGATATTTCAGTGTCAATTTATCATTTTTCATCATGGCCATGCATGATGGTAGTATTGGTGTATGTATTCAAAGTCACAATCCGCTCACATGCTCAATCTGAGCTTCACACATACAAACAGTCGCTGACCACCTTAACCACAGGCCCTTCTTCCCTACATAAGTATACATCACATACGTCGAGCTTTTGAGATGGTTGTGACGGCATAGCAAACCTGATCCCCAATCGAACATGTTTATTTTAACCACTCTGGCATTTTAGATTGGCAGATACTACGATGTCAACTATACCACCATTTCGACTATCTTCGTCATCCCGTTCCTTGGATATGTGACGGCCGCTTTGACCAATAACTGGATTCATTGTACTGTCGGTCAAAGGGGTATCGCCTTCATGGGCCCTTTCTTTCGCCTTCTAGGTTACGTACCGGTCGTCTTCCGTCCTCCTTTCCTCGTGCTTCCAATCTTGTTCATGTTGACTGGCTTTGGAAGTGGAATTGAAGATAGCGGTTATAACGCTTGGGTCGGCAACATGCACCAAACCAACGAGCTTCTGGGAATTCTCCACGGCGCATTTGGGCTCGGAGGCACCGTCGCACCTATTATAGCCTCTTCCATGGTAGCCAAGCTCGAAATGCCCTGGTACTCATTTTATTATATTTTTATCGCTATAGTGTCCGTCGAACTGGTCTTTGGGCTGTGGGCGTTCTGGGACGCTACAGGTGAGGCACATCGAGAGAAGCTTCGGCATGAAGGCACGGGAGAGCAAGCTACCACAGCTATCATCGCGCGAGAGCCCGTCGTTTGGATCATAGCCGTCTTTTTGCTCTTCTACGCAGGCGCGGAAGTAAGCTTAGGCGGCTGGATCCCGACATTCATGATGAAGGAGAGGCATGCCGATGGATTTTTGGCAGGGATAACGGCCACATGCTTCTGGCTCGGGTTGTCACTGGGACGTGTGATTCTCGGCTTCGTCACCGGGCGCATCGGAGAAAGGCTCGCCATCACAATTTACCTACTCCTGTGCATCGTGTTTCAGCTGAGTTATTGGTTGGTTTCCAGCCTGGTCGGAGCAATGGTTTCTGTGTCACTGCTGGGTTTCTTCCCTCGGGCCACTCTTCCCAGCAGCGATTGTTGTTGCAACCAAGATTCTTCCTCCAGAGTATCATGTCGGTGCCATAGGGTTCTCGTCTGCCATCGGTGGAAGCGGTTCAGCTGTCTTACCTTTTGTTGTCGGTGCGATTACAGAAGGGCAAGGGGTGGGAGTTTTGCAACCCATCGTTCTTGTTAAGCTTGTCGTTCTCATCGCGATGTGGTTGGTCCTTCCAAGCAAGGGCAGGGGCAGAAAGGGTGGACAAGCCTAGACCGAGCTCGAGACGTCTTGATGTCTTGACGTCAACCGACTGCCTCGAAATAATCCTAGATGATACATGCTGTTTTTGTTTGCTGTAAATAATGGCATAATCGACCCAGTTTGAGCAATGTTGCATGAACTTGCCAGCTCTTCGTCGTGGTTTTTTCTCTAATGTCCTACTGTGCCGGTCTCGTGATTGGAGAAACTGCGTCTTTCTTCGAAGTCTCCAAATATCTATATTGGCGCGGATAAAAAGAACGAATGAGTGAATGAGAGCAGAAGTCGACGATGCTGTGTTTTGTCCGTGGTCGCAAAACCAGGCAGGTTGATAGCAGTCACTCTATCTACCAACTTAGGTACCTAGATAGTGGCGGGGCAAAACCTCTACTACAATTTCTACAACAACCGCCCACATGCTTGCGACATCGGCTTTCTTCTACCGACACGGTCACACCGTAGAAGGCATCGTGCGGTCTGGCAAAATCATTTGCCAACTTTCAACAAGTCTGCTCATCTTTCGTCATTTCGATCGACACTCCGTTACTACCCTTCCAACCTTGGGGACCTGTCTGTGATTCGCCCCTCGTCATCACCACCCCACGTCAGAGCGATGCCATCAGTCGAGCCGCCCTCGACCGCTGTGGCAGAAATAACGCCTATCCAGCCATTTCGACCAGATTTGCATGAGCGTGCCTGGGCGTCAATACCTCACCCGACCCTCCCGTTAATCGCAACCGCGCATGCCAAAGCCGTCACTGTCTTCTCGCTTTCTACTTTCTCTTCCCACAGCAGCTTAACCGGTGGCCATACCCGATCCGTTCGAACTGCGGCTTGGAAGTCCGGCTTGCCTCCTCACAAACTATGTCTAGTATCCGGAAGTTTTGATGCTACAGCCGGTCTGTGGCGCTGGGACGGGGATTCCGCGGCCGACCCTGGGGTTGAGGCGGACAATTTCGAGACCGAAATCACGGCTAGTCGAACGAGAGGCGACACGGACGGTGACAGCGATGCCAGTCGAGCTGGCGACAGAGATTGGGAGTTCACTTTGGTATTGGAGGGTCATGATTCTGAAATCAAATGCTGCGCTTTTGCTCCCTCGGGGGCATACCTCGCTACATGCTCCCGAGACAAATCCGTCTGGATTTGGGAAGACATAGGTGCTTCGGAGGCGGATGAGGAGTGGGAGACCATTGCTGTTCTCAACGAACACGAAGGTGATGTCAAAGCTGTCGCTTGGTGTCCCGATGTTCCTGGAAGGAACTCTCGCCGCCAATACAGCTCGGATGTTCTTGCCAGTGCCAGCTATGACAACACAGTCCGTATCTGGCGCGAGGATGGTGACGGTGAATGGGTTTGTGTTGCTGTATTGGAGGGCCATGAGGGGACCGTATGGGGTATAGAATGGGAATCTCGACCCAATAACAACCAATTCCCTCGACTGCTAAGCTACTCTGCCGATGGAACAATACGCTTATGGACTTTGCAACAGGGAGAGGATGACGAGGATCTGGCCTCTGGTGGCATTCCCAACACAATGAGGAGGTCTTTACGTGAGGAATGGGCTTGCACTGCCACCTTGCCAGTTGCTCACGATCGTGATGTTTACTCCGTCACTTGGAGCAAAGAAACAGGCTTGGTCGCAAGCGCAGGACGCGATGGCAAAATTGCTCTATACCGAGAGAGTGAATCATCGACCTCGTCCACCACATTGTCAGAAGATCAAGTCATGGCCAATGTTAGCGATGGAACACCACCCACGTCGACAGCATTTCCGAAGACATGGGACTTATTGGCAACGATGGCTAATGCCCACGGCCCATTCGAGGTCAATCACATAATCTGGTGTCGTCGATATGACAGTGCGGCTGAGAGACGTGGCGAGGAGGAAATGCTGGTGACCACGGGTGATGATGGTATAGTCAGATCATGGCAGGTCAAGACTGATCGCGAAAAGGAGGGATATCCTGGCGGTACAAATAGTCATTCATAGGAATAAACAGATAATGATGGCGCTGTCCGCGTCGGTCCATCTTGGAACGATTCATCATTGATCTATTATCTATTGAATGTAACTATGCAAAGGAGCGAACCCAAGGGCGTTCAAAAGGTAAACACCAATATATGCTATTTTCTACCGTACCGAAGCCACGCTATGGTACAGACACTACTGATTTTCCTCGAATGAGGATTTTGATGGTACATTTACTACAAAGACACCGCCCCGCTTCCTCGTCTCCATGACGCTCGCCCACTGCGCAGAATACAGCCCCTATATCGAACCTATCTCGAATTCACCGTGACCTGACTGCCTCATGGCCTCACGTGACTTGTGATATTAAAAGAGCTTTATTCGCCCTTGAGCTTGTCCTGCTTTACGGTGAAAGCCATTTCCAATAAATCCTGCTCTTCCTTCTTGTGCAGGTGCTTCAAGCCAGTGGCCACAGAGGCACTCGGGTTGCGGCCAGCATACATGACGTGTTTTCTATCGTGGTACTTGGTCTGGTTAAGAAGAGTCTCGATACGAGGCTGCGTGAAGCTCCATGCACCAGCATTAAGAGGCTCTTCTTGTGCCCATACGATAGTCTTGGCATTGGGGTACATATCCAGGTTCTCCTTGAGTTGTTGCCATGGGAATGGGTTCAATTGTTCAATGCGGGTGAAAGCAACGTTGTCGATCTTGTTGTCGGCACGGTACTTGTGCAAGGTAGCCCAAACCTGACCAGTGCAGAGAATGACACGATCAATCTCCTCAGGCGACTTGATATTGCCAGTCTGGTGCTCGGGGTCGGGGATGATCCACTGGAAGCCGGCATTCTCGCCATTGAAGTCTTCAATGTTGGAGCGAGCAAGAGGGTGACGCAGTAGAGACTTGGAAAAGAAAATGACGAGAGCTAGACACGCATAATCAGTAAAGAAACCTAACTTAAAACGTTGTGTTCAAGAACCATCTGTACTCACGCTTTCGGAATTGTCGGTGCATCTGTCGTCGCAAAACGTGGAACAAATTGGCAGGAGTGGTCATATATGCAATCTGCATGTTGCAGTCCTGATGCTGTCTGGCAAGCTTCTCCTCGTTGGGGAAGATACGAGGGTCCTCGTTGGACAGCTGCAAGTATCGTTCCAGACGACCAGAAGAGTGCTCGGGACCCTGGCCGTCATAGCCGTGGGGAAGAGACATGACCAGGCCAGTTCGCTGCATCCACTTGACCTCACCAGAAGCAATAAATTGATCGATGATACATTGAGCATTGTTGGCGAAATCACCAAACTGAGCCTCCCACATGACCAAGGCATTGGGCGATTGCAATGAGTAACCATACTCAAAACCAAGGGCACCGAACTCACTCAAAGAGGAGTTGGAAATGACAAATTTGCCCTGGTCTTTGCTTATGTGCTGCAGAGGGGTGTATGTCTTCTCATTCTCCTGGTCGTGGAAGACAGTATGACGTTGAGAGAAAGTGCCTCGCTCAACATCCTGACCAGAAACACGAACATGGTAGCCCTCGGTGACAAGAGTGCCGAAGGCAAGGGCCTCGGCCGTGGGGAAGTCGATATTTTTGCCATCAATAACCGACCTAGATCGGTTGGTAAGGATACGCTTCAAGTTGCGATGAATATGGAAGCCTTCTGGAGCTGAACCAATGACTTCGCCAACGTGGTCCAAAGTTGACTTATCCACTTCAGTGGCGTGATGAGGCAAGACCTCAGTAGCCAACTCCTTGGGTGACTTAAACCCATTCCAAGCAGACGTGGTCCACTCCTTGGATGTAGGTGTGTAGTCCTTGGACTTGTTGAAGCTCTCTTCAAGCATACCCCAAACCCATTGCTTATGCTCCTCAATGTCTTCCTTGGTGAAAGTGCCCTCTTCTAGCAACTTGTTGACATAGACGTCAATCTGAGGCTCTTTTTGCTGAATCTTCTTGTACATGAGCGGCTGTGTAAATGAAGGCTGGTCGGTCTCGTTGTGACCATACTTTCGGTAGCAGATCAAATCAATCACAACGTCATGTTGGAACTCAGCTCGCCAATCAGCAGCCAGCTGGCAGACGAAGTTAACAGCTTCGACATCATCTGCGTTGACGTGGAAGACTGGAGCATCAATGGCCTTGGCAATGTCAGTGCAGTAAGCGGTGGATCGAGCGAATCGCGGATCGGTGGTGAAACCGATCTGATTGTTGACAACCAAGTGGATCGTGCCACCAGTAGAGAAGGCAGGCAGAGAGTGGAATCCCAGACATTCGTAGACGATGCCCTGTGCAGCAAGTGCAGCATCACCGTGCAAGAGAACACCCATCGCGGTCCTGTGAGTCTTCTCGTCGTTGTTGTAATGCTGAATTGCACGAGTCTTGCCCAATACAACAGGGTCCTCAGCTTCTAAGTGCGACGGATTGGCGACAAGAGAAAGCTGAACACGCTTCCCTGATGGAGTAGGGCGCTCAAAATTCATTCCCAAATGATATTTGACATCGCCAGAGCCTTCGTCCTCGGCACCGAGAGTACCAGCAAACTCAGAAAAGATCGACTCGTTGGGCTTTCTTACGACATTGCTGAGCACGTTGAGTCGGCCACGATGGGGCATACCAATGACGATATCTTTCACACCATAGTCCACACTGCGGTCGATGAGGGCTTTCATACCAGGGACGAGGGTTTCGCAACCTTCAAGGCCAAAACGTTTGTCGTTGGGATACTTGGTAGCAAGGAAAGACTCGAAGCTGGAGCTCCAGATGAGTCGGTCGAGGACACGCCTCTTCTCGTCGATAGAGTACTTGAAGGGCTGCGGAACCTCAAGGCGCTCACGCAACCAATCGCACTTCTCGCGATCGGGGATGTGAATGAACTCGACACCCCATGATCCAGCGTAGATCTTTTCACAAGCAGCAACGATTTCGCGAAGCGTCATCTTGTCGCGACCATCGCGCTTGAATCTGGGCAAGATGCCAGGACCCAGTTTGTATTCAGTATCGAGATCGGATTCGGTAAAACCGTAGTGCTCAAGGGTAAGCTCCTTGGGCTTGATGTTACCGAAGCCTTCTGCCGTGTTTCTGATGCCAAGAGGGTCAATATTAGCCTTGTGATGACCACGAGCCTGGTAGGCTCGGACAAGCAGCTGAACTTTCAAGTGGTTCGTAACATCGGAGCCATCTTCAAGAGACAGGCTGCCAGCAAGACGGGGCACTCCTCCTGTCATATTGGGAACCAGATTTGGTGGCGGTTGGAAAGCTTGCGAAATGGGCATATCGCCGCTCTCCATGTTCTTAAAATAGAACTGCCAGGACACATGGACGCTCTTGGGATCTTGTTTCCACTGCATGTACATCTCATCAATGTAGTTGGCAGCACCGCCGGACAGGAAGTTGTCGCTAGGATCTGGAGACGAGTGAGTCGCATCCGTCGCGTATGACCGCGCAGCAGCCATCACAAGGGATGACCGAGTTGCGGCCGTTTTCCATGACGAAGTTCGAGCTGGGTTTGTCGAGACGGCGCGTTTCGACAGAGCTGCGGAGCATCGAGCACCGCGCAGCAGCTGTGAGCTAGCTCTGCAGAGCGGATTCCTCAACATGGTTGAGGCTAATGACGTGTAAGGAGCTTCAGGTGTCTGGATTAGATGGAACAGTGAAAGTCAAAGTCAAAGGTAGATCAATCGACACATTCCCCAGTCTCAATCGATCGCAAAATGACCAACAAGGGAGAATGGGCTGGGCCGAAGATGAAGATCGGACGTGGCAAAAAGATTGAGGGATTAGGATGCAAAAAGGCCAAAGTTGCAAGCTGGCAGGAAAATCGCAACGGCAAAAAAACGTGCCCTACCAATGGTCGCGGGCAAACAGCGGCTGCTTTCCGGGGGTGCCAGACACCTACTTTGTTTCGGGCTTTCCGGGTCAGAGGTCACGGCAATGGCACAGGGGGTCACAGGGGGTCTAGAGGGCCTCCAGGTGAGTCCACAGGGGTATGCCCAGCCACTCACAGCATCGACAACTGTTGCTTGGTGCCACCGCCTGAGCTAGCTCCAGCACCCGGTCACCCTCTGGCCACCTTGTTGGCTGCAAAACCAGCCAGGAGTACTCAGGGCGAAAGCTGTTACGAGAGGATTACACTGTGCACTGCGTGGGTTAATTCTGACACTTTACAGTTCGCCAGCCTGTATTCGGACGGTACGGGTTGGGTAGGGTGAGTACTCGGGACGCCGGCCAGAGGTGAGCAATTTCGCAGCGTCTTTACCGACGCCACAGTCTGGCGCAGCTCCATGAGCTACAGACTCGAGGTCACAATTACGCATCAGCCTCACTTGACACAGCTTGCCAAACACTACATGTCTCGAAAGCCTGAGTTTTTGCTACAACACTATGTACATGTAGCAGGTATCGAATTTCGAGACTCCATCGCGAACCTCATTGAACGCAGCTCCACCCTGCATGCAAGCGTTTGACGAACTTGACAGCCTAAACCTGAAAATCTCAGAAACTACGATACCATTGCGATTCTTATGCCAAGTCTGCACTCCACTAGGACAGTGATTCTCAGCACATGATCGTGGATCAGGTACTTTTTAGGACCAATCTATCACCTGGAGCATGAGGCGACTGTGGCTGCTGAGAATCTGAGGAGAAGGCTGAGATAACTGCTGAAAACCATCGAGGACAACATGGCTACACCAGCTGGTCGCACGTTATTCAAAAAGAAAGATGGCATATTGACATTGACAAGTGACCTCCAAACTGTCACTTGGACACCCAATTCTGGTGGACCACCAACGGTTTCATTGCCGGTAGCAAATATTACGAGTGAGGCCACTCTTCTTTTGAGCTTCGAGTCTTTGAACTAACTCAGGACAACCGCCTGCCAGATCTCCAGCAAACTCCAGAAACTGCTGCGAAGGTTATGTTAAAGGTCTTCGAAAAGCCTGAAAACGGCAATGAACCCGCCACATATCTTTTCCACTTCAACACCTCGGAGGCTAAAGCGGAAGCCAAGGCCTTCAAGGATGTCTTGTCCAAGATCTTGGCCGACTTCAGAAGTAATGACTCCAGCATACCTCGCCCCAGCGTGGGAACACCCGTGGCAGGCGGAGGCGCGTCCACTCCCGCCGGTAGTGGAAGCGCATCAGCGTCAATGGCTTTCGCAAACGCAGTGAACTCCCAGTCTGGATCATCAGATCGGTGGTTTGATGATAGCCAGCTGAAAAATGACATCGAACTCCAACAATCCCTCATGAAGAAAGACAAGAGTTTGCACCAGACATACATGGAAGCTATCTCCACCAAACCAGAGTCAATATCTGGGCCAGCATTCAACACGCAGTTCTGGTCGACGCGTACTAACATGTTGAGGGCACATGCAATTGAAATCAACCAGAAAAGAGGATCTTACAACGTGCTGTCGACTGTCAAACCTCGGACTGTCGATGGCGAGTTGAAACTCAATATTAGCGTTGAACAGGTTCATATGATATTTGCGCAGCATCCGCTCATTAAGCGGATTTATAACGAAAACGTGCCGAAACTATCCGAAGCAGAATTCTGGTCCAGATTCTTCCTCAGCCGACTATCGAAGCAACTCAGGGGTGAGCGGGTGACGGAGAACGACAGCCAAGATCTTCTGTTCGACAAGTACAATGCTAGTGAGAATACGCAAGGCATACAAAGCAAGATAATGGCACAAAGTGTTCCTCATATGATCGACTTGGAAGCGAACGAGGAAAACCAAGGTGGATTCAAAGGCGGAAACGCGAAGGATATCGAGATGCGACCTAGGGCCAACATACCTATCGTCAAGACACTGAACAGTTTGAGCGAAAAAATCATGGCAAACGTGTCTCCGTCCGATGGCTACGACAACAATCCAGACCGGGACGACTTGAATGAGTTGGCATTGCGTGATTTACGAGGTGACTCTGCAGATCACCGCATCATGCTTAACGTAAAGGAGCAAAACAAATTCTTTTCTAAACAAGATAAGACGCCGTCCAAGAATGCCAGAATATTCGCGAGCCAGAGGTCATCCGATGTGCTGCTTAGAGTTGGCGGCAACTTAACCAGTTTTGCGAAAGACTCAGCAGAAGGTGCAAGTCTTCAAGCTGCAATTGCTTTTGCAGATGATAGTGATAGCGATGAGGAAAGCGCGGAACCTCAGCAAGTTGGTTCTCGGAGTGCCATCAAAGCAGCCGAGCAGGAGGTCATGGAGGGGATACTTCAGCAGAGGGCGCAGAAATATGGTCACTCTAATGATGCCACCACGCCCATGGGTTTACCCACATCGATTGCCGAAAAATGCGCGCTCACCCATGCGACTAGCGTCGAATTCCTTCACCAGTTTTGGACAGCGTTCTTATCAGGCGATGGCGATCGAGCTGCCGAGCTTCAATATCTCGCAGAGTCGTTGAAACGCTCCGCTATCCGCATCGCAGCCGTTGCGGAGGAAGCAGACAAGGAAAGAGAGATTGTGATACGGAAACGAAAGCAAGAGATCCGTGATCATTTCGAAAAAACCGGCAAGAAGATAAGATGGAAGTCTGATATGGTCGGAGGTGGCAAAGATGCGGTGATGAAACTGATGCAGCCGGTTCTCGATGCCTTACAGAAGGGGCAAGATGATTACTCTAGAGCTTTAGCAGCGGAGGGTATTCAGGTCTCAACAGAAAGCTAGGCATAACGTGAACGTGATTGAGTCATAAGAACTGCACGGTCAGATTGTTTCAAAAGAAATTTATCAGTTATGCAATTGTATGGGTATAAACAGAGTCCGCAGACGATATGTGTTGCGGACTCTTCTATCATGTACAGATTTATTATACAATTCGCTGCGATTGGCAAATCCACGGTCTGATCCTTGAAAGCTGTCATCAAAGCCTCGCCATGTTCCGCCAGCCCTCCTGCCACACCACAAATATTCCATTCTCCATTGATCTTCTAGACGCGATAGTGCTTTGAGGGAGGGTTGTCACAATAAGAGCTGGGACGCTAGAAAAGCTCAGCCCGACCTGTTATAACCCGAAGCTCAAGGTCGAATTCTGGCCTCGTTTATATCAGTCTTGGTTTTGTCCGACGCAATGCCGAATCCCATTGATGCTTTCCTCCTTGAGCCCTGTCGACCATTGCCATACTCTTCATCGAATTTGCGAATTTGTTTCAAAGACGTCATGTCCTCGCTGATACTGGCTGGTATCTGTCTCAGAGAGCTTTCAAAGTGGTCTTGGCTTAAAATGCGACGGTCTGGGTATTGGTAAGGCTCAGGTCCTGCGTGTTTCGAGGCGATCTCATTCTCTTCTTCTACCGCAGCCATGGCAGCTGCGACACAGACGTTCTTCAGATCCGAACCGGAATAGTAAGGAGTCCGTTTTGCCAGATCCTCGAGTGATACTGAATCATTCATATACTCGTCCCGGAGGATTAAACGCAAAATCGCAACGCGGTCTTCTTCGAGCGGCAGGTCCACCAAGATCTTGCGGGGCAATCTGCGCAAGACTGTATCGTCCAGATCGAATGGGCGATTCGTAGCGACCATGATAAAGGCATTTGTTTCTTCCAGTCCGTCCCATTCCTTGAGAAATTGATTGATATGCTCACGGTGCGAGGCACGATTGCTGAACATGCTACGATTGGCGAGGAGAGAATCAGCCTCGTCAATGAAGACAACACATGGCTCGAGGCGTTTAGCCAGTGTGAAAACTGCCCTGATCAGCTTCTCACTTTCGCCGACCCATTTGTCGTTGATAGTAGCACCACTGATCTCCAGCATATTGGCACCACTTTCTTTTGCTACAGCCTTGGCAAGCATCGTCTTGCCAGTACCAGGCGGTCCATACAGCAGACATCCAGGAATTCTGTCCTGCGACAGAACTCCATAAGCAAAAGCATCAGGACGCACGAGCGCTAGAGATGTAAGCAATTTCAAGGCAGAAATCGTCTCTCGCGGGGCGTGGACATCGGCAAACGTCGTTCGTAGATTCTCGCCGTTAATTTGCCCCGATGAGACCCTCTTTTCATACTCATTCAACTTGGTCGCAGCTCGAAAGTCTGATTTAGCCTCTTCCTGCCCGTGATGGCGCTCGCCGCTTTCGCTGGAGATTTCCTCTACCGCCTCATGGATAATGCGCTGTCCGGGTCTCTGTTGGAGGGGGCCCATGGTGCACCGTTCTGATAGAATGGCGGCACCTGTCGCTTCATGCATTTCTCCGCCAGTGGAGAAAGCGCGAGCCAAGTTGTAAACTTCAGGCATGGGTAAGATAGAGTCTCGCAAGATCGAGAACCTTGGGTTTGTCGACCGCATACAGGATTTTACATCATCGATAGAAATGTCTAGAATATGTGGGACGTCGTCGGTAGTCAAAGCTCTGATCATTCGGTTGATGTTGCGAATATTCTCTGCAAAATAGTCGGCATGTTGAAGGCTCAACCGGTTGGAAGAAGATTGCATCTTCCCCAATGTCTTTCTATCCACCTGATCCGGTTCGAGATGCCAAGTGATCACCAAGTCTGTAGCTGCAAACTGCTTGACTGCATCCTGATACTCGTCGGAAGGGTGCTCACACGATGAAGTTCCAACGATGGCGATTTGGACCCCTTGCTTCCATGCAGCGTCCACAAGGACCCTGAGGCGACCGACCAACAGCGACCCCTCCAAAGTCATGCTCAGCTCGATGATGTCATAGATATGCAGTAGGATTGGTCTTGGTCTTGTCCCATATGATGCCTTGAGCTCCGGAGCACGTATAATGTGATCCAATATTTTGTCAATCTTCAGATTTTCCCATTTGCTGAAACAGTCGTAATCTCCTTGTCTGATCTTTTGAAGCTCATCCTCGAAAGAACCAGCAGAAGTCCGAAGTCCGAGTATACTCGTCTCAGAATCGCTGTCGTCTTCTTCATTGGTCAGATGGGAAAAAGCTGGCTCTCGTGCAAGTTTGCCATTGAGCTCTGCGGCACGAAAGCCCATCATGGATACAGCTCCACGGGCATATGCCCAGTTCAGACCCAAATAATCGCCGATCAATGTAGACATATCTTGAGCATCCAAGTGAATGAGATCTGCCTTATTCCAAAAGGCCAAATGCTGACCCACAGCTTCCGCAATTCCCTTGCCTCCATACCCAGACATTGAGAGTATCGAAGGACGCGGATGGCCGAGCTCGAAATTCGCGGCTGAGTGCCTTTTGTATTCCTATCAGAGTTTCCACAGACAGGTCTGCGATAGCCTGGGCCAGGGGATAGACAAGAGTTTCGGCATGCTGCAACTGCTCACGAAGGGTCGTAGAAAGGATGGGCAGATGGTCTCCAGAACGTTGCGATTGAGAGTTGAGGTCCCTATTCACAGTCCACCACCAATATGGCCGTATCTTGTAGGAGTACTCGGCCTGCCTTGCAGGATAAATGGAATCAACAAAATGCCATGCCGAATCGAGGATCATGTCCCAAAGACGACTGAGCTTCTCTATCTGGTCAATTCCATCGCACTTGGAACCTTCATTCAAACTTTGCGGCTGACCAAAATGTTTTGTGAGCTCGAGACTTCTTTCGAAGAGCAGTGCCAAAGCAGCGTCAAAATACGACCCTACAGCTTGGTTAAAATGCCTTGAGGAAGGCGTCTGGCTCACCAGAAGTCGCGATGTCTTCGTGTGCATCGTGTCTTCTAGGAGAGCAAAGGGGAGACGCGGTTGCTGCTCCGGCGCATATATCGAGACATTTTCGCTGAGAAAGCTGCGAGGCAGCCTGACAGGAGGCAGGTCAGATGCGGTCCGTCGGCGAGTCTGGCGGCTCCTCAAAGCACCTGAAGACAAGTTTCTAGTGCGACCACCACCTGTTGTCTCAGCAAATGCTGAGGATTCCTGTTCATTCTCATGTTCCGTTACGAAACCATCGGCTGGCTTCCCGCCGGCGCCGGCGCCATGCATGCTGTATCGGTAGGGCATCGAATGAAATACTCGTTGCGATGTCGTCAGGACCGCTGATATTGAGAGCGCGCTCGAAGGTAACGGCCGTGGAAATGTTGTCGGCATCCGGGCGAGTAGGCAACAGACGTGCGGAAAACGCAACGCCTGCGCAAAAGGGATCGAAGGGTTGGCTTTGAAAAGTCAAGGCCCAAATGACACGTCGCCGCCGCAATGTCTAAGTTTGCATCATTGATATCAATTGCAATGTAAATTTGGATGTTCACAAACAACCTTGGTCCACAAAATTTTGGGGGTCCGCAGACCATGCCAGTGAGTGTTGGGCTAGGACGTGATTGGCAATCATCCAGTCCTATGTTAAGCAAGACCGTACATAACACGTGCATATGTGTGTGTTATCTCTGGATTGCGAATCATGCCACAGCTAATTAGAGTATTCGCACACGGTGTCCTTCGTTGAATGCCGTTGCAGAATACTATTAAGCTACGGAGCATACGACCGATCACGAGAAGAATGACGGAACACAGGGCTAGATGCTCGATTTCAGAGAGCCTAGCCTGTGAGCAAGATGGTAGATGATGATCATCAGCCTCGGATAGCCGAGGAGGAATGCCTAGCCTATGAGGCCGGCTGTCACTTGACAGGCCAGGATTTAATTCGTCTGCTTAACGACTACACATACGGGACAGAACATGAGCCTTGCGCTTGGTTAGGCAGAGTTTGACGGCATTCCTACTAATATGTAAAAGCAATTGCTAGATTATATGCCTTTATTTACAATAGAAGTTAGCCTAAATATATCCTTAAAAGCTTTATAGTTAGTTGCATCTTTAGGCTATTATATAGAGGGTCTTTTTTTCTATATATACCTCACGGTCTAGTAATCTATATTCATACACTAGCTTTCGTCATAGTCGCTTGCCTCGGTGCTTCTTACCTCTCCGTCAGGCACAATTGATCTCAGCATGTATAAAAGGGAAAATTGGAGGGCCCAGCGCAGCTCCATCCCTAATCCTTGACATGAAGCGGCCAGTCATTTGCCAATATCTATGCCCGCAACCATAACTTGTACTACACGAAACCATCACCAAGAACGCCAGAAGACAAAGATCGAAAGGACTTGAGGTATCAGAAGACAAAGTCAGTCGCCTAACATGCAACACAGTTACGACGCTAGTCTCAATTGGAACCCGAAAACTGTTTGTGAGCATGACATCATTGGCTGCACATGACCTCTGAAGAGGCGATTGCAAGTTTCGGCATGCGCAGAGAAAAACAGCGATGGCACAGCCTGTGTCGAAAGGCAATCGGTGAGAACCCTAATATATGGTGAAGCAGCAGATGAACCGTCATTCAAGGCTCAACACATTTGAGGCTAGTGCAAGCCTCGTCATCAACGTCGCCATCCACCAATACAGTCCCCGAGTAAGGAGTTATTGATCCGCCTTCTCAGCGCTAACTTTCAAACCCTGTCCGGTCCCTCACGTCGCCAGCCCTCAGCCGACACAGCTGGGCATGAACAATGATTGTGCCGCATCATTCATCCAACTTCTGGCTCACCCGTTGCACGCGCCGGAACGCAGCTTCTGAAGAGCATATACAAACAGCTTCGATGCAATGGTCTGGTGACTTTATGGGACTGAGCTATATCAGTACAACGTTCAATCACTATCACAGCGACATAACTATTGCGGTACACTCGATCGCTGATTTAATACGCCACGATCGTGCAGCAGCAGTATTACGTACTATGAGTATGAAATCGCTGAGTACATCCTTGGATTGATCCTATCATTCAATCTACTATCTTGCCTGTATTAATGCGGGTAAGTCAAGAGCCCTGAGAAGGAGCTCATTGACGCCGCAAAGCTGGCAGGTGCTAGTTGCTTACTCTCCACCCCAACGCTGGGCTTTCCCGCGATTGGCATCTTGCTGATGCACGTTTACCGCGATAGTTCTCTTCCAAGAAACCAACATTTCGACGACTTCATTGTTTCAGTTTTACTGGAAAAGCAGCATTACTCTGATTTCATGGTGCGGCCCGTTTCTGCCTTTTATGACAACTTATCTTTAACGCCCATTTCTGTTCCCGATCACATAACGCCTCATTTACTTTCCTGGCACCACCAGGTGACCCTGAGCCTCCGCAGCTACCCAGGCTAACCGGTGACTGGCTACTCAACAAGATCTGATTGCCCAAAGTTCCATCGATTCCCGGCTCTGTAAACGTTTGGAATGGAACTGGATCAGCTGCCGAGCTACGAAGGTGACGGGACAGGCCACCGCCGGGATAAGCCCTTTCACCCAAAACGGCCACACAAGAAATCTCGTATGGGATGTCAAAATTGCAAAAGTCGGAAGGTCAAATGTGACGAGAAGCGCCCGTCGTGCCAAACTTGTCTGCTGCGAAGGGAGCAATGCATCTACGTTGTCCCTTTCAAGAACAATACGTCAACAAAGTCGTCACCTACGTCTAACCGTTCAAGGACTGGCTCGCCTTCTTCGTCGAATCCTGCTTCCGACCAATCTCAAGACGTGATTTCAACTGTTGTCGTGAACGAGCCGGTTGCCGCGTTGCCCGGGTGCGATCCAACTCACATGAAAATCATCTGGCATTTCATGGTGAACACCTGCTCCTCCTTTTCCATAAACAGTGGTGGTTCGCGGCCTGGCCTAGACGTCATGCGAGTACATGTCATGAAACATGCATTGGACGTCAGGTTTCTTTTCCGCTCCGTTTTGGCTCTGTCGTGTCTTCATGCTAGAAATTTCACCGGCGAGGACATAGGTGATCCTACAAGACATCTTTTATACCAGACGGATTCGTTGCATGAGTACCGACGGGCTATCGAAGCTGCTGAACCAAAAACTTTTGGAGCACTTTTAGCTAATTCATTGCTCATCACGGCCACGTCGACTCAAACATTCAGGGATCCATGGGGACCAGATCTTTACATACTTCAATGGCTATTAGTCTGGCGCGGTATCGGAGTCATTTTTCAGCGAATACACAGGAGCGCCTTGACGACCACGGGATTGGCGCAACTATTCTACCGGCTCTCCATGAATCTCAGAGAAGCCGCCAAGCATATACCACAAAATCTCATCAGTCTTATCGCATCTATCGAGCCACAAGATGTTGATTTTGTGCATAAGAACACTTACTTGCACGGTTTAAGGTACCTTGGTACGCTATACCATAATCTGCAGGGAGGTGGCTTGGGACCAGTCATGAAGTTGCGCATTATTACATGGTTCACTTTCTTGCCCTCTAGTCTGGTTGAGTTGTTCCGTGAGAGACGAGAGCGTGCCCTGGTTATACTCGCGCATTATGCGGTATTCCTCAAATTCACTGCCAGTGTTTGGTGGCTTGTAGGAGTTGGTGATCGGTCTCTTCGGGATATATGCTCGCATTTGGGCTCATCTTGGTATTGGGCTCTTGATGTTCCACTACGAGCGATGCGCATTGATGATACTACGGAGCTTGGCAAGCTCCTTCTGGATGATCTGTCTTGGGAACCGTGTACGATGACCGAGGAAATGCGCGTTCGAGACCTGGAACGTGAGACACAACAACTCGGTCTGGTTGATGATGAGGGCAGACCTGTCCGGTTCGCACAGGGGGTAGGAAGTGTCGTACTTGCTGAGCCGGGCGAGCCGGGCGAAAAACCAGTATGGAACATGGATGAGTAGCTACGAAAGGCTCTAGGAGACTCTTGCGATGACAGATGGGCTTGGCGTCGTAGTATTGTGCATAATGAGGTCAGGAGCGACGTCTCGAGTAGATTAATCGGGGGGTCAGCCGAGGCGGGAAAGTTTTTGAAGCGATTAGTAGAGCGACTGGTTTTCCGGTTCTTTAACCCACTAGATCGTTGCTTGTATAGAGCAATAGGATTGGAACTTTATAACGATGACGCCTCCTATCCGAAATATGCCATAGCTTCACCCATAAGATAGCACACACCACTATGTCTCTAGCGAATCAACACCCTTAACTATTCTATCCTGCTGTAGGTGCCGAAAATTCTGTGGAGCGACCCTCGTGAATTCTTGATTGACAAGACAATGTTGGAATTGCTGCTGGAACGACTTCGATTCTGTGTATTGGCAGCGTGGCAGGTGGCGCGAAGTGAAACCCAGATGGGACAGGATGTTCGACGTCGTACAATTCAAAATTCTCAAAACTAGAAACGGCGAAAGAGATAAAAAACAGCTAGTCGAAGCAAAAGTATATCAGGGCACAATTTAAGGGCAGTATCTCTCCTTTGGGCCAATTCAGTGCGTAAAGACACTGTAGACGTCGATAAAGAGAAGACGAAACGACGTTTCATCATCGGAAGCTAATACACAGCAAAAAGGGCATATGTTCTCAATTTGAGATGAGTTGGACAGGAAAATCGACGAACTCAGAGGTCTATCTTTAAAGCGTGAGGGCTACAGAGGGCAATGGCAAGCGGCAGAAGCCAATATGTCAGTACCTACCTAGGTAGGTAGATGTACTACCACATTGCGTGGCCTTGCATACCATGGCACCATCACGGGCATCACAGTCACACAGGAATGGTTCATTCTTCACTTAAGCTATTTTTAAGAGTCACAGGGAATTGAACATCATCGCAAGCAAAGAGGAAGTTTTATCATTGGTACACAGCCCACAAAAGAGACTAAATCGGTGGAGCTAAGAAGAAACCTCCCACAGCCCCGGTTCCTTGTTCTATACACAGGCTCCTTCCCCGTAACCCCAGGTATTATGTGGCTGAGACAGCCTAGTTCTTCTCCAGATCCGCCAGAATCTTGGCGCCCTTCTCCTTGGCAGAGTTGAGGTCACCAACCATGTAGAAAGCACCCTCAGGAAGGCTGTCACCCTCACCGCTCAAGATAGCCTTGAATGAGGCGATAGTATCCTTAAGATCAACCAGCTTACCCTCGATACCAGTGAAGACCTGAGCGACAGTGAAAGGCTGGCTAAGGAAACGCTGAATCTTACGGGCACGCTCGACAGTAAGCTTATCAGCTTCAGACAACTCATCCATACCCAAAATGGCAATGATATCCTGGAGGGACTTGTACTCCTGGAGGATCTGCTGGACACGAAGGGCGGTGTCGTAGTGTTCCTGACCGACAATACGGGGGTCAAGCATACGAGAGGTAGAGTCAAGGGGATCGACGGCAGGGTAAATGCCCAACTCAGAGATACCACGAGACAAGACAGTGGTGGCGTCCAAGTGAGCGAAGGTAGTGGCGGGGGCAGGATCAGTCAAATCGTCGGCAGGGACGTAGACAGCCTGGACGGAGGTGATGGATCCCTTCTTGGTGGTGGTAATACGCTCCTGCATACCACCCATATCGACGGCAAGAGTAGGCTGGTAACCGACGGCAGAGGGAATACGACCCAAGAGGGCAGACACCTCAGAACCGGCTTGAGTGAATCGGAAAATGTTGTCAATGAAGAGCAGCACTGTGCAATTGTTAGTTAGACGTTAAAAGCGCTCAGGAAGTGTCAAATGACTTACCATCCTGGCCTTCCTGGTCACGGAAGTACTCGGCGATGGTCAAACCAGTAAGAGCGACACGGGCACGGGCACCGGGGGGCTCGTTCATCTGACCGAACACCAAGGCGACCTTGGATTCGCCATCAAGCTGAATGACGGAGGTCTCCTGCATTTCGTGGTACAAATCGTTACCCTCACGGGTGCGTTCACCAACACCAGTGAAGACGGAGTAACCACCGTGAGCCTTGGCGATGTTGTTGATGAGCTCCTGAATGAACACAGTCTTGCCGACACCAGCACCACCGAAAAGACCGATCTTTCCACCACGAGCGTAGGGAGCGAGCAAATCGACGACCTTAATACCAGTGACAAGAATCTCGGCAGAGGTGGACTGGTCAATAAACTCCGGGGGATCGGAGTGAATGGGCAGGAACTTGTCAGTCTTGATGGGACCACGCTCATCGATGGGGTCGCCAGTAGCGTTGATGATACGGCCTAGAGTGGCGGGACCGACAGGAATAGTAATGGGAGCACCAGTGTCAGTAGCCTTGGCGCCTCGGACGAGACCCTCAGTACCTGAAAGGTGAGGATTAGAAGGATTTTCACTTTGGCGGAACAGGAGACTTACCGTCCATGGCAATGCATCGGACGACATTCTCGCCCAAATGTTGCTACAAGATTGTCAGTCGGAAGGTTCATCGCATCCCCACAATCGATCTTCAAGTATGTAACGTACAGAGACCTCGAGGACGAGCTTGTTGCCGTTGTTGTCGGTCGAGAGAGAGTTGAGAATGGCGGGCAGCTTGGCAGTGTCGAACTTGACTGTAGGATAATCAGTGACTGAATTAATGGCATCGTCACAGGCTCCTAAGAGCCTAGAGACTGGAGAGAAAAGTTTTCGACATACCATCGACGACGGCACCGATGACCTGGGAGTTGTTAGCCAAGAAAAAGCCTCCTGTTTCGGCTCTGGTGGAACCGCCTTACCTGGTGAATCTTGCCAACACCGACACTGGCAGAGCTGGCGAATCTGCTGTTCAGGGGAAGTCGGAGGGCAGCAGGCTTGATGGCACGTCGCGAAGCGGCGGCCGAGAAGGTCGGGCGAGACGCCCTGGCGAAGGAGGAAATGCCGCTGCGGACACGGGTCAGCTCAATTGACTAACTTAGCCTCAATTGGCGCATTCGGCGCACAAAAGGCACCGAAAAATAGATGAGGTCATCGAGACTCACCTCTTGAACATCTTGCCAGATGACAGAGAGCGATCAAGTATAGGAGTGGAGTGAGGCTGGTTGAAACTGGGGAGAATTTGCAGTTTTAGAGCTTTCTCGCGACTCACGTGATCAACTAGCCTGAAATTACCTGCCTATGGACCTCACAGTGTTGTTGGATTCGGGTTTTGCAGGAACGTTGACAGTGTTACTCCGTGCTCCACACTTTTCCGGGAACCTCCAGCGAGGCGCTCAGAGTTTCGACTTAGCAGACGCACCGCATCGCAGTTTTTCATTATTAAAAGACATTAATGATGCAATCCAGTGCTTCTGGCTGAAGGCCATGATGTTAAGCACTGGCAAATTACTTATCCCAATTGCGTGGTGCAACCCTGATCTCTTGAGTGGACAATTCAGTGGACGGGATTTAGTTGTCATAGCCACACGCCGGATTGTTGTATGTACACAGTGCGACTTAGCCCCTGGTCGCCCCGGCCAACCGGGAGTGAGCAGGTGCCTGGCCCGTCGACACAAATTGTTCGTACCTGAGGCTCATCTATGCTCTCCTTTTCTCAGCAGCAAGAGCATCAGCTGTAGGGTGGGGAGCAAGTCAATTTGAGTTCTTGCTCCGTCGTACTCATCGATTCTGTTTCCAGGGACGGAAGCTCGAACAAAGCTTTGCTTGATTGGTGAGGATGGCCTATCAGCAGTGCCAGTACGTGTATGCACCCCGTTTCATGGAGCGGGCATATGAATGTGTCAGTAAACAGCAACATCATACCGTATAGGGAGGCCATGCTCAACAGCCGGAGGATGTGTCTACCTCCATACCATGGCCGCACTTCACTTCACGTTTCTTGTCTTTGAGCTATATGCAAGTCATGATTAGGAAACATTGAACTTTATGCCTTCCCTCATGGAGCCAGCGCCTCGATTCAGCATTGAAAAATTGTCTGTCATTCGGAATAGTTGGCTTGGACATAAAATTTATGAGCGATGCTGACTTGTCGGTCGTACCCTATACATGGATCGGTAAGATTTAACACATTTTCTTGCTGCAAAGCGTTAATACAGTACTGCCCGGAATGGGAAACTAATCACAACAAATCCATCCACAGTGATTGGTGGAAATCACGTGACACCCACTATACACGGCGCTTAGTCATCCGAATCCGAGCTTTCTTTCGCAGGGGCACAGCAGACGGAACCATCATACGATTGAAACCATCCTAAGAAGCCTCGAATTTCTTCAATACTCGTCAACTCGACATACCCTCCACGCGCTCAAAACTGCGCCAATTGACACCTTAAATATTCGAAGTTGAGATCTGCAAGAATGCTGTGCACCCCGGCGTCGAGTCTGCTGCGCAAGAGCGTGGTGCGCAGTGTGCCTACTGCTGCATCCCGAGCCTCTTCCACCCAGGCGCTCTCCAACCCTACTCTCAAGAATATTGAGAAGCGATGGGAGGATATGCCCCTGCAGGAGCAGGCTGATCTCTGGATGGCTCTCCGTGACCGCATGAAGGGCAGCTGGAGCGAGTTGACTCTGCAGGAGAAGAAGGCTGGTAGGTTTACCATCTCTTTGGACCATCGGTATTTCCCACGAAAATGCCTCCCGAATAGCCGAGCTTGCACCACGATACTTCTAAAGCGAGGCACATGACACCACGACTTCACGCTGGCTTGCACCAGAAAGAAATCTGGGTTTTGCAATACTCTGATGCCCTTTTGGACGACTGCATAGCAAATCGCGACCCCGTTGAAATTTCAATTGACGAATTCGCTTGCGTCACCGGTTCATTGCTGATTCTCACATGGCGTCGCATCATAGCCAAACTGAACTAATCTTGTTCTTTGCAGCTTACTGGATCGCTTTCGGTCCCCATGGTCCTCGTGCTGTCGACCCTCCTGGCACTAACGCCCGCATCGCCTGGGGTGTCGCCGTCGGCCTTGCTGCAAGCTTTGCCATCTTCGCCGCCATCCGATCTGCCGCCAAACCCGAACCCCATACCATGTCCAAAGAGTACCAGGAGGCTTCCAACGAACTCCTCATTGTAAGTCTTGGGTCATCTAAACAACACATCGGCAATGGCCACTAACTATCTTTGCAGCAACAAAAAGCCGACCCTCTCACCGGTATCACGTCCGAGGGATACAATGGCAAGGGCATGGTTCAGTCCCCCCCCAAGGGCCATTAAGCACTCCCTACAATATCTACAATACCATGTAATTTCCTGTGTGATAGGAGTGTAGGTGAAACCATGGAGGACTTCCACCATGTGTAAAATTGTCCTAGGGCGTGGAGAACCGACATGCGAGGTTGGCAAGTGGGGAGGGGACGAGTCTTCTGAGGGTGTAAATACTGTACTACGATCGAGGGATTAAAACAAAAAAAACCATTCCATTGTTCACTGAGTCTACGCCCCTACCGCATAGACTTTGTGTATCAACATGTTGCACATTACCTCTTTGCATCATTGGTGTTTTACTGAAGTCTCACTGACACTATTTGGACAGTGAATGGTTGAAGGGGTTGAAGAGGTTGCTTAGTTTAAAAGTGAAAACCCCGATAAGATGAGATTTAGAAAACACCTAACGAGTTTTAACTCAAAGGTAGTAAACAAGGATAAGCTATCATGCTACCATGTGTGGGCTCTTCTACAATCCAAATGTCGGTTGACGCAAGCCATTGCTACATGCATTTGACTTTAAATACATTCTGATTGCCTCGGAATTTTGTGATAAGTTGATAGGTCGGGAAGGTTATCTGCCTATTAATGATACACTGCCGCGGAAATGGTGCCCATCGGTTGGAGATACCCGTTGGTACATCGGAAACTCAGCTCATCCTCCGCTCTGGCCAGCTTCCCTCAAACGCTCAAAGGTTATTTGAGGTAGTGTGATAGGAGGGTCACTCATTGCCTCATCTTGCATGTGCCTGTCGACCTCAAACCAACCTTCTTTGCCCCAATACAGGGCTTTTTCCGAGCCATTAACACAGGCTTCATGGATGAGCACATAGGGCATTGGGGCGTCAAAGATTGGTTCGGCGAGGACGCGTTCCATCTCCATCTTTAATGCTCTTGCCCCCGTTCCAGAAAGGGCTGCTCTCTCCGCTATGGCGTACAATGCCTTCTCAGTGAAGAACAGCCGGGAGGGATATGTTTCGAAAAGAGCTGTATACTGAGCCACAAGGCTATTTCGTGGTTCTGTAAGAACTCTCAACAGGTCTTCGGAAGATAACGGACTGAGAGCACAGATATTATGCAGACGACCTATAAGTTCAGGGATAAACCCGAAGCTTTGGAGGTCGGCCGGGGTTGCTAAGTCTAGAGAAGTAAACGCTGATGCTGGCATTGAGCCATGATGTGCTACATGAGCGAAAAGATCCGGAGGTAGACTCTGCTTGTTGCCTGAACCTGCTGATCGGCTTCTCAATTCACCGCCAAAACCCATAGAGGGCTTGGCTACTCGTCGCAAGATCGCTTTGTCCAGCCCGACAAAAGCACCACAGAAAACAAACAGTATGTTGCTCGTATCAATGGTGTACTGGTCGACCTTTCCGCCCGGGGGAGCTGTTTGCGGTGCGGAAGAGGAACTAGAGGAGCTGTAGTTAGTCGTGATTGGAGGACTTGACCGTGTCGATCGGTTGTCTTTGACATTAACTGTGACTTTGGTGCCCTCAACTAGTTTCAGCAAAGCCTGTTGCACGCCTTCTCCACCGACGTCACGACCTGTGGGCGACTCCCTTCTAGCAAGTTTGTCAAATTCATCCAAGACAACTATACCGTGTTCCGTGGCTTTAATATCATAGTTGGATTCTATGAGGAGACGTTCGATGCAAGTTTCCACATCTTGACCGATATACCCGGCCTGGGTCAGGGAGTTACAATGGCATATTGAGAAAGGAACATGTATTTGTTTGCTGAGAGTCCTGCTGATGGTCAGTGGCAACGATCAATGGACGAGGCGCTGATATAGTCATACTCTAAAATATAGGTCTTCCCAAACCCAGTAGGTCCGATGAGAAGAAGGTTGCTTTTGTCAATCTTCACATGGTCCGGCGCAGAGGGATCCTCGGGACCATATAAATGATCCGTGGGTTCATCCTCGAGTTCGTTCGCTTCGTGCAAAGACCGGACAGACTCGTTATGCCCAGGAAACTCATCTGTATCAGATAAAAGCATAGTCAGCACGAACGCACCCAAGACAGGAGTGTGTGAAAATTGATCATGAGCTGCAGACCTTCAACAGGGTGTGCCTCCTTTCGCTTTTGATGTTGTTCCCGGTCGCGTGCAAAGCGCTGGCGCATGACTTTCTCCTGAAAGTTTCGACGCTCGTGTTCATTCTGATGCCATCTCCTAAGCTTCTGATAATGATTGAACATGGTAGAGCAGATAGTTCTTTTCGCTCTCTCTTGACCGACCACATATTCGTCGACTTGCTTTTTCAAATCTCTGGGGTAGAATTGAGGAACGCCAAAATTGGCTTTCTTAAACATCGGACCACGTCCTGATTCGACTGTAGGATCGTAGCTCCCGGTGAAACCTGAGTTGAAGTCCGGAGATTGGCTTGATGCTCCGTTCGAGGATGTCATCCATAGTCCTCGCACATGATCATGTCGCTTGCACGAGCCACACAATCGCTGCGTCACGATCCCGGACACATGAGTGCGGCGAAGTAATAATCGAGATTGCGCAAGCATTCTGACATCCTACTATTATGCATAGCTCATTGTTTGGATCGTATTGCCTTAGCTCCGCTGAGTCGTAAAGGGTAGAAGTGGCGGAGACAAGTTGTTTCGATGGGTTGGAGCTGCACGCTGGCTCTGAGTCAACATTACATACTACTGAGAACTTTTATACTCGTCTGAAAAAAAAAGTATAGAGCTGGCAGTATAGTCCAAAAAGTAATTTCTGCTTGTATCGCGCCCGTTGGCAAATAGAGATCGTTAACGTTGTCGTTGGTCCCAAGGTTGACACACAACAGTCGTCCCGCTCGCATAAAGCCGAGCTGGGGTAAGCAATCCCTGTGATCGGGTGGCGGACAGCACTTGCCACCAGCGGTGGTCTGGAGCTTGGACTATCGACAGCACTCGGCGCTACCTCGTGGTTGTCGCCTCCACAACACATCCATCAAAGGCTTGACCGCATTCGCAAAGGCCCCTTGTAATAATGCGAGGCGAAGGCATTAAAAATCTTCGGCTATGCTAGGGCTGGCATGGACTCATGGTGCTTCTGCCAGACTGAGTATTCACACAGCAAAAAATCTCTCAACGCCGCCACATCAAACAATGTCATGCATACTCCCGTTGTCGTGAATCTCCTCTCAACTCGGCTATCAGAATTCGTGTTGCTGTATGCGCACATAGAGCTCAATTTCGATCAAGTGTGGATGTGAACTCTTTGTGTACAAACTACGGTACACATTCGACTGTGTTGTCAATTCTGGCTAGGTACCTAGGTAGGTAGGTATTCCAGAGCTGGTTGCCATGTCGCGGACTGCGATGAGTGGTCAGCGACGATCTCCTGTTTGTTCCTCCACACACACTGTTGGATGATAAGCCCCACTTTGACAGCTTGCGATAAAGCTCCCCATGTCACTATCTGTATCGATTGCGTCCTAGAACAGGCTCTAGCCCATTGGCACGGCACCCGTCATAAATAGAAGTCGCTCAACAAATTGTTCATTACCACACCCAAATTCTCGCAGATTTGCTTAAGAGCTCAATTTGTTCACTTTCCACCGTTGAACTCCTCGTCCTCATAAATTCTCCAGAGAACCAATTGAGTGGCAAAGTGATCACGGCGATTACCCCACCTCCAAGCTTCTCCCTGAACTTACCCACGCGCCGCCGAGCGTCTCTGGGCCGGGAACAACTATCCCCAAAATTCCAGTGAAAGGTGGCAGAATCCTCGTGATACTATGGCAGATATTGAAAAAGCTCTCAAAGTTTACGGGCTTACCGGCTTGAAAGCGCAAGATATACCGCAGGATGGCACAGGTACATAGCTTGTCCCAACAGCAAAGCGCAGATGATGTCACGGAACTAACTGGGGTTCAGGTGTTGTCAAACTCGACTCTTGGCTGGAGTCTTTCAGTGATGCCCTCAGACGACGATACGCAGCAGCGCAGGGGTGGATAAGCAAGATAGATGCTACCGAAGGCGGATTGGACAAATTCACTCGTGTAAGAGGATCAAAGCTGGCCGAGAACTGACAGAGCAACGATGTCTGACTAGAGAATCCAGGGTTTCGAGAAATTTGGCTTGACTGTCAATTCCGACAATAGCATCAACTACCGCGAGTGGGCACCCAATGCGATCTCAGCCTCCTTGATTGGAGAATTCAGTACGGTAACACCAACCATTAATGATGACATGGTCGCTTATGATGGAGACTAACGCAAGCCTCAGACAACTGGGACAGAAACGCTCATCCCATGAAAAAAAATGACTTCGGGGTTTTTGAAATCTGGCTCGCCGCTCAGGATGGGCAGCCCGCCATAGCACACAACTCAAAGATCAAGGTTAGCACAGTTCGATTGACAGTTGAAGATGATTGACTCATGCAGTGCCTCTGCCCGTAGATTTCTTTGCAGTTACCTACAGGCGAACATGTCGATCGCCTTCCAGCATGGATTAAATACGTAACTCAGGATTTGAGTGTCTCTCCAGCTTATGAGGCGCGATTCTGGAACCCGAGTGCTCAAGAAAAGTACACCTTCAAGCACCCAAGACCTGCCAAACCTGAGAGTGCTAGAATTTACGAGGCGCACGTCGGAATCTCGACCCCAGATCAGAGAGTCGCGACATACAAGGAATTCACGAAGAACATGCTACCTAGGATAAAGGACCTTGGCTACAACGTCATTCAGCTTATGGCAATTATGGAGCATGCATATTATGCTTCATTTGGCTACCAGATAAACAGCTTCTTCGCTGCCAGTAGCAGATATGGTCCACCCGAGGATCTCAAAGAGCTTGTCGATACTGCTCACATTATGGGAATAACAGTCCTTTTAGACGTGGTTCACAGTCACGCTTCAAAAAATGTGCTCGATGGATTGAACGAGTTCGATGGCAGTGAAAATCAGTATTTTCACGGCGGCGGCAAAGGCCGTCATGATCAGTGGGACAGCAGATTGTTCAATTACGGTCATCACGAAGTCCTACGCTTTCTTCTCAGTAATTTGCGATTTTGGATGGATGAATACCATTTTGATGGATTCAGATTCGATGGTGTCACAAGCATGCTTTATGTGCACCATGGCGTCGGCGCGTAAGTTGTCACCCCATGGATTTACCATGCCGTCAACTAACGCATAACAGAGGTTTTTCCGGCGGCTATCATGAATACTTCGGCTCTGATGTGGATGAGGAAGCAGTTGTATATCTCATGGTAGCTAACCAGATGCTGCACTCACTATACCCGGAGGTTATAACCATAGCAGAAGATGTTTCGGGAATGCCAGCTCTGTGTCTGCCACTCGCACTCGGTGGTGTTGGCTTTAATTATCGCCTTGCAATGGCCGTGCCGGACATGTGGATTAAAATATTGAAAGAGCTCAAGGACGAGCAGTGGGATATGGGTAACATATGTTTCACGCTGACAAACAGGCGACATGGGGAGAAGACGATTGCATATTGCGAAAGTCACGACCAAGCGTAAGTTACCCTGTTTTCATGAAGTGACACCTTATGCTAACACATACAAGTCTCGTGGGTGACAAGACTCTGATGATGCATCTTTGCGATGCTGAGATGTACACCAACATGTCCGTCTTGTCTCCCCTTACTGCCGTCATTGAACGAGGCATGTCACTCCACAAGATGATCCGACTAATCACACACGGACTCGGAGGCGAAGGCTACTTGAACTTCGAAGGCAATGAATTCGGCCATCCAGAGTGGCTCGACTTCCCTAGAGAAGGCAATAATAACTCATTCTGGTACGCACGTCGCCAGTTGAATCTGACAGAGGACCATTTGCTTCGTTATCAATACCTCAACAATTTCGACAAAGTGATGAATCAGTCTGAAGCGAAGTACAAATGGCTCAGCTCGCCTCAGGCATACATCTCTCTCAAGCATGAGGGAGATAAAGTCATTGTGTTCGAGCGGGCAGGCTTGGTGTTCATTTTCAACTTCCACCCCTCCTCAAGCTTCACCGATTACCGGGTCGGCGTTGAGGTCGCAGGCACATATCGTGTGATACTGAATACGGATGCCAAGGATGTTGGCGGATTTAACAGGGTAGACGAAAACACTCGTTTCTTCACTACTCCTATGGAGTGGAATGGAAGAAAGAACTGGACGCAGGTGTACATTCCATGCCGTACAGCTATGGTGAGTAACACTGGTAACCGACGGATAATCATGCGCCTCACGTTGACTAACTTGACAAGATTTTGGCACTCGAGGAACCCGGCGCTTGAGAAAAGTCACAAAGCACGTTTTCCTATCACTCTTTCCCCCCTTTCTTAGCTGGAAGGGTCATTGTAGTATTGATGGATTCCTGTGACTTCCGAAACTACATTCAGAAAGCGTGTGAGGAAAGGGTAATGGGGAAAGGTGGGGGCGTTGAATCTAAAGTTGGGTGGATGCGCTGTTTATAATCGAAATCATGAGATTTTTACTAGCAAGTCAATAACAGTCGTCATCAGAACCTCTCATACGAGGTTTATTCTGAAAACACTGCGGCGATTCGATGTCTATGAGTGTCCAGTCGGGCGGGTCGTCAGATAGAGAACGTGACCACCATTCTGAGATTACTAGACCCTGAGGCTAGCGAGTGGACGAAACCTTGGTGCATCTATCCTTACAATTACAGTACAGACGTGCTACGATTTTAAAACCCCACATTCGAGCCAACTTCAATGCTACCACCCGACACTATTGGTTTCATCGTCCATCACATACAGGGACAAGGACCGGCTGACCGCGGAGTTTCCGCGCAGAGCCTCGTCCGTGGACTATGAACGTACTTCCGTCTTCGTCACACTTACACCCGCATCTTCATTCACTTTTTCTTTTCCGTGGCCCCGGTGACTTTTATTATTGCCGGAGTGTAAAAGAGAGTCTCATGTTCTAAATGGGTCGCCAGCTAAGACAGCGACCTATCTCATGTACCCTGTGCCGAGTGCGCAAGCTCCGTTGCAGTCGCGTATTCCCATGTTCCAACTGCACATCCCGCGGAGTGGTATGCCAACATGATGGTGTACCACACGACGTTGCAGCTTCGTCGCAGTACAAAGCCGCTCCTCTGCCAAAGGACATCTCTACAGCTGAATTGCTGGCTCGACTCGAGAGACTCGAGGCTTTAGTTACATCACAAGCTAAATCCCAGCCCCAGCCCCAGGTTCAACCACCCGCAATCACAAGTACACCTTCAACTGCGGAACCCAGACCGCCTGGCTACCCGGAACCTCCGCAGTCGACAGCATTGTCTGCAGTTCCATCACGGTTGCAGCGACTCACTGCGGATGCTCTTTGGCTAGAAAGGTCTTGTTCGGGCCAGAAGTTATTGGTAAGCTCGAGCATTCTGTCAAATTCGATCATGTGTACTGTATATTAAGTAATTGTACGGTTTGTAACCTCGATGGGCCCGCATACTGACTGGTCCAAGGATTCTGTCGTCGCTGATCCCATAGCTTTCTGCACATGCCCCATTAGACTAATAACAAAACCTTCGGGGTTTGTTTTTGAGCCTGATAGCTCTCCCGGCGCATTTGCACGACGACCACTTATGCTTGGACAACATTTGATGATTCGAGATGTCTCTTTGCTAGCTCCGTGGAGGCAAATTCGCAAGCCACATCCTGGCTGAAGGCTTGTCTTGACGTCGCCGACCACGCGCACAGAGTTGTGCACTTATCTGTGGAATGTCTCCAAGGCATGATCATTCTGTTTTACGTACTGTGCAGCTTAGAAGGGGTGTCATCACGGGCTCGCTCCTTAGTCGCCAAGTCGATCGCTATGGGCCGCGAGCTGGCACTGCACCGCCTTGACTATAGCAACAATACATCATCCGGCGACAACGCTAGAATTGACACCGTGAAAATGGAGGTTAGTCGGAGGGTATGGTGGTATCTGACAGCAACGGACTGGTAAGAACTTTCTGGATCCAGAGAACGAATGAAGCCCGACGTCATGACTCACTGACCATGCCTTTAGGATGCTTGCCCAGTTCTCGGTACCTCAAGAAGGGACATACACTATACATCAAGACCACATGGCCGTTAGAAAACCGCGGAATATTGACGATGAAGAAATCCTGGACGGCCGTGAGGTACCTGATCATCCGACAGAGCATCCTACCTGTGTGTCTTATTTCCTGCAACGCATTCGCCTTGCTGAGGTCTGTCATGGTCTCCTTGACCGCTCTCCATTCATACTTCTCAGCCCAGAAACACTCGACTATCGTCAGGTCATGGAAGTTGATGGAAAATTCAAGCAATTTATTGCGGAGATGCCTTCTTTTTTTTCGCTGGACGACACAAGCCTCAAGAGCCTCCCCCAATGATCCCAGACGGGCGCCTAATATCACAGTTCAACGATATACACTAAATCTACTTCTTCATCGACAATTATGCAAACTCCACCTCCCTTACCTCGCCCGTGGTACAGTTGAAACGCCGTTTGCATATTCGAGGGAAATGTGCCTGAAGTCTGCACGCATCATCATATCAGTAGAGCATCAGTTGAGGAAAGAGAATCTAGCCTTCGTCTCGTTCAGGCAAAGAATGAATATGGTGCTTCGGAGCGTCTTCATTGCCACCATAGCCCTTGTTCTGGATGCCTGCCTCGGAGGCGATGGCGAAAATGCTTCCGCCAGTGGCGAAGAGGTCGCTGAAGCCTGGCGAATCCTAGAAGAAGCAAGGCATCAGTCACCTGTCGCGGCCAAATTGTTGGAACTGTCAATCCAAGTGCTTAAAAAGCATAGAGGGAACCACCCGGCATTGGATGCTGTTAAAAACCATATAGCTGGTCTTAGAGGCCCGAAAGGAGGGTCGCCACCCATGACACCAGACTCAGGGCATCGGGATGATGGGCTAAATGGCATGTTGTCGCAACAAGCGAATCCCGAATCAGAAACTGCTTATCTCGAACAACAGTGGCAGGCACTGCAGGGAAGGATGGACTTGGATGCTATTGACTGGGATAGACTTTTCTGGGGCTTGGATGCACCTTTTATATAGTTATACCTCGTACACGTTCAGATCCTTTGGCAGCATGCTGGCAATTTGCAGGGCCAACTCTAATATAAAGGAAAAAGACTTAATTCGCCTCTGACTATAACCCTCAACAACAGCCATAGTGAGGTATTGTCATGAAGAGTACCGGGATGAGGAGATGTGTACTGGGGCGCAACGAAGCGTGGTTAATTGAGGGCGATGCAAGGCCTTGACAACCTGAAGCAAGTAAGAATAAGCTTAATGTTGCCGAGTTTTCACAAACTCATCTGACGGAGAAGGATTAAACACATACAACGGTTGAAACGTGACCTAAATGCCATTGAGGCTCATTCATTATTATTTGGCACTTTTAGTGCCCTTGTCATTTGAGGTCGAGTTCTCAGAGCTAGGCTGGCCGACGGAGGAGCTTCTACTCTCTCTGTGAACAAAGTATACATCTTATTGTGACTTCTCCAGCACTCACATTATTTTTTTGGAGCCATCGTGAGGATTTATCTCCTGTGCGAGAGCTGGCTGGAAGGTATAGTAACCTTTCGAAGCCATTAGCGACCCAAGATCTTAATGCAGCGAGGAGGAAGGGTGCTTTATACCTCCTACCACCCCAGTAAACACAGCTAGAGCGACTGGGAGAGCTCTTTGTAACCCGCTCATGTTGCTAGGCAGATGACTGATGGCGACAAGGTCGTGACGTGCACTGGACTTTTTGTATTGAGTCTTATTAGGATGTGGTGCACCTGTTCGATGGTGTGGGTACCGTAGCTTCAGCAAGGTGCCGGTCAATGAACCCTTTAAAGAATTCCCCACTAAGCGCGTGCAGCCTGCTCAAACGCGTCGATCCGCAGAATGCTAATCGCGTCCACGCCTACAGTGAGAAAGACGCACCGAAACCGATATTCCTCGATACAGATCTATCCGGCATTCTCCCAGCAAATATTGCGATACCCTTCTGTTTAGCTCAAGTGTGACTGATACGGAATTTCAAAGGTCGACATAGTTGCTTTCCCTGCTGTTATGCATTGCATACAGTTGCTGCAATAGATACGATGTCGAGTTCCCGCCATGGTTGATTGGAAAGAATTGGGTGAGATCCCAGATTCAGAAGATGAAGAGGGATTCGAGAGCCAGCATTCGGGGCTCCAAGTCGTTGAGAATGGTCATGTGCTCTTACCAAACTCTGAACTCGGGCGAGATATCTGGGAATTTCCCGATTCTCAGGATGATGTGAATCCGCCACCTGCTTACACGACGCCGACCGAAGGTCTGACAATCGACTCAACGACTTCTTCCCCTCTCTCCTCAGCACCCAGTGAGAAAGACTTCCAGATATTCGGTGATTTTGGAGCCACGAAGGACAAAGACACAGCATCGGCTGACCGGCTGCAACTGCGTGACACCTCCCTCCCGGCTTCGAGCCAAGGCATATCCAGCAACTCTGCGGTTCGGGCGGAGCACGACATATTAAAGGTACACGATCTCACACCCGAGGACGCAGGCTCGGTCATAGACTCGCACAATGAAGCACTTGGAGTTGCCGTTCGCTATGAGCGGTCTCTTCGCCCGCGGAAGCCAATACAGGAACACCCTTATCTGCTTGAAAGTGTCCAGTTCAGCAGCACCTGGAAATTACACGGGTTGAAACCATTAAGAATGGCCACAGAGTCTGAAAGGAATCGACTGAACGAACCATCACAACTTTCTCAAGATGCAGCCTTCCAGGAGGACAGCCAGGAATCCGACCAACTGCCTCCTGCAACTTCATATCCTCCAGATGAAGACATGATCTCTGCGCTTGAGGGTTTGGACGCATCGTATTCAACACCATTGCACCAATCACCTACAGCCGGCCGCACAGGAACTAGCAGCTTGCCCAGCTCTCCGGCAGGAACAGATGGTACTAGCCTTTTCGACCAGGATCTGCCTGCCTTGGATGATCTGCTTTCCAAGCCACCGAGACTATCCTCAGCCCACACTGGGAAAAGATTCGCAGGTTCTCCGAAATCTTCCACAAGGAAGCGAAGGAGGCGAACTATTATTGATAGCGATCCTGTTGAGCAAGAACCATCGCGTGCCGCCGCCAGCAGCGCAACCCCAGCCGAAGTGCCGTTTCTTCATAGCCCGATGCTGCGGTCTCATCTACGCACTGAGGAGAAGGCGGACTCACCTAGTCTTGGTCAACGAAATAAAGCTTCCATCGTCAGCAACTCGGCCAAACAGCACGATGTCTATGACATCACGTCCCTTTCCTCTGACGATGATGATGCGGCAACGCATACAGTCTTGGAGAACGACCGCCGCGAGCTTGCCGATACCAGTACCAACTCTGAAAGTGACGGAGAAGCCGTCACCGCGATGGGCCGTCGAATACGAGGCGTTCTTCCTGCATCCTGGTTGCGACTGGATAGGCAGACTGGACGCGAGAACGCCGAGAAAACTGCCAAAAGTGATCATCGCTCAGGCAGGGCTTCCATCAGAGAGGGAAGACGGGGAGTTGCGCAGCTACGACTGACAATGCCTGGCAGTACCGCTTTACCGGATATTTTCGACTTCTCGGATGATGAAAGCGGCGATATTACCCCTCTAGATTCCAATCATGTTGACTCATCACTTGAACAGCCTCTACGTGCTCCAGAAACTCGAGCTTCGCCGCATATTATGTCAGCATTCACCGCTGATGCTGGGGATGACGATTCTGTGGTTGAAGATAATCGCATTGACTTCATGACATCCTCCAAAGCATCCACGAAACGCCAGTTGAGGCTTCCTGTCACCGAGGCGCACCGCACGAAAAGCACATCGAATAAGACAAAGCGTTCACCAAATCGCCGCTTAATCAAGCCGCATCAAACAAAGCTTACTGGCCACTTAAGGCAAACTGACCTTCAAAATGCAGCGTCACACTCTCCCGCGAAAAAGAAGGGAAAGACAACTCTGAGGGCTGATCGAAGAGTTTCTCAGAGTTCTGTCTTCAAGCAGAGGAAAAGACGTCAGCCAAAGCTTGGCATCTTGGACACAATTCAGCCAGACGCACCCAAATTTTTAAAAATCGCTGCTCGCACAGCAAGGAGCCGGATCGGTCAAGGCCGTTCCTGGCCTCATACGAAGATAATACAGCTCGCTACGCGGCAAGATCAAATTGATGCAGTAACTGTTTTAAATCAATGGCGGTCTGGTTCGATCAAGCAGCGTGGCTCTGTCACTGACATGGCCAAGTCATTGTCAATGTCAAAAACAAAGAGTGGACGCGCGGTTCTGAAAGAATCGTCAGCGAATCGAGCTAGACAGGCCCTAGCTCCGCCAAAAGAGAAGACAGTGTGCCGAAAATTCGTGAAACAAGTTAGCAATGGGGGATCTGTCAGGTACTTGTCACGTCATGGCCAGTCGGAAGCATCACCAACCTTCCGTGTTCAGCAGAATAACCATGTGCAAAACACGGCACTCACAGCATCAACACGCCCGGCACAGTTAGAGACAGCCGAGCCCTACCATATGACAAAGGTCGGCTTTCACAAAAGGAAGAGGTTTCTCGATCACTTGTTTCAACACAGCAACCTCACACCAACGGGAAGTGGGCCAACACCAAAACCAACTTCTGATGCGGGGTATCTGTCTACTTTATCGTCGGTTCCATCACACATCATCGCAAGTGCTGAGCCAAAAACACATAAGCGGAGCGAAGCTAGACTACGTTCTCGCAAACGAAATTTGCCCAATAGACTTGACGTCAGCGCACCACAATACAGTCATGCCAACGACCCAGTGCCCGATCGATATTTCACTGACGATGGCCCAAAAGTAGCAGTCACAACATGTGATGCCTCCCGAAAACTTCATGGCTTAGGACCGTACGGTACTCAGTACACCCATCATTTTGAGTTGTTCCCACTCCAAGCAGGAGTATTTTTTCACGAGTCCACGTTCATAGGAGGTGGCCACCTACAGTCTTGTTTTACTCTCACTCTACCCTTGGATTGGGCAGAGCCGCGCCCTCGTGCGTCATTGACCCTAGATACACACACACTAAGATGGGGTCCATGGAACGCCCAAGTCTCGTCTGAATTTGGTGTCTTACTGGACTTCATCGCTGAGCGGATAGAGGAGCGCTTGAGGCAAGCCGTAGGAAGACTCTCCTGCGAGAGCACTCCTGTCCACGCGATCAGCTTCGTGCTCAACTACGTCAAAGATTCCTTGACTTTTACGGATCAAAGTGAAAAGTCATTATTCGTGTCTCGAGGTCGAGAATGTATACATGCTCTCAATGACCGCGTCGTTTCTGCCGTTCAAGCTACTGTCTGGAATGACGTGCAAGACGTGCATGATATTCTAAAGTTGTATGATCGCTTGCTTTTGATAGGCTGCATGCTTCTCAGAATTTGTCGTGCAGATCAAAGTCTTATCGAAGAGTCTTTTTTTATGGAGGAATTGATCAAAGACTTGGTACGCACTTCTATGTCGATCCTCACAAAGCTTGGACTTGAGAGTCTTCGAAGCTTCTACACCCAGCTCGGGAGTCATGGCAGTGTTCGGACTGCTGGCATTCGGAGTGAGTCGGCAATAATACACTCTTGGGTAGCGAATATCAGGGTCTTGGAATGGGCTCAGATACGTAGAGGATCCTTCTGGGATCTTTTGCAGGAACATATCAGTCCAAACCTGAAAATTGCGAGCAGCAATGCCCAAGATCACGAGCGTGTTTGGCAGGATTTGTTCACACTACTTCCTCTCTTCGAGTTCAGTGACTCGGGGATTTTGGTGGCTGGCCGGCGGCATAAGACAATATGTCATGGTTGGGCAATCCCACAGATATTGATGAAGCAAGTCTTCCAGCTGTATAACCAGAACTCGCGTCAAGCAGCTAGTTTCAACAGTTACTGCCGAGCTCTTATAGGGCGATGCCATTTTCTTGTGCAAGAGTGGGGATGGGCTAAATGCGTCAGTATCGTTGGATTGATATTCGATTTCTTCGGCTCACATCAGCTTGCTCATCTTCGAAATGAAGAGGTCTACAAATCTCCATCTTTCCTCGAGAATCTGCATGCTCAACCTACACTACATATTCAACCAGAAGATCGATGTTTTCATGTCTTCTTGAAACTTGTGGCAGTTGCTATCCGGAAGCTCCGCGACGCAGGGTGCCTCAAGGATGTCGGTAACTTGGTGACAAGGACTAAGCCTAATCACAACAGACAACAAAGCAAAGATGAAACGGTTCACGAACGCGACTTGGCGGCACTCAGAAATCACCACGATCTTCTCTGCACTTTGTTTTGGGCAGTACCGCCAGAACATCGTCCTTCTCCTCAGATCATTCAGCATCTTGTCAATCCCGCAACGTCTCACAAAGAAGCCTGTTTGATCAATTTGCGGGCCTGGAACCAACTCTCTCGATATGTCATCGCTAATGGCGAAGCCAGTACGACGTGGAAAACGTTTCATGCGTGGAGGAATGCTCTCTTTGAGCAAGTTCTACAAGAATTCAATTCTGTGGCTTCCAATGTCGCTATACAACTTGCAACTTTGGACAAAGAGGCCAGTCACTCCATCAGCAAGGAAATGGTGAATACGACGATTACTACCAATAAAGCTGCTTTGATGGACATCCTACATGCATCCGTCAATGCCTCCCTCGACGTTGTACGGCATGCCCCCGACTTAGCCTCTGCGACCTTCGCATTGGGCAGAACTCAGTTGCGAGTCATATTTACTCAGTTCTCGGCAGCCCCGCCTGAGCTAGAATGGTCGATCCTTCGGGCATCGTTGGCAGCTCTGGAATCAATGCTGCAAATGATTGATGACTTCAAAGCAGATGAGGAAAGCCAGCAGAGCGAGAGCCAAATCTTGGACTCAGCCGTGGCTGATGATGCACTCTTGGTGCTTGATCAGGAGTTGTCACCGAGTTTCTTTTGCATGGCACGATGTGTGCTTTCGACACGAGGTATAGCCAACGCTTCTTCTCATGCCAAAACAGATCATGAAAATTGTGTAGAACAAGTCGTGATCATCGCAGCTCGAATGAGCATGAGATTTGTCAATGGCGGCCTGATTCAACTGTCTGGACTTTTCACAAACGGTAAATATCAGCTGTTCAATGCATCACTCCTCCACCTGCCCTTGGATCAACGCAAACTTTTTACTTTGTTCATTACCACTCTTTTGCAATATGACGTCGACAACCTTGGTGATGCCGGGTTCAGCCTCTCCGAAGTCTGGGTCTCTTCTCTGGTGAAGCCTCGTAAATATTTGCAATACGAGTTACGGCTTGCGCAACAACTTCGTCGCCACAGCATGACACTGGTTCCAGATACGGTCGCAAACTTGTGTTCATTCCCCGATTACGACATGACGCACGCATTCTTCGAGTACTCAGTCTCCACCATGCGCGAATCATTACGAGACGCAGGCCCAACCCTTCAAAAATCATTGACAGTAGAATATATATCAGCCTTGCGGAACGCCATGGAACAGATGAAAATGGACCTGAGGACAACGTGTCAGACGCTTACAGAACGCGAACATCACACCTACATGTTGTTCGTCCAGAGGATCATTTCACTGATCAAGACACATGCTTCAGAAATCTGTGCAGTCGACAACTATTTCTATCAAATCAGCAGGGAATACTCGCCTCCCGCGGAAGACCCGCAGCTCCAGGTTGCAAGCATTTTATCATACGGTCTCAGGTTGCAAGACGGCGATGCTCGCAGCAGCAGGCCATTATTCTATCTTCTGTTCAATAACGCGAAATTCTCGATTGTCCAGAACAGAGTTCACGATCAAGTTGAAATGTTGCTGAAGGGTATGCTTAACAGGAACATTAAGAACTTCATTTTGTGCAAGATGCTACCTGCTATCATAAACGTCGTCTTTGTGGAGTCTGATGCTTTCCCGCTGCTCGATATTTACTTGGAGGTACTCCGGCGACGATATGCCGCTAATGTGGTCTCATATGAACTCGTTGACGATGATGTCGCTTCAATTTGTGTCCTCTTGCGCACAGTTTGGCAAGGAATAAGCACTATTCAGGCACAAACGGGCGGCCTATCACTACGCCAGTTGTACTTAATTCGGCAGGTATTTGCGCTCCAGAATCTACTGTGGCCAGCGATATATGTACTCTCCATGTCGAAACCCGCGCCGGAGGGTTGGAATGGACTCCAGGAATTGCTCGTCAGTCTGTGGAATAAAATGTGCATCGCTGAGGAATATTTGATGAAGATGAATGCAGATGGGCCAGAGCATATGGAGATAGTCCCCGAAAGGCTCTTTGCAGGCGTGTCAGAACTGAAGGACAATGGGCCCGATCTGGACATATCAACTTTTACTGAGAACATGATCCAAGACGTCAGAAAAGGCTGGAGAATTTCAGCCGATACTATCTGGATCAATTTGCAGAGGCCGAACCTGAGAAATACGCACGGTTCGACTCTCGTACAATGGGATCTCAAGGATCTCACTCACGAATTCTATGACGGCATTAGAGAGTGGTGTTGGTGGTGGCGTAGAGCGAAAGGGCTATTGCATCCACGGTATTGTGTAAGCGACGTATTTTGAAAGCATTCAACGGCGTTTGGTTGTGTTGGAACACTTCATGATAGAGTTATATCTAAGAATCAATCTAGTACTACATGAATTCAGCACCGTAGCAGAGGCTGGAGAGCATGGCTCATGCCAGTGAATGTTTTGGGTGGCCTTGGGTTCGAGGAGTTGGGAGGCACTGATACTACAGCTGTGCACCACCCACGGGTACTCAACGCGGGTCCCTTGCGACAGACGCGTCTGGGTTCGTCATCCACCTAGCTCCAAGCTGCCACTTCCCGCAGCTCTCCAATCAAGCTTTTCTTTCAGCAGACTTGCCTCGTGTTTCCAGTGTCAAGTATTGTTTTGCCTTCTATCGGACGGACGAATTGGCCCACTAGGAGCTCAGCTCCGCGAGTATGAGTTCGCTGTTTTGCGTACCGGAAGATGAGCTCCTCGCACCCTTGGTGACGAGCTTCCCAGGCCGAGAGCACCAGATTCGATCCCTCGCAACACTCGTACATGTAAGACCGGCGACCGGCATTACTTTCCCCATGAACGACACAAGCGTTTTCCAAGGGCAGATTCGTGAGAAACACGCGAAATATGGAGCAGTGCTAATTTGTATGCTCCTCACAGCCTGACGGCGCGCAATGTCGAAACATCGTGCTTCACGGCACTGAAGCCACAGGAAAGTCGAGCATCACAGAACAGCTGTTGTCGAGACTGGCCGAGTCGATACGAACCGAACCGCAAACTGGGGGCCTCAAATACATAACTGTAAACACAACGCAATGCATCACGAGCCGGCATTTATATGAGCGAATCGTCTGCTCCGTAGCCGATACTTTACAACTCGATGGGGACATGGGCGATTCATCTTCGGCATCGTCTGCCACTTTGCGCCGGCAGAGACGATGCGAGACCTTGGCACAGCTGTCCGTCGCCCTCAGCACGATGCTGAAAGACCCAACCAGAGACCCGAGATGGAGGTTTGTGTTGGTGCTAGATGCAATTGATAGGCAACGAGATGCGCCGCCAACATTACTCCCAGGGCTGGCTCGGTTGTCAGAGATTGTGAGTCTTTTCTGTTGGCCACATAGCTCCGATCGTGGGAGTACTTCAGACCTAACAGCCTGTTTCTATAGATTCCTTGCCTCACGTGTATTTTTATTGTCACTGCTCCGCCTGCCGGGTTTCTACGGACTCCCGCATCTGCACATCTTCACTTCCCTCCATATACGAAAACCGAGTTTGTTCGAATACTGGCTCTTTCGCCTCCACCAATTTCTGGCTTAACACAGCAAGAAACGAGCGAGCTGTGGACGCGGTTCTGCGCAGCCGTCCATGATGCTTTTGTACGCTCCGCATCTCGCACATTGCCTTCATTCCGACATAGTTGCAGGGCCCTGTGGCCGAGATTCATAGCGCCCGTGCTCGCTGGGACCAACTCGTATAAGGAATTCTCCAAGCTACTGGTCGCTGTACGAGTTCATTTCCAAGACGAATCATTGCTGAACCCCAGCATCGTCACAGTTCGGCCGGACGCAATGTCCACACAGAGCGATGTTACGGACAAGGAGAGTACTATACGTCCAAAATCGGCAACAGCTAGTATGCTTGCCGCAGCAGATCTCACAACTCTGCTACCCATCGCGGCCCGTCTTTTGCTTCTAGCCGCCTATCTTGCCTCTCACAACAATGCAAAGCATGATCTCACCCTATTCTCAACGTATCATCATGGCCGGAAACGTAGACGGGGCGGCGGCTTCGTAGCCAACAAGGGGACGCCTCGGAGCAAACACCGAAAGATAGCGAGGAAGCTTCTGGGAGCGCACGCCTTTGTCCTGGAACGCATGATGGCTATCTTTGAAGCGGTCCGAGGCGAATGGGCTTCTGAAGGTAGCACTGTCGGCGCAAGCGGTCTAGATGGTGACATTGGTATGGCCATCGCGACACTTGCAAGTCTTCGATTGATAGTTCGAGTCGGCAGCGGAGATTTGTTGGACAGAGCAGGCAAATGGAGGATAAATGTCGGTTGGGAAGCCATCAGGGGTATAGGGAGAAGCATTGGAGTTGAAGTCGAGGAATGGCTCATCGAGTAGCATGATTCATACTCGCAAAAAAACATACATACGAAAGAAACACACTGGGACCAGTGTGTGCGACTCCATTTTGTAATGTCAAGGAAGTCTAGGTTATGAAATTCCGATAGTCGCTCCAAACCTATATGACCACTTGGAGTATATATAGATGTATCTTACAATGTAATAAATGTACATGATCCCATTTCGGCAAACAATCATGTCAATCTCATTCTTCATCGGTCTATAGCCAAGAACGCGAATCCAAGACATGCCATGCATTATGCATTATGCATTAGCGCGACCATACAGTCAATATATGGTCAGGCGCATTTTTTGAGTCCCCCAATGCTAAGGGGGTATTTGTGTGAAGAAAGTATGCGGTATTACAAATTCTTTGTAACTGATATCACAACGCCAGAATCCCCCAATGTGAATTTTGCAATGTATTTCGAACCAGTGGATAGTTCATGAGTTGTAAGAGCTGATCAGTAGCCCTTCATCCGACTCATCGATATCTACCTATAGTGCTTGAAACAAAGGAAGGCCCTGCCTACCTTTCATGAATGCCGTCAACTTAATCAATCGATTCCTTCAGGCTGTTGCTTGCGGTAAAGGAGCTCAGGAAAGAGCGAGACGCAGGCGCCCCGTTCGGGTTGATTGAGGATTTATCCGGCTTTTCTTCCAAGGGCAGTAGTGACGTCCCCGTGCGTGATCCTGTCATCAAACGCGCTTTCCTGTCAGCTTTGTTGCTCTCGCTCGTGCGGTCGTAGAGATACAGCCCAAGAAACGTCAATGCGATGCCCACTGCTTGCACAGGGGTTGTTGGACTGCGGAACCAGAGAATAGCCAAGACGATAACAAAAACTCTCTTGATCAAACTGGCCACGGAATAAGTGACCGGAGAAACCATGGATAAGAGTACAAACGCCAGCATATTTTGAGCGAAGTGGAAAACACCGTTGAATATGAATTCGATTGTCAAACGGCCGTGATCCATAGCGTCCTTTTTATTGCTCAGGTCGAGCGAGTCGTCATGTAAAAAGTCCTTCAGAAGGGTGATGCCCTCGCTCCAGAACCAGATGGGCAGTGTAACGATGAACGCCATGCCGGATGAATAGCACAGCAAGTTTAGTTTGTCTAGTTTCTTGGGCTGTATGCCAGGCCCTTCCGCCTCTGCTTTGGCAGCTTCGTTAAACATCTTCTTCGATACGATGTTCTGAGTAACAAAAATGAGAGTTGCCAGCAAAGCTTGGATAACCCCCATCATTTGTCCGCCGTAGCTCGCTTTTCCAGAGCAAGCCAGCATGACTCCAATTGTCAGGGGGATCAATGACAGATACGTTGCTTGCGGGTATCGTATATCATAAAATATTTTGTAAGCCAAAACGGTAAACAGAGGCGATAGTCCTTTGATCGTGTGAACTAAAGAGACCGGAATCTTGGCAGTAGCAGTCGAACTCAGCAAATGGCCTCCGATCTGAAAAGCGGCGAGCGGTAGAGTCGTCATGATCACGGCCCGAGACGGTTGGCGAATAGGGTGTTGCAGGGCCGAGACTTTTTGTCGGAGAGCGGGAAATAGAGCAGCCATCCATGACATGACCACACAAAGAGATGACACGAAGGCGAATTGGACCAGGGTCAATGTCGCTGGCTTGTCGAAAGCGTTGAGGATAGACTTGGAGGATGTGTTGGTAAGGGCGGATGATGTGTACCACATTATGCATAGAATCTGCAACACATTAACGTGAGCACCCAAGCGACATTTGGGGTTGCGCGACGGGAACGTAAGAGGCGAGATCATGTACTTACGACAAGTTTTGGGGAGACTGGAGCCCTTAGCGCATCGGCAATCTCATGTGCATTTTGACTGACGCTCCCTTTTCTCGTGCGAATCGTGCGAATAGCATCACTCAAGCTCTTTTGGCGACCATGACCGCGCGCAGAGCCGTTGGAAGATGACCACGGCGAGAGCCCTTGGTGCTGTGCACTTGCCCCGTTCCCATTTTGATTCTTCATGAAAGGCGCGGAACGCCTGTCTGAATGGGTCATGTTTCCGTTGGGAAGGCCATAACCTGAAGCAGGCTTCAGGGGACTCGGTGATCGGGACAGGCCATTGGCCATGCGTGGCGCGTCTATATGATCGGGAAATTTTTCCATCGCTACGCAAACCAGCAGCTAATGACGAAAAATGCTTGGACGAAAACGTATATATACAGAGCCGCGAGTGTCTGAATGATATCGTTGGGCGAGGATCGGAAAGTCGCGAATACGTCAGGTCAAAGGTGGGATTGCGATAACGAGTCTTGGCACTGAGGATCGGAATTGCAGGCTGGAAAGTTAAGTACAGGGCCAAACGAACGACGGGAAACGAAAAAAAGTTGTGAAGGCGCAGACTACTGCGATTGACTCATGGCGAGTTAGACGACTGGGTGGAAATCAGGTCGATTGGAGATTGACGTGCGTGCGACCCTTGAAGTATGGCGGATAAGAAGACCAAAATGTCACCTCAGGGACGAGTTGAGGAAGAAATGGCCAAATTATCTGGTTGTTGTAAAAGGGTCAGGACTGGGATGGCGCTGGTGGGCTGCCAAACGTCAGAAGTGGGATTGGCTCCTGACGGGGGACAGAGTTGGGGCCACGGGGGGCGAATGATGGGCTCAGATTATTATTATCTAGCAGCAAGACCAAAGCCAGTGAGAGGCAGGTACTACATAATAGGACCTACCTAGGTAGGTAGGTACCTACTGTACATATAGGAGCCGCAGCAGGTCAACTGGTGGGCCAGTGGCCGTCAGTGCCCGCTATTAATATAGGCAATCGGCAGGAACTTCAGGGGATTCGAGCACCACTTGAAGCGCTAATGTTTGCTTGGCGTGCTTGGGTAGGTATGCAAGGACAAAGCCTGGTTGAGTGCTCTTGCTTGACATTAGCCGGCAATCTCCCGGTTTGACACCAAAATCGAGATAAGATTTATTGCGAAGCCAACAGAATCCAGGGTGCCGCGTCTCGTATGCATTCTGCTCATCCTACGCATGGCTGACCATTCCGACCGGATTTTATCGAGCCGTTGAAGCTGCCGCGATCGCTATACACCTTTTTAAACGGCATTCTTTATTGCGTAATTTTCAATACGAAGACGGCAACTTCCCGCATGGCGCATCGCTGCGATATTGCATAGCGGCACCTCGATACCAAGTTGAACTTCGCTCTTTAACCGTCAAATCGCCCCTTTATTTTCGAATCAAGCTCTTGTGTTATGAAACGAGACCCGAAGCAGTACATCATTGCTGTCACGGGTCTCTACGCAGTTTTTCAACTCCTGACTCGAGCGTCGAACCCAGCAGATTTTCGAACAATCGCGGCGCGTCGTCGCTAACAGCATTGCCATCATGGCCGCTCCAAAAATGACCAAGAACCAGATGCGCAGGGCGAAAAAAAAGGAACAGAAGAGGACACAGAAAGAACAGGTAGGTCCACAACTAGCAGCAGCTGGAATACATGCTCCTGCTCCTGTGTGGCCTTTTAATACAGCTTGGCTCAAGCTAACATGTTGCCAGCCTTCCAATGGCCAAAATCAGGAAATCAAACAAGATCAAGCACGGCCCATTGATTCAGAAGAGACCACCGACATCACGAACACTAGTACTGAAGACGCTGAGCTTGTGGTTGTTCCCGACACTTTGGCGGTCGACGACTCGTTGGACGATGATCCGGCTTTCGCGGTTTACAAAGATATCTTCAGCAAGTTTGGCACCTCTTTGGAAGAGGATGAGGTAGCAAAGGAGGCGAATGCGGGAAACCAGGGTGTTGTCATGACTGGCGACGATGACAATATTCCAGACGAGGACGACGAAGACAAACCAAAACTATCGAAAAAGAAGCGGAAGGAGTTGAAAAAATTGTCTGTGGCTGAGTTGAAAGCATTGGTATCCATTCCGGAAGTCGTTGATTGGCACGACGTGTCGTCATCCGATCCTCGGGTTCTCGTTCAGATCAAAGCTCAAAGAAATGTTGTTCCCGTTCCGTCGCACTGGTCCCTGAAAAGGGAGTACTTGTCGTCCAAGAGGGGTGTTGAGAAGGCTGCTTTCCGATTACCTCAATTTATCGCCGATACAGGGATTACAGAGATGCGAGATGCTGTTTTAGAAAAGCAAGCAGAGCAGACGCTGAAACAGAAACAAAGGGAACGGGTTGCGCCAAAGATGGGCAGGCTGGATATCGACTACCAAAAGCTCTATGATGCCTTCTTCCGTTTCCAGACAAAGCCGGAGCTCACCCGATTCGGCGAAGTTTATTACGAGGGAAAAGAGGCAGAAGTAGATTTTCAGGACTTTCGTCCTGGTGAGCTCAGTGACGCCACCAAGGAGGCGCTGGGTATGCCCGCTGGTGCACCACCGCCTTGGCTGATCAACCAACAACGTTACGGACCCCCCCCGTCCTATCCAACACTCAAGATACCCGGACTCAACGCACCACCGCCACCAGGCGGTTCATGGGGTTTCCACCCTGGTGGTTGGGGCAAGCCTCCTGTTGACGAGAGCAATCGACCTCTGTACGGCGGTGATGTGTTCGGTCTTGCTCAGAACGGAGCGCAAACGCAATCACAAGCCCAGTTACAACTGGGCGAATCCGTTGATCGTACGTTATGGGGTGAATTACAGCCTCGCGAAGAGGAATCTGAAGAAGAGGAATCCGAGGAAGAGGACGAGGACGAGGACGATGACGCCGATGACGCAGGACTCGAAACGCCCAGTGGTCTGGAAACTCCCAGTAGCTACTCTAGTACCTTGCACGATTACGGTAGTGGCGTCGAAACGTCGATCGGCGGAGAAATGGACTTACGAAAAGAACGCCGCGGCTACGACACAGAAGAATCATCAGCACCTCGTTCAGCATACACAGTTCTTCCTGAACGACAAGTCCGTGCAGAAGGCTTCTTTGGAAGCGATCGCGTCTATGATCTCAAGGCCGGGCAGCGAGCAGCCATGCCTGTCCTTGGTTCAGAAGACGAGTCCCGCAAGCGCAAGAAGCCTGGCGACGTTGATGTTGCTCTGGATGTAGATTCGCTGAACCAGCATGACGGTATTAACAAGGATTCCCTTAAGCAGAAATTTGAAGAAACGAGCAGGCACGAAGGAATCGGTGCTAAGTGGGCACACGACGATGACCTGACCGATCTCATTGCTGAGGAGAGTCGCAAGCGACAAAGGACAGAGAAGGAGCTACGAGAGAAGAAGAAAGAAAGCCGGCAAAGGTATTAATGCTTTAGTTGTATGATTTTCAAGCTGGGCGGCGGAGCAAGGGGTTTGACACTTGAAATGAGAGCCTTTAATTTGAAGGACACTTTCCCGAGAATACATTGTACGTCAGGGGAAGCGCGAATTAGGAAACAATAGAGTCAACGCCCATGGCGTGAGAACTATGGAACAAATGCTCATGCGGAGCTACCTCTACACCATCTATTTTGCAACATTTGGGCGTTGGAGAAAGGTTTGAACTAGGTTGTTCCTTGATATGTAACATAGTCCTTATACTGCACCAAAAATGGCACAAGGGTACACATTAAGATACATGTACATCGTTCATATCATCGAAATGGGCTGCTTGAAGATTTAAACCCAAACACTATCCTTTGGAGTCTTTAATGATCGTCACTGTTGTGTATTCGAATAAATCTGCTAGCTCCGCCGAGGCGTATTTCATGTTACATGAAGCTATACAGGAATTTGCTTATTATACAGAAGTCATTGCTTCATACTGAGCGTCGGGACTGGTGGTTGCACTTGAGTCAACAACTGATAGAGACGACCGGGCTTTTAGCCGGATGTTTTGTTCTTCGCACAATCATTGCATAGCCACGCAGAGCTCGTCACAGGAATAATGGCATCGTTTTGTATGCAACCAGCGTGATATAGTCGTTTCGTGCAGGCCTGGGGGAGAAATATCATTAGCACAAACATGCAGAGCATTGATGATAATGGGAACTCCCCGGAGATGCAGAGTCAATCCAAGTCTTACCGTATTACAGCATAAAAGAAGTCGAGGGCCGAGAACTGGAAGCTGGCAGACTGTGCAGCCGTTGGCACCCTTGCGGATCTGCGAGACGCGTGGAGAATGCTTTGATTTATCTTTTGCTGAAGGGCTGGTAGCTTCAGCTGGTTGACTTGCGCCTGCTGGGCGCTTTGCTCGTGCTTCATTGATGTATCGAAATGCTTGCTTGAAGTCTTCGTCATCGAGGGCGTTCCTCGCTAGGAGTACACTGCTGTGCTTTGCAAAATCGCGCATTCGCTGCTCTGTCGCTGCCAACCATGAGGCTTTACGCTGGACAAATCCTAGCCAAGCGCGGGGAAAGTATGCGGCTGATATGTTCTGTCGCAGAATATAGCCATCCCATTCCCATATGTATTCCTTTTCTGCTGGAGTCACATCCGAGAAGTCACTTATGCTTTCTCGATGTTTCTGAATGAGCCATGTATTGTCAGGAACATTCACGGGTACATCTTGGCCAGGCTTCAACCTTGCCTTGCTAATAGAGTGAAAAAGTGGTTGAGGTATATCAGGAACAGTAGCCTTGCTGGTCTTCGTCTTTTCAAATCGCCGTGGTATGATCTTCTGTGGTTTCGAGATTGGCGAAGCAGTTCTCTTACGATCCAAAATATTCTTGGTAGGAGATTTGAGGGATTCGTCGATATCCGGGCCCATACGCGACATGAGCCATGCCTGATCTCCTGATACCACTGTTCGAATATGAAAGGGCTCGACGTTGCGCCCGAGATGAAATGTCTTTTTTGGGGACGCTGTAGGTTCTCGAAGAGCCGACACCCGGAAAAGCGGTCCATCATTCGTACTCTCGAGCGTATAATCGTACGTCGGATGTGCAAGTTGGAGGTGTAGTTGCAGCTGGTCCATAGACTCATGAAAGGCGCCACAGTTGATACAATGATAGTAGTCTAAGGACACTGGTTGATAGGACGGTAGGACGTACTGTACTCGGCCTTCACTTGTATGGCTTGCGAAATTTCGACCCCGTTGTTTTTTCTCCCTCCCCAGCTGCTGATCGCTCAGGACCTTCAAATTATATATCTTATTCTTCTCCCGTGCTCTTAAAGAGCGGGATGGTGTTTGATCCCCTGCAAAGTCATCATCCTGCTCATGAGGGGATTCCGTCGTAGCTGCGTGACCGTTGATGCCATTCACGGCCGGGGTGCCAACCCCGAAGGAGCTCAAAGCATCGTCACTCCCGGAGGCATCGGGGTCAACAGCAGTGATACAGGGTTTGGAGCCCTTTTCGAGTCTCCGTAATGCCTTGAAACCCGCGGTCCACCGCAGATCGACATTCATTAAATAATTGGTTTGATAGCTGGATTGATCTGATGGATATCTCGCCGACAGGTTCAAGGGGTTTCTCAGGCGTCCAAATACACTATCAAATTTGCTGGATAATATCCAATGCTGAGTTGATCCCCACGGTGGATAGAGGCTCTCGGTTGGTATGCCGAAGTCCTGAGAATTTAATGGCGGCCAATGACGTGCATTTGCTGCTTCCAGCTCTATGAGCAGCTGGTAAGAGTCGGACAAATCAAAGCCCCCGTCATCTGGTCGATTGATGAGGATGCTATCGTGCGTGATGAAGAAGGGCCGGGGCAAATCCACGCGAGCTATGCGATGGGGCCCAGCAGGATTCTCGAACGTGATTAAATCACACATTTGACTTTGACAGTGCAGGACTTGTGGCGGGCCGGAGCTTGTGTCGAATATGGTGACTTTACATCGTGCCTTGGTAGTGAGCACATTGCGGGGGGGGGCCTGGTATGACTTGACCTTCTTGGAGTCTTTGTGAAGAATCTTGAGGACCTCAATGCGTAGGGTTGAGCCTGACTCTGACATGCGAGGCGATGCGATGAGGTGATCAATATCGAATGAGTCCGGTGATGAGATGCGACGACGCTTCGCTGGCCGGGCATCATCGCCATCGCCATCATGAGGCAGTTTATGCATCGGAGTCGAAATGATGTTGCCCATGACTGATGATGTCTTCTGAAGAGCCTTGACTCCACTGAGGAAGTTGCGATGAAGAAAGGGGGCTGTCCGCTTGCAAGGGCTTTGCGCCGTCATGATTGAAACCCATTCATAGAACGGCAATGCCGGCAAACGATAGCCCGGAAGCGAACAGAGGTAGCTAGTATGAGAATCTATGTCGAGAGCATGAGAAGAGGTGAGGCATTGTTTCTGGCGGATCGTCGAGAGTTGAATGCGGGAGAGCGCAGCACCTGAGGATGTTTACCAAACCTCAAAACACGCAAGATGGGTGATCTGCAACGGGACAACAGCAGCGGGTGCCGTGTGCGACGAACAATGAATCGTGGCCCAAGAGCGGCTGCCAAAAGCTCCTGCGAGCGTCAATGCTGCCCGCGCAGGCACAGCGACGGGGTCAAGTATCGAGCAGGCCGAGTTCTGAGAGAATTGAGGCTCACATAGACGTGACGGCGCATGCGATTGATGGCAGCAGTGAGACGCGTGAAGAGTTGCAGGGGATGTGTTCGGTCGCGGCGCTCGGAAAGGCTTAGTGCGGGCAGGCGTGAATGGTGAATGGGCCGCTACCAACCAAACAGCGGCCACTCTGACCTCGCGCAGAGTCGACTGGAGAAACAGCAAACCTTCGCTCCACAAGCAGTTCGACGACTGCATTGGTGAGTGGTGAATGGCGAATGGCGACTGGTGCACCAAGTGGTGAGCCTGGCGCAAACACAGTTCACGGCAGCAGAAACCTGCATGCTTCCTTCCTCTGATCACATCATGTTTGCCTGCCTGCTGATGGCATGTTCAGCAAATCAGACCAGACCCTCGAATGAAGAAGATGCCAGGCGATGCCTTGCTGTGCTTTGTCCTGCGAGAAAAGCAGCCATGTCAGAAAATCAGGCGCGTAATTTTGTCAAATCCACACAAGGCTGTTCAAGCACTTGAAATTGACCACCACAACTGGTTGTTGGAATGACATCTCTCATCCATCGCATTCGCCCCCAGACCAAACCCCTGCGCCAGTATGACGCTACTAGCTGTTGAATGCAAGGCTGACAAGGCAACCACCTGGAGAGCCGCCAGTCTTAGTACAGTATTTGCCTGCTTGCGTGCCTACCCAGGTACCTAGGTAGGTAGGTATTGTCTGGTGCGTCTTTCGTAACGCCCCACTTACTGTTGCGCATTCATGCCTTCACAACTTTGCCGCTTCGTGACTTCAGATACAACAACTTGGTCAAGTCCTCGCCCTCAAGTTTGTCAAAGACAAAACATGAATTCCGCCGTGCGCATGCGCAACCTGGCCGAAATCCCCATTCATTCAATGTTTGGCTGATGATCGCAGCCTTTTGCGGTGGGGTTGAGCTGCTGGAGATTGTGTTAATCCTCCGTTCAGCGTGAACAATAGCTCGACGAGAAACAAAAGCCATCTCAATCCAGTCCGACTCAGCAATATTCCCTATTCGTATACCAGGACTCGTTATCTTCGCATCTATCTCTACAGACTTCACAGGGAGGAGGTCTCACAGCTTGCCACCCATGGCTGTCACACGCAACGCAGGCTCGGAGCAAGGCGGCAACCCTACTAGTCGTCGCAATCCGAATCGCACCACCCGTGGTGTCGCTTCTCGTTCACAAAGACGTGAAAGACCCAATTATACTGAATACTCATCGGGATTCGACGATTTTTCGGACGCGCAGTCAATATCTGACTCTGAAAACAGCTCCACTGCCGAGACTCCGCATCCTCCTGCTCGCTCCAGACGCGCAGCAAATGGAACTGAAGCAAGCACTTTTATCTCTACGGGTATCAAGGCCAAGAATCATTCACAAGAGGGACGCAGACGCTCTGCTACAGCCAATCGTCAAATTGGACGGAAGCTACGGCAGACCTCACGGCCCCAACCTGTCAAGCGACGCAAACTTAAAACGCCAAGTGCTCCCATTTTCGAGGATTATAACTCAAACGTCGTCGTACCTGACTGGAGAGATGCTAGGATACCTTTTGAGTGCTGGGTAGACGTATTTCTGTACGCCGCTCGAGAAGGGTCGACTGAGATGCTCTCCAACAGTTGGCTCATACATACAGCTACGGCTTGCAAAGCACTCACCGAACCCGCCTTAACTGCCATATACCGTTGTCCTACCATAAAGAGCGCGGCGAAGGCGAAACGACTAGCCCTCCTACTCAAACGGCCCACTTCAGAGACGCTTTTCAATTATCGTGCTAAGATTGATACCCTTCACATCAACATTCACATTGTCCCACACGGGCTCTTGTTTCAACTGATTCACCCGCTCACGCGCTTAAAAGAACTCATAATCTACACGCCACTAGATCAGCCTCCGTACCGTGAACTAGATAAAACAAAGCGCTGGCACTACCCTGAAGAAGTCTTCACGGCCTTGGAAGCTAGTCCGGCTGACTCAATTGTCGACGACAAACCCTTTCCGACGACTTTGAAAAGTTGGGAATGGAGCGGCAGATTTATGGGCGGCTTCGTCGCGGATTATGACGCAATGACAGCCATTCATCTCACTACTCCGTTCTCACTACTCACCAGGCTCAGTTTGACCAATTTCCAAGTACCCTCGCTCAAGAATTTGCGAATTGTATCTGAAGAAAAAGAACTGCAGAGTTACCACGAAGATGGCGCTGTCATTCAATCTGTATCAAACTCTATATCCCAGCTACGTACATTGAAGCACCTCATCTTTGAATCTTCGACTGTGATGAACGATCGCCTTCTCCCACTCCTGCCAAAGAACTTGGTACATCTCGAGCTAATAAATTGTTGGGAGGTGAAATCAGATGATCTCACCGCCTTTCTTCGAACTCATGGAAGCGAAATGCAAACACTGAGCTTGATGCACAATCAATCCCTCGACTTGGCGTTCTTGACTGATTTGGACGAAACATGCCCAAAGCTGAGAGAGCTAAACATGAACCTGTCGTATTATCGCCACCACGACTGCATCAACGACGCGGATCCCATGTATGATCAAGCATTACTTCCCGGTCAAATCCCCAAATGGCCGCCAAGCCTAAGAGCCCTCAATATTGAACACATTCGCGATTGGTCGGTGGAAACCGCGGAGATGTTTCTCCAGTCCATCATTGACAGTGCCCCAAATCTGCCTGAACTCAGATACATCGCAATCAAAACCATGCTCGACATACCTTGGCAAGCGCGGGCAGCCATGCGCCGCGAATGGCGTAGCAAAATGGAGAAAGTCTTCCTTCGGCCTTACGTGCCACCTGTTGTTTTCAACACACTCAGACCTCCTTCAAATAGCAAGGAGCCGTCTTTGGGAACGAAGCAGTCGCTTGAAACGGTAAACTCACCATCTCGACGAAGCAGCAGGATCGCGTCCTCTAGTGAGCTATCTGAGTCGCAGACTTCGCCGACCAAATCCCCACGTCTTCAGCGACACAACCAACGATCGTATAAGGAGCCAGATACTGACGAGGACGAGTTCGTCTCAGAAGACCATGAGGATGAAAAGAACGAGGGCGGAAGCAGTGAAGAGCGTTCCACCGGCGCCGAGGAGCACCCAGTTACTAGCAGCGAGACCTCTCCTATCTTCATTCATGGTAAATGTACAACCGTCAACATTCTGTTTGACAATCAGAAAGTACGGGAACTGCAATATAGCATGGAGGATTTCGGCTCAGAAGGATCCGACTCAGAGGAGGAATGGGATGGTGACTACGAAGATGAAGGAAGCTTTGTCGTGTTTTAGCGTGCTACCTAGCTTTGCCTAAGACGTATTGTATAAGAATTGCATAATATAGATGCCTTTGCTCCTTGCAGTACTTTCTTTTCGCCCAGGGGTTCTCATTGGCTTTGACGATGCATCGTGGTTTGCTTCGTACCCTGGAACAAGGATACTCAGGGTCACTAGTGCGTATGGATCATGAATTGACGGACGAAGAACTTAAGCCGGAATGAATGATATCATGGTTGTACACGGATTACGAAGGTTGGCGGTGGCGAAAAGCCATGGCTAAGTGCACGTCGCTCTGTAAAGTGCTTTACACCACGCCTTGGAAATGCGCAACATCATAAACGCCAATACATATGTATTTACAAAGTCAACACACCAAACGCGCCATAGGCATCACGGTTCCGGAATCTGGTAATTCATAGGCTACAAAAGTCAATTATTTTCCCAATATCGACAAGTCATGGTATCCAGAGCCCGTATTGTGTACATGGTAAAAAACCGCTGGTGCAGGTGCTGTGCAAAATATGCGAACGTTCGGCCCTCATGCCTTGACTCCGAAGCGCTAGCAAAACCTCTAAAAGAAGAATGTATTGTACAGGTTTCTGATCAAAAAATTACCAACATCTTCAAAGATGAGAAATGCATAACTCTCGCGTGTGCTTCAAACCGTCACTAGAACGCAGCACCTCCTATACCCTCACCGGCGAGATTCTTCATACTCTTTTCGCTCAAGTCACTTCGTAATTCCCATGCTCGAGACTCCCGCTCAAGCCTATCCCACATATACAGGGACTTTCGGAGGCGTTCTTGCTTGTAGCGGAGGTCTTCGCGCATCTTCTCTTCTTCGTCGTGTAATTTGCGATAATGAACCTCGAGCTCACGAGTAACGCCAAGAGTGACTGGAGTCATGGAGGGATCCAGCTTTCCGCCTGGAATAATGGGAGGCATTGTTGCTAGGAGGCTTTGTGCGAGGGTCTGCCTCGGGCCGCTGCCATGTTGTGCCGCGGGACCAGTGGGAGGATTGAATGGTCTGGATTGAGTGGGCGTAGATGATCCGCCAGTATTGGACTGAGCGCTGCGAGGGCCAGTTGGAATGGCAGTAGATCCGCCTGGAGTGGTGGGCGACGGAGACAGTCCAGACATTTGCCGCGACGATGGTTGACTCCAGGCTGTCCGACCACTCATGCGATGCGGATAGCCACCCCTTGATGGTGGAACATAGCCTCGTGGTCCAGAGGGAGGGTTCGTCGGGCTTGGAGCATCTGTGCGATTTGGCGTGGGAGGATGCCTGGAACTAGAAGGTAGCGGTGATGAGATGGATGAGGATAAACCCCGATTTGCAGAAGGCGCTGCAGGGGGCCCTCGGAGAGCAGCTGGGCCGCGAGGTGGTGATCTTGACGCAGAAGGCGGATCGAGAGGCCCAGAGCGAGGTGTTCCCCTGACCGATCCGGAGCCCGAGGTTATTGTGCGATGAGGGGACTGCTCTCGGGAGGGTAAGGGTGAGCGTGCTCTTATGGAGCTCGGTCGCGGAGAAGCCTTCTCAGAAGCGGGTTGCGATGTGATGGCCGATGAGATGCCCGACTCTCGAATCGGTGAGGCACGTCTGTACGGTTGGTATCGCTCCCCCATTCGACTTCGACTCGGTGATCTAGACCTGGCTCGATATGATCCTCCTCGAGGTGCCGCGAGCGGGGACCTGATTGGAGGACTTCTGTCGCGTCTTTCTCGACCGGATGGGGAACGAGACCTACGGCTGAAGTCATTTTCGTTAGCCTCTAGACAATGCCTTTCATGCAGCGGGAGGAATGAAGAACTTACCGTTCATCACGCCGATCAAAACCACAATCCCTATCCCTCAGACGGTCTCGATCCCAATCGCGCTCCCTATCACGCTCTTGGTCTCGGTCACGCTCCCAATCCCGACGAGGGGAGCGAGGTCTATCGAATCTCATGTCTCTAATCGGTGACCCTCGCCTTGATAAGCTGCGCCGCGCCGGCCCAGGTGATCGTCGCATGGGCGACCGAGTACGCTCCCTTCGCCGTGGTGGCGGACTTTCCCTCTCGCGAGATCGTTCTCTCCGGGTGAATCTATCTCCACCGCTTCTTGATCGTCGCCGAGGAGGATATCGACCGGGTACGTAGCTATCGGAAGCTGCAATAATGGGGCTGCGAGGACGAGGGCTTCGAGCTCGAGGGCTTCTTGGTCGTTCGCGTAGCGGGCTCCTTGGTCTATCTCGTACAGGACTTCTCGGCCTTCGAGGAGATCGATCTCCAGCAGGAGCGCCTCTCGGCGTCGGCCTCCAAGATTCTCCAGCACCATATCTTACGACCTCACCATCGTCATACCTGGTTCATGTGTTAGTATTAATGGGGTGGTTCATGACATGGAATCGAATGATGAAACAGACCTTCTTCCTCGCGCATCTCGATCGCGCTCCATGTTGCTACAGGACGTTTCGCGAAGCCGGGCGGGCGTGTTGCGACAGTGTCGTGGAAACAGTATGGAGTCTCGAATTGCCTGTCCCTCGAGGCGACTTCTCTACTGATACCAGCCAGGAATTGAAGCGACGAAAACTGGGCGGCGAAACTCAAGACCGAATTCCGGACAGCTATACAGTGTGAGTACGCGCAATGCCGATCTCGCACAGTACAATCGATCTGTGGCAAGATACGGAGCTACTTAAGTACCTGCGTACAGATGTTTCATTTCTAGACTACTGGTATAAGCATTAAGGTAGAAGAAAGGAAGGACGAAGTAGGGTTCCTGACCCATCAACAAAGGCCAGATTCCCTTTCGGTGTTACTGAGATAGCCAAATCCTGAACACCAATCTTCAAATGCAGACCTTGACCAAAAACGTATGGAGACAACTCGGGGGCACAGAAGTGCACACCCAAGCAATTAACTGCTCTTTGAGCCACCTAACTGTCCCATATCTCCTTGCTCATCCTCTGTGGTATCACCTTGGCTTGTCGCGGAGATCCGTGAGAGAATCCATTCCTGCGCCTCCTCTGCATGATCCTGCATCATTTCATTGAGCCCAAGTTTTGGACTGCGCACGACAGTGCCAAATCTTCGTTTCTGCACCTTTTTGGTCAAATCGTGATCAGACCAACAGGCGTGATCACCAGCAACGTAAACTCTGGAATTTTCCTTGTACCACGAGGATAGGTCCGGATCGACATCGGACTTGACGGGTCTTAAATTTCCCGTAACGTAGTTGACAATGCCCGCGATCTTGGATTTACAGTCTGGATGGAAGAATGAGTTGGAATCATCAGCCAAAGGATTCAATTATTCGTCTTACCTCGGTTGATCAACAAGACCTTCACTCCCAAGTAGGCATTACCGACACCCATTAGGAAGATCTCATCCGTTTCATACAACTGGAGAAAGTTGTCCCACAGGTAGCATACCAGTTGTTGAATCTGCTCCTGGAGAGCTCGTTCTCTGTAGCCCGGTATGAAAGAGTCCGTATCCTGATACGTCATCAGCACCTTGTGTTGTGGATTTCCATTCAAAGACACGCCTCACCTCGTCATTGGTGATATAGGCTGGGACATTGATATCCATGACACCAAAATTCTGACTGATAGCCCAATCGATGTACTGAGTTACACCGTCCACCTGTTTACTTTTAGCTTTGCAAGACGGAGTAGCACTCCACGAGACTCACCACCCATGCATTGTGCGGCTCCAATTCCGAGTCGATAACATCGGATTGAGCCAGTAGTTGAGGTCTGGAGTACAGTTAGCATGTTCCCTAGACTCTGGACGTGCGATGCATCGAGCATGGGGACAACAGAAACCTGGCATGTACGGAAATTTAGCTGAAAAGGACAGACTCACGGGTCGTGTATGATGACCAATAGTCTTCTTGAGGTATGTAACAAAGGTGTCACAAGAACCTGGTTCTCAAACGATTTGTATAAGTGCTCTCTTTGAACATACAGAGGGATCATATTGTGCTTGTCCTGGAGCACTTGTCGCTGCGCATTGCGAATCACGTCGTGCAATCGGCTAGCTCGCAGTGATTGCATGGTAGGGACGTCGACGATTCCGGGCCTCATACATTCCCAACATGGTGCTTGATGAGCCTGCACTTTCGCAAGCGTTCTAGCAGCGTCTTTGTTGAGCTTTGGGATTGTCATTTTTGGCGGTGGCTCACCCATAAGGGTCCTTGCCACAGCAACAGCGGAGTTCGATATTGCAGACAGGTTGTAGCCACCTTCCAGACACACTGCTACTTTTCCATCGGCCAGAGACATGAGCATATGTGTCATGTGGGCATAGCAGGGCGGTGTTACGAAACACCCGCCAAGCTCGTCACCATCCGCAGCGTCAAATCCCGCAGATATGACGACCAAGTCAGGGTTGAACTCTTTGGCAATAGGCATGACAATCTTTTGGAAGGCCGCCATATATTCGCCATCGCCCATGCCTTGGTCATGCCAGCCAATGTTGATATTTTTACCCAATCCGGCGCCCGCGCCGCAATTCTCGATTCCTCCATCCGGCGTCTCTGGGTCCGGAGGTTTGCCGGGATAAAATTGTCCATTTTGATAGACATGTATAGATATATAGAGAACATTCGGATCGTCGTAAAATATGTTTTGAATGCCATTGCCGTGGTGAACATCCCAATCAAGGATAAGCACCTTCCGGCAGATATCAGGGTAGTCTTGTTGGCAGACACGAACAGCGACTGGTACGTTGTTGAAGAAACAGAAGCCCATAGGGGCATCGAACTCAGCATGATGCCCGGGGGGGCGTATCACAGCAAACGCATTCTTGACCTGACCCACCACGACGTTCTTGCAGGTATCTATGGCACCACCAGCAGACAGAAGCGCCGCAGGATATGACATGCTTCCAACGTACAGAGATTCGCGGCCTTGGTCGAAACGTTTTGTAAGTTCACGAAGCTCTGCCGTACTCAAAGTTTCCAAATGCTCGACCCAGGTCATGTGCTCTGACGAATGCGCGAGGCAGATTTCCTCGCGAGTTGCTGGGCGCGCAGGTATCCTCCACATGTACCGCGTTGGACATTCCTTGATGATGTTGGGTAGCTCGGCTTCTGGGCCGGTATAGACAAGACCAAACTTTTTAAAAGCCTTGAAAATTTCATGAATGCGTCGAGGATCTTCAGGGTGGTGTGTATTTGGGCTGAAGTCTGCGTTCATGTGAAGTTTCATGCGTTCATCGTAGCAACAACCAGTGGGGAGAAGCCCTCGTCTCCGTAATTGCTCCAAAGCCAGATCTTGAGGATCCGAATCGCTGTAGTTATCATAACTTACCTCCTCAGAAGCGGTATCGTCATCATCTTCAGCCCGAGGGCTGGTGTCTTGACCGATGCCGTTGGATGCTTCAACATCTGCCATTTGATGGTCTTCCGCATCTATTTCCGAGTGGTGGTCCATGCTGTTCTGACGTTTGACCAAAAGGACATTTGGGTATCAGAAGATGACGAGGAGAGTCAGAAGACGGGCCAAGGCCGATGGAAGGAGCGTTGAGAAATTTAGGCTCAGAAACTCTCGAGATGCTTCTCGGCCTTTCAGTCACGCACAGAGCCAAGCCTAAATTCGAGAGTTAGTGAAAGCTTCCCGGAATGAGTCCTTTATTCGAAGCGAAACTCCAATGTTTGATTGTGTATCCTGCCTCGACCTTAACGGCGTCTCATGATCGCTGTTGCTGATTCTCATCTCTAGAACGGAAGCACTTTCATGAAACAAGGAGCCAACCCGACCCAACAGAAAACGCAAACAACTCCCATGAGAAGTGGAAAATGCAGGCAATGAATTCTGTTCAAGGTGGGCTATGCGATGAGGTGAACTTACCTGAGCAAGGCTGAGCACCGGGTAGTGTTTAATACTTGGCAAGCTGCACCAACTGAATTCTGTCTGGCTTGTTTGGCAACAGGAAGCAGCACCGCGCATGTATTTGACAGCAGCTGAAGTATCATCTGAGAGGACAAAAACTCCTGGGCGAGCAGCGATATTCGAGTTCAGCTTGTGGACGGGCCGGCGCAGATTGCGAGCCCAGGCGAGCGAGCAAGCGGCAGCTGCGTATCGGGCAGTGTGTTCAATGTTGACATGTAAATTGGAGGCGCTGCAACAAGAGCACAGAGCGACACCGAGTCGGGAGGTTGCCCTCAGACTGGGCGACTTTGGCGGTGGACCCCACCACTGGCTTTGCCGTGGTCTGGTGCTGGCCACGGTGCTAGCTTGGGCCACTGGACGCATATGCCAGCACCTGGCTTTGAACATTGGTGCAGTCTGGTCGTGTCTGGTTGCATATGCTACCAGCTCACACCAGACCACGCGTCCACCAGTCGCTGACTGGGAATGGCACTGCCTGTACTGTCGAAGCGGGGAGCATGGTGCTATCCAGAATGCCATGTTGGTCGGAAAGCAGCCTATAAGTAGAGCGCAATGTTAGTGCTTGCTGTAGTCACCACTGTCAATTGCCATTGTAGAGCAGACCTGCATCAGAACTAATACAACGCTTCAAACAATCTAATGCTCAATTCCCCTCATATCTTGGCTAACCTTAAGATACTGACAGACCCTATTACAGCCGGCAGCTCATACAGCGCAACACAAATCCCTCTACCCTACCAAAGGCTATTTCCACATCAACATCAAGTCCACGCCTCCAGAATGCTCGGCGTTGAGACTTGGGACTCAAAATCCGAAAAGAGCAGATAATCCTCCAAGAACGATCCATCGTCAACCCTAGGGGAATACCGCGAGTACGAGACTAGAAATCTTGAACCACCAGGGACGTGGCCGTTCGGGCTGGCATCGCTCTGTAACCTAGTACAGTCTTCGTCACGTTCGTCATCGAAATCAATGATCCCGCCGACTCCGTGCTCAGCTAGATCGATCTTCATGTCCATCCAATTACGCTCGTCAAGTGCACATCGGAGAGCAATTTGTATTGACTCTTGATCAAAAGTGAAGCTGGGATGTCCGAGCTGAATCTCGGTGATGAGACGTTTCCGAGGATAGCTATAGATATTGTTGAAATAATACAGCAGCTCTTCGGGGCCCAGCTTCGCGTACGTTTTGACAATACGACCCCAATGGCTTTGATCGTTCCAGCTGGTTACCAAGGAGTGACTTCTAGCGACAATCTCGACCAACGCGGGCTGGGCTAACTGCTGTACTGCTGTCAGAGTTGGTGAAATAAACTGGACTTTCGCGTACAATAAACTTACTTGATTCGATGCTGGGTCTAGACGAGGACAGATGTAATGCAGTATCAAGTCCTTGATGGTCTCGAGCAGATCCATCAGCTCCAACAGCTCGGCTGTTGAGTGATATCGCAATTGACCTGTGCGTATGTCATCAACATAGGGCTCGGGATGGCCAACACGAGGTCGAGGGAATTCACCATGGAAGTGAACACCATACATCCACCAACGATAGAATGCTCTTCGAAAACGAACCCGCTCATGGGACCGGAGCAGTCGACAGTCTTCCGGCTGATGAATCCATCGCATCTGAGGGAACAAAGCCTCCCACTCACGAACAAGTTGACAATGCTTTAATAAGCCAGAAAGATCCCTTTCCGTCAGGATAACAGTGGTTGCTGACATCTCGGAGCTCTTCGAAGTTTTTGAGACTTTGCCGGCCTGCATGAATCCCTGCCGAGTTTTTTCTTCACATAAAGGTGCGACTTGACCCTTTCTGTTCAATATCAATCCCCCATCACCGGAGAGTCGTTTGAAAATAATTCTTCGCGGCTGGTATTGGCCCCCAGTATCAACATCCGCTGCAGAGGCTGTGTATGCTTGCAGGAGTTCATCAAACGGGCTGAAGTCGCGCTGCAAAACAGGGAGCACAATATCGATCTTGCGTCTTTGAAAGAAATGAAAGAACTCAGTGTTCGTGATGGAAAGCTTGAATATACTTTCCAAGTCCAAATGTTGGTAAATTTCGAGGAGGATTTCGAGGGGCATACCCGCAAGGCAGGCGTAAAGCCTCTGAGATGCTGCCATCTCTTGATGGTACTTAAAGTGACCTAGCCCGCTCTGGAATTGTACTGGACCAATCTCTATTGTCGAAATCCGGAAGCGGTCTATTTTGCTTATCTATGTCGTTCCCTTGCTTGCTCGCTCGGTATCCACGTGGTCGTCCTATTGCCTTGTGGTTGTTCTTTTTGATTGCTTTAACTGGTTCGGAATTTAATCTTGTACTTTATAGATGACGTTTAAGGTTCGGCCCTTCTCTCCGCCGCCGGATCAAGGCGAAATGGTAAAGAAAACGATGCTCAAAATCAATCTCGAAACATGAACACAGTGAGAAACGCTAATGGTTGTTAGCGCCATCCTCGGCCACCTTCAAATGAAAAGACCTACATCGTCTGAGAAGCATCATATATGTGCAGATACTGTGATGTTCTACAACTCGATGTTTTGTGATAGTAGCTGGGTAATTGGCCGTCCCGGTTTAGAGCTTCCAAAATGCACCAGAAGATTGCTCAAGGCCAACAGCAGTGAGAATAAAAGCAAGCTCGAAGCTTCGGTTATGATGCTCAAATTCCGAATAGTTACTTTCGAAGTCTCCAGGCTTCGCAATGGCTTCGCAAGTACTCAGGGAGTAATGGAAGCGCGTATTATGAGGCCTATTGTTCTGCGACCCCGGCGTTGGGGCTAGGAAGAGGGCAAGGAGGGCCCAAATGGGTTGAAGTAAAAGCTGCACGAGGAAAAAAGTCCATAGTCATGGATGAGTCATTCACAACCAACGAAGTCAGGGTTGTGGAAGCTCAAAGTTGATATTGATGCTTGTGGGAAACCCAAGGGGGAAGGGAACGAGGACGAGGCACTCAATAATAAACGGGGAGCTTGGGATGTTGCGCGTCTGTTCTCCCACCAAATTCTTAGCCCGTCCAGGTATGGCGGACGTGGACACCCCTGACGCAAAGTACCTAGGTAGCTTGACGTGCAACCAATGACACCATCGACCCCAGATCCGGGTTTCACAGTCTCTTATTATCAAAGCGACAACTCTCTCCTGTGTAGAGCAAGCTGAGAGTTGATAACGATCAAGGGAACAACATCTGTCGCGTCTGCCTATAGCATTATGCCCGGCTCGATCAATCGCCAGCAGGTCTCTGTGACGCCTGTGTACGTTGTCATAATGACTTGAAGCAGCGAGCAGCAAATGCATAATCACAATCGCAAGCCGAACAATTCTCAAACATGACATTTTCATAACGCCCTACTTTCTAAGACCAAAATCGCATTTTTACAGAACCCAAGAACTCCGACGCCAGCTTTGATCGAGCTACAAGTTGTGAAATACCACTCCTTACTACCCTCTATGCGAAGACGGATTTCTTATCCAACTCGTCCTTGACAGGGCGGACGCCACCATTGGAACGCAATCCTAGCTCCCCCTTTCTCGACAATCTCCCTACGTTCTGTTCCACTCTGGCATTATGTCTAGAGACCTTGGCCTTTCGAAGGTCGGATCGAATTTGGTTCGGGGAGATGAACTCGCGGTTTTCGTAGATAATTGGGCCACCAAAGGATCCTTCCTGGATAACTATCGGTGTCAAGACAAATCGGGGTCCGATTTCAACGAGCTTGATCTCGGTATTGGCCCCTGCTTTGGTGGATGTACCTTTCGACTTTTTACTGCTTTCCTCACCGTCTCCTGGGTGCAGTACCGAAGCTGCTTCTTCGTTGATTTGGTAGTTTCGCACCCAAATCTTCCCATCGGCTACACTGAATCCCATAACATGATCGATAAAGGGCTTAGATTTCCTGGCACCTTGAGGAACTCCAAATGTATGCAGGAAAACTTCCTTGATGAGTCGCAAATGAAGTTGCTCATCAAAGACAGCATCGAACGACAGGATTGGGCGAGATCCTTTCAAACAATTACCGGTGAAATGCAGCTCTTCCATGGTATGTACTGACGTAGCAAGCGTTAGTGCTATGTAGATGTGCGCAATGTATTCATCTCTTACAGTTCTGGAGATACATCTTGATGGTTGGCCCGTTGGGAATCTTGCCGAGCCAAATGTAAAGATCTTTCCCTTTCCTGGCCTCGAAGAAGAGCACATTGTTGCAATTGTATAGTTCGGCAAGTTCGTTGAGTTCGTTCAGCTTAGATTTGGAGTCAAATTTGACGTCTTTGCGACCATGGGGTAACATAGAAGCAAGATCATTTAGCAGGTGGCGGTGTCTATTTTCGTTCGTAGGAAAAACGTCAGTCCACGGTGAAAGCGAAATCCGTGATGCGCAGAACCAGTACGAACCTGTATGTCACACCGCGGGACGAAAGAATCAAAACTCGTTGCTTGTTCTTCTTGACACTATTGCTTCGGGCTTCGGGCTTTAGGATGTCGCTTTTAGACAACGATTTGTACACAGCTGCCATGTTGACTGTGACTCTGAGCGGTCGTCGACTGACTTGCGATTGCGAAAATTGGCGAGATGTGATAACAGCAGCCAAAGACAAATCCTGACTGAACCAATAGTGCCCGAGAGAAAAAATTGGCACTAGAAGGGTACAGGGTCTTATCGATAAAACATACCGGCTAGTCAAGTCCTTACCAAGTAAATGAACGGTTGCACTTGCGCGCGAAAGTGGAGCCTTTTTTTCAGCAGCCTGCTACTCATTTTATAACCTGCCAGCTTCATATCGTGCTCCGCGACATTCACAAACATCGACATCATGCGCATTATGTCAAATCATGCATGCAATCATGCATGCAATCACGCGGAGTTATAGAAAGAAATACAATGAGGGAAATCAAATAAATAAATGAGACTGCAGTGAGCTGTGAATTTGCAAAAATGCCGAAAGTGAGCAGTTTCCTAGCAGTTGGAACTCTGCCCGTGAAATTCTTGATATCAATGTACCTAGGTATCTTTTCGAGCCTAGACCTCGCGGACTTAATATTGTGGCTTATGACTCAAATGCATGGAACGCGGTACGATCAGTTGGTGCCACCAATTACACAGTGACGCAGCATACCCAGCTACCTACCTACCTAGTAGGTAGGTAGGTAGCTGGGTCCATTCGGGAACAGAAGGAAATATCAGATCATTAAGGATTCGTTCAAGTGCGGTACATGTGGAGGACCTTTGCCTCCCGTAGCGTTCCTCCAAAGCGACTGCCCGAAACATAAAGCCAGACCACCGTCATGACAAACAAAGAACAAAAAGAAAGTCAAAGTGTCCCCGCCTTTCTAGATTATGGACAAAGACGTATCACCATTTCCTCATGTCCTCCATTCTGCACCAAAATGAGTCCTTCCATGCGTTATGTTTGTTCCTGGTGGTCGAATCAGACATGCAGTTCAATCTGCACCGCTGAACTGCGACAGCCTATTGTGGCACTGTTTAGCAGCACTTCCCACCCTTTGAGGTTTCGTCATCCGCCGGCTTGCTCAGCGAGATGTTCGTGCCAGCGCCAATAGTAGCCTGAGCACTATCACCACTGTCGAGTGCTTTGCTCGATACGATTCGGTAGATTTCTAGGGTAGTCGAAAGTGTCAGCAGCCGTGTAGCTTCGCGACCACAAGCATGGTTCATTAATGGAAAGTCACATACCAGTCAGGATGTTTTGGAAGGCAAGTTCGACGTTACTGGCATCCAAAGCTGATGTCTCAATGAAGGACAAGTGGTTGTCGCCTGAGTGCCTAGCTGTTAGCGAACTCCTCATCGAGCCTCCACAGGCTTGCAATGTGGGTTGCATCTGGACATACTGGCAAATGCCTTCGCTTCTTCAGTGGGAACAGCACGAAGATGCCTTAAATCGCTCTTGTTTCCAACCAGCATAATGACAATATTGGCGTCGGCATGGTTCCGCAGCTCCTTGAGCCACCGTGTCACATTCTCATAGGTTTGGTGTTTGCTGATATCATAAACAAGCAGTGCCCCGACAGCTCCGCGATAGTACGCAGAGGTGATGGCGCGATAACGCTCCTGTCCAGCCGTATCCCAAATTTGTGCTTTGATGGTTTTGGAATCGACCTGGATGGATCTGGTTGCAAATTCGACGCCGATAGTAGACTTGGAGTCAAGGTTAAATTCGTTTCGCGTAAATCGACTGAGAAGATTGGATTTTCCGACACCGGAATCTCCGATCAACACAACTAGTTGAGCACATGGTCAGTTTGAAATAGCCCTGTGAGTCGGGTTGTTTTTTGTTGTCGTCTACATTGCAGCGATACCTTTGAAGAGAAACTGTTCGCGCGGGAAGAAGCCCCCTTTATCGTTAGCGGTCGCGAGACTGAATCGAGGGGTTGAGGGTCACTACATACATCATATTCGTCGTTAGCCATGGCGGCGATGTTGATTTGGGATGCTAACTCGTCTCGGCGAGGATTCAATAGGCGGATCAAGGGATTTCCCAGGGTTGTGACAAGAGACGGTATATGTCGGCCGTGAGGTGGTTGTGGATGCGGTTGTGGAGGGGAGGAGTTGCTGTGTGGTCGTCGTGGCTATGGTCAATGGTCATCTGTTTTAGGTCACTGCCTGTGGTTTGGTTTACATAGTCGAGCTTGTGGCTGCCTGGATCCGCCCCAGCACTGAACCTGAGGAAAGGAGGCGAAATGGCGGGCGCTGATTGGCAGATTCGTTTACATGGGGGCGTGAACAAAGCCGAAACATGTCTACCTCCCTGGCAAGTGTTCGGAGCTTAATCAACTATCGGCCAAGCGGCCTGGTGCACCAGTCCTTGACAGCCCATTCACACTCCTTGAAGCTAATCGGAATACCCGCCAGTAGGCGTGCGACAAGAAAGACTTCAAAAACTTGTGATACTTTCCGGCCGAGGACGCCCGGTGCTGAAGCTGGTCTGAACGTTTACGTCTCTTTCAGTCTAATGTATCACACAGTGTAAAAACATGGCAGTGCGACACATTCCCTACTTCAGTATTTCCAATATATATCGGATTCTTAGCGGCGCTGTTAGGTTAAATCTATTCTAGAGCAGCAAATTTGAGAAACATGGGCGAATTGATATCTCACCCTCGGATTTGAGAACCAAGCAGCAGCCATGATGTCAATGGAGGTTTTAAGGAATGAGCGTGTTCGTGTAATCATCTGTCATCACACTTGCCCAGGCTTTTGAGACTAATTTCAGCCCTGAAAACCAATTAATGTATGTCCTAGATTGGAAACATAAACCTCTATTCTCTGGAGCACCGAGGAGTTCCTTCGATATATAAGGGCCGCAGGTAGATAATTGAAGGAAAATACCGGGCACTACTTGGGAGTGTCTACCAGCCTAGAAGTCGTTATAAAGTGAAACATTTAACCTTTTTGTTTCTTCTTTTTCATCTTCTCCTTTTTTTTCTTTTCTTGAAGAAAGAAAGGAAGGAAGGAAGGAAAGAACGTGGGAGGAAGGGCATCAGGCGCCAAGAGGTATGTACGCACGAAGTACCTAGAGGTACCTAAGGTATGTTGTGCAACTCATGCTTGGTTGGCTGTAGAAGAGCTCGTCGTATGCACCGTGCAAATCATTCGCCACACAGTATACCGAGTCGCCACACAGTATACCGAGACGCCACTTTAACCTGCTTCTGACACCCGTAGACCTGTAAGGAAAGTCGCCCACCGTCTCATCTCAACATCGCGACTTCGGTCGGAAACCTCTCTCTGACGCCAGGAGACCTATTGGAATGCAACGCCACAGTCAGGTCTTCTACTTTGCGCTCAGAAATTTTGCACCATCAGAGATCTACGCAAACAAGACTGCGGCCAAACATGCATTTCGGCAATCAGCTGACTGCATTTTGTCACAACAAATACTGACAGCAACCACCAACGGCTGGCCTTTCTCTTCGACATCACTTTAGACACCCATGACTCGGGATATTAGGAAATCATCTGGTGCCACAGATGATTTGAATGATGACAGTGACAATTTGACTATATCATCCACGCCAGAAAATTCAGACTCGCAAGATGAGTGGGCAGTGACAAGAATATTAGCCGAGGCTAAGGTCGACGGTCAGACGAAATACCTGATTGAATGGTCCGACTACAAACTCAGCGAAGCCACCTGGGAACCAGCTGAACATTTGAGCCCAGACTTGCTGGCAGACTGGAGAGCTGCAGTAAACGAAAGCGGCAAGACCACCGTCCCTGGATTCAAAATCAATGACTGGAGGGAAGCTGTCAATGCTGAAATTCGTGCCCAATACGCAAAACATGAAGCCAGAAATCAGAAGCGAGGACGCCTCGGGCTCAAGAAAAAGCCCCTTGCGATGAGTCTGGAACAGTGGCTCGACAGCGTCCATGGCCCATCTGAAGATGAATCTCATGAGAAGGCAGAACAACGTGCGAGGCCTCCAATATCGAAGCCGAAAACAAAAGTTCCTGAACAGCTTCTAAAAAAGGTCACGCCAACTGGAAAAGATAAAAATGTTGGCATTGCTTCAGCCCGAACACCGCCTTCTGATCAGTTTACTGGGCTTTATCGGAAAGAACCACAAACCTTGAGTGGATCCAGAGCGGCTGGCCTTGATAGACGAATCGAAAGTTCCATGAAGAGAAGGCAGCTTTCAGTGCAAAGCGTCTTACACTCTCCAGAGGCAAGGGGCGCCGATGAAGCATCGTTACCAACGCCCCCCCCCCCCAAACACACTGACACCGGGAAAAACGTTGCCGCTACAGCGTCGACTGCGCAGTCAAGGAAGCAAGATGCTCGCAATCTACCTAAAGGTGCTGTTACAGCCGGGACACAAAACAAAGGACTTGATTCAACGTTGAATGTATTCGTTGGTGGCAAGAAACGGAAACCCCGGCGCAACCTTTTGGAGGCTTCATCTAGTAACCAACAGCGTGCTCAGCTTCTCAATTATCACAAGAGGTGGCTCATCGAGAAGGGATCGAGGGATAAAGAAGGAATCACCCCTCCTAACCAACAAGGGGCGTTGCCTCCCTTGATGCCGATCCGTAATGGAAGTGGTCCGAATACAGGCCAAGCACCTCTCGAGACTGGTAGAACTGAGTCAGAGCCCCAGCCGACGGCTATAGCCCCCATTGAGGAACCGAATGCGCCGGCCAAGAAAAAGGTACGATGGGCAGATGATCTCGAAAGCGAGCAACAACCCCCTGTGGAGGACTCGGAAAGCCTCTTCGTCTCCGAAGACGAAACGGTGTTTGAAGAATTGAAAGATTCATTGCCCACCCTGTTCGAGTTTAAGAAAGAGAAGCAACCCGCGGGTCACTCTCCCTAGACCTACAATCTCGTCTCCCACTACCGCTTCGGAAGCTGCCTTAAAGACCTGTCAGTTTGGGCTAGGATCTGGAACGTCTGTGAGCCTCAAGTTTCTAGGATGGACTGCCAAAGGCGAACTCATTTGGTCTCGCCAAATGAAGAATCTGACCAGGCTCGTATTTTCTCATTTGTGTTCTATGCAAGATTTGAGGTCTCAAACAGAACATAAGACACTCGAGGAAGCTATTGTCTGTCAAGGCAAAGTCGAAGCAAACGAGGAAGCTAAAGCTTCTCTTGGTCCTCTCTTTAAACGGTTGCAGGCAGGCCAGCTTGCAGCCATATGTCACCTGGATGGAACTTCGGTTGCTCTTCACATACCCAATACTGCAACTGCAGCTAATTTTTCTAGCAACGAACCGCAGGCAGGGGATAACAGCCTTCACTACTTCGTTTTTTTGCCACAACCACCAGTCTCTCAGTCCATGTTAGCACCCCTACAAGCAATAACTGAACCAGAAGGCAGCCTTGGTGCATACAACTTCTTCCTTGGGGGCATGTACGAAAGACTGTTCAAGACCAGCATGTCCAATGGGACAACGCAAAACTTCTTCCTAGTTTTCCCTCAAACCGCACATCAAGAAACACTTATGATTTCCCAGTGGCTACGAGAGGTGGACGGTAGCTGCACTGTCAGGACTAGCCTTCTCTCTGGGCATTGGGCAGAATTTTTATCTCTCGAACGAGGAAACGTAATATTTCATGAAGACGCCCTCTGGGCAACGAGATGCATGCCGCATCTTGGCGCAATCTTGCATGGGCAACATGGAAAGATCGATTTTTGGATTTTTCCCCCACGTTCTGGTTCAACTTTTCGACGAAGCGAAATCTCCCCTACACCCGGCGACTATCGCCTGCGCCAAACATTTAAATCGGGATTAGTCTTCTTACTCACGCCAAGTTTTCTGGTTTCGCAGCCAGAGCAAGCTTATCACTTTGTCAAGTTCTTTTGGCAAAACTATACTCACCATAGCTCGAAATATCGCCAGGGAAAGCTGGCAGTGGCGTGTGATTTTTCACAGTGGCTGCTGGACCTGGCCATTGAAAAGGCTGAGGTGTCATCAAAATTCAAGAAATCTGATGTCGGTGCGAAACCAGCGGCAAAAGCTAGTGAGGCTCTGTTCAAGTGCTTAAATCTAGTGCGGCAACTGATAGAAAACTCCGAAGATGGTGAGGACTCGCCATTTATCTACGCACCGGATATCCTGGATGGAAATGACGAGCAAAGCCTGGTGAACTGGTTCGCATCTTGGACAATATCTCGTCATCATCAATTCAGAAAGTTCTTCGTTATCGGATCCAGTGAGCAGCCCGAAACACGACTGTCACGGACTCTGCAGTCAGTTCAATTGGTGCCATCTGGAGGAGACGAAACTTCTTGTCACAACACTTCGCATCATGACACAACAGACTTTCCGCAGCCACAGGATACGCTGGCCATGGCCGCATCAAAGATACAGACCACGCTGACGAACATTGAAAAAGGTTACAAGTCGCTGAAGTTCTGTCCAATAGTTCTTTACCGGTTTCCTGTGATGAATCACGAAACAGAAATGCCAACTCGGCGGACAGACCATTACACATATCCTGAGGATTATGCACGATGACTGAATTTCTTCGCTGAGCCCTTGTTCGGCAGGCTGAAGCTACTGAACACCAAAAAGTTTCTCCCTTTCTTCAAGAACACGTTTGTTGGTCTATTCTACACTATAAATTATGACGAATCGCCAAACTTTGGTTCGACATCACGGCAGACGAAACACTCACCCTGGGTCGCTGTTTATCGGCCCGCTGAGCTTCAAGAAAAGCCGTGGCAGGAAATGGAGCTGCTTGTATGGGATCCGGAATTGGCTGCGAGTAAGCTAGAGTCAGATGATTTGTACGAAGACGATCTGAGGGGTCAGCAACGACAACTCATAGATTGTATCCAAGACAAAACCCGAGATCAATCTACTGCACTGCCGCTCGAACGCGTCTGGCTCGGGCCATTCAGTGGCTCTCAAGGCGAAGGCGGGAACCAGCTCGATCGTGCCTTGTCTTGGGTCGAGGAACTTTCTGGCTCAATAAAGCATCTGCTTCCGCCTTCCGTTCATACACTTCCAAGTCGCGGATGGAGACATGTTAGTCCAAGCTCCTGGCCGGTCAACAGTCCGACGGTGAATACACTTTCGTCACCCGTCTTGAATAGCGCTAGTCCACATCCTCACCCTGTACGAACTATCTTGCAGCCACCGGGTGCAGCCACTAGGCCCCAAACGGAATCATACCGAAATCATTTTCGAGATGCAATGTTGAATCACCCTGATTCAAGGTCTATATCGTTCATATTTCAGCCAACTTTAAAGTGGTATACAACACAACTCGAGGCAGGAATGGGGTTCCAGCACATCATAGTTTTACCATGGCAGTTGATATTTGCTCGCTATGGCATACCTGTCACCGAAACTGATTGAGAAAAGATGTTTTGAGGAGTGCCGATAGAGCGTTAGTTGAAACGACGGGCTGGGGATGAACGTGGTCAGCAAGCAACATTGGTGATAGTGTGATCAAAGTATGTTTCGCCTGTATGCCAGGACTAACATATCCAGGTACATAAATACAAGTGCTAATTCGTACAAACATTCTAATATACATTGAATTCAAGATGATAGACCATTTATCATCGCAACAATACAATATCATCTTGTTGAGGCAGGAAAGTTCCTTGTGCTTAGAAGAACGCCTTTGACTCGCCTGATGTTGTCCCTGACCTTACGGATCTCGTCCTCTGGCTCGTTCTTTTTCGATGTTCCATACACATCGTAACCACCGACAAATTCAGTGGCACCACCATAAGTCATACCGTCAAGATCGTCCCGAAACACATCGAACAACGTCTTGACATCTTCGAAGCCTTCGCTCTGCGCTCTGAACTGATCTTTGAGGACAGACAGTGACTTCGTCAGAGAAGATAACTTATCGACATGGCGTTTAGCCGCGGGCTCTACTGCTTTGGGAGCTGATGCGTGGGCGTTGTCAATTAATGAGGTTTGTGTGCCAACATCGCGGTGAAACATCTCTGACGGGTCCTCCGCATCACTTCCTTCCTTTTCATCGAACCCTATTGGCTGATTGCCAGCAGATGGAATGACCGACACCATTTTTTCCAGTTGTGCCACCAAACTGTCTAATCTTTTGGCAGTAACGTCGTGCAGCTCGGTTCGTGCGTCGGTTAAGTTATCGACCATCGGGGAGATGAGGTATTTGCTCGTGCCGTACAGAATGGTAGAAAGACCAGCAAATGCATATAAAGTGTTGATCAGACCAGTCTTCGTGACCAAAGGAGGTGGCCGTTCTGGCTTGATCAGGAATTCAGGATATGTCACGATGGGTGGCCGGTTAGCGCCCGTGTTTGCTTGTGCTGGTCGGTCTGTGGATGGGGAAGGTTGTGTTGTTTCTAGGAGCGCATGCTCTTCTTGCTAATTCTGACATCAGTCTTGGCCCTGGAAAGGAGTACTTTCGGGATGAACGCCATAGTGCGACGAACCTGTAATGCTGCCGCATCGGGTTCCTCCGATGTACCCAAGAGCTTCTCGATCTCGGTTTCATGGAGGCCTTTTGATTTCAGAAATTCAGTTTTTTTCTCCCGAGGGGCTGGTTTGACATGTTCTTCTTCAAGGAAACGGCGAGCGACTTCGAGGTGGTCGGGCTGGCTGTCGTTTTGTGTCGGCACCTCATCCTCAGAAGCCGACTGCACTGCTGCATCACGTTGCCATGAAGGCACGCCTGATGCCGAGCTTGACTTGTCGTCCGTGTCGCTCATGGTTCTGCAGTTATGGCTCAGGCGAACAGGATGAAGAAAAACGAGTTACAGAGAGGAGGAGATAGGATGCAATGGGGCAAGTATGAGTTATGTGGTCTAGGATCATCGCGCAGCATCAGATGCCTCGGCAAACCTGGCGCCGTATTAAATCTGGGGAACTCCCGGCCGCGCTCTGTCAAGCTCAACGCCGCCGTCGGTGTGCAGAGACGACTGGCAGGATGGGCAGCCGGAATGAGTACTTTGAAAGAGCCAATGGTTGTCGGTCTGGGCTAGAATGCGGGTCCACATCGAGCCAACCACTTATCATCGGCAGGCAAGGACAAGGACCTTCATTGCTTCGCTGGAGAAGAGAGCAACGTCAGAACTCATCTCATAGTGTAAATGTAACGCACTAAGTCGAACTTGATTACGATTCTTGCTCTCTACCGACTGCGTATCACGCAACCACGGCCTCGATCTCAACATCTTCGCATCTGGAGTACTAGCGCGTCTTGATAAAGTCTTTCGTATCTACAGACGGCCAGAACAAACAGTGCTTCTGATCCCTTGACCAGATCACCAATCATAGTCCTCGAGACGGAGAATTGTGCAGTCTATCACCCAGCCTTTACTTCAGCGTGATCTGCTCGAGACACTACATTCTCCCACGAAGAACCGGAAGCGTCAAGTTTGACAAGCGGCCAGTGGTAGTGAGCCT